>CAJHNH020004881.1:0-29670 GCA_905116865.2 Candidula unifasciata
ATATTTGTTGTTTTATTTTTTGTTGCTTGATACTTACTGTTTGACATATTTTTTGTTTGAAATTTTTAGTTTTAAAATTTTAAATTGATTTTTTTTTGTGTGATATTTTGTATTTTGAATTATTGGTGTTTAAATTTTTGTTCAATTTTGTTTGTTTGACGCTGGTTTTTGATATATTGTTTTTTGATTGTTGTTGTTTGTTTTTTTTATGTGTGATTTTTTTTACGGGTTTGTTTATGTTGGAAATTTTTTGGTTGGATTTTTTGTTGTTTGATTATGTGTTTGATAAATTGTGATATAGTTTTTTTTTAATATACTATGTTTGATATGTTTTTGCTGATACTTGAGTATTTTTTGTTTTAAATTTACCCTTTGAAAATATTTATTTTTTGACTTTTGTTGTTTATATATCACTGTTTTTAATTCTTTTATAAATATTATGTTTGATAAAATTTTTAACAAAACACACACACCCCACCCCCACAACACACCACACACACACCCACATGAATTGTGTGGATGTTATTGTTTGTATATTGTTGTTTAATTACATTACAGTTTTACATATTTTTTTTCATTATTTTTGCTTGATTATTCTTTTGACTATGCTGTGTGATATAAAAACTTTTCACTATTTTTTTTTGATTTATTTTGTGTGATTTAATTTTTTTTTTAATAATTGGGTTTGATATAATATTGTATGATGTATTGGTTTGATATGTCATTGTTTGTTTTTTTTCTGTGTGAGATATCATTGTTTGATTTATTGTTGTTGATTATTTTTGTTTGATATGTTTTTTGTAAAATAAATTGTTTTTTTTAATAATATATATTCTAGTGTCCCCGGCCCGCGTTCGGGTGGCGTAATTTGAGATAGTCTTTGATCCCCACCCCCCCCCCCCCCCCCCCCTAAAATCCCCTAGTACCCTCTCCCCATCAAAGGGTTTTTAGAAAAAAAGACAATGAAATTTTCGCACCTGTCAATAATTTAATGACGCGTCAAGCTGCGCCGCCGTCAATAGCCCCTTGTTTTTTTTTTTTTTTTTTTTTTTTTTTTTTTTTTTTTTTTTTTTTTTTTGGGGGGGGGGGGGGGGGGGGGGCTCCCCCCCCCCCCCCCCCCCCCACATGAAGGTTGTTTGAAAAAAAACAGAAAATAGAAATCGTGTTTTTAAAATGGTTTTTGTGGGAAATATAGAGATAGTCTTGTTTTCTGTACCACGACCTACTCTATGTATTAATTTAAGGGTTGGGGTGCACGTAACTCGCCGGGAAGGTAAATACGGCGCATGCGCAATTACTAAAGTGGCTATAATAGAAAACACTAAAATTATAAAATTGTTGCGTATATTTTTTGGGATTAAATTTTGGTCACCTATCCTAACTGACAGGTTAATTTCAACCACGGCGGTTAAAAACCGGTATCCAACAAACATTCCTAAAATTTCGTTAAATCGGTTCAGGTTTCCGAGCTAAAAGGCCAAAAAAACACACAAACTTGATTCATATATATATATAATCTATATATCTCTATATTATATATAATATTTATATATATTATCTATATATACTATGTATATATAATATCATAATTATATCTAGATATATATGTATATTACCGTTTTTGATACCTTCAACTGTTTAATATGTGTGATATTTTACTTTTTTATGCATTACTTTGTGATTTATTACTGTATGATATATTTTTGTTTCATAAATTGTTGTGTGATATATTATTGTTTCATAACTTGTTCTTTCATATTTAACTGATATATTGTTGTTTTGATATATTCGTGTTTGATATAATTTGGTTTGATATACTATTGTTTGACACATTACAGACTACACTGCACAGGACAGGAAAGCATGGAAAGTCCTCTCTGAAGCCTCATGTGCCACTAGGCATAACAGAACTGATGACTGATGATGACATATTACTGTTTGATGTATTACTAAAATTATATGAGAATCAATATCGAAAAGATGGAAGCAATGTCTTTAGGAAGAAATAAGCACACTTCAAATATTGCATTAGAGCATACATTTATTAAACATACATCTGAATTTAAACATCTTTAAACAACATTCACTAAAGATGGTAAATTGGAGGAAGCAACCGACATCAGATGCAGTGAAGCAGGCGAAGTTTTGGGACAGCTAGGCCCCCCCCCCCCCCCCCTTTTTTTTTTTTCTCCCCCTAATCCTAAGGCAATCCTAATCAGGACAAAGAAACATCTCATACAAAACATATTCATTCCCAGCCGATGCTACCAGTGCCAGACATGGTCACTCACAACAAAACATAAAAGAAAATTAGGTGTCTGAGAAAGGCTGTGGGTGTGACCAGAAGAGACAAAATCAGGAATGAGGTCATACGAGATAAAGTCGGCATGGAAACAGTTACATACTTCTTCTTCTTCTTCACTTCCTCTTTTACCGCTGTGGGTGTCGAGGGAGATATAAGGTTCTGTTTCTAGCTCTTCTGGCTGCCTCGACCATAGGCACATCGTACTGTTGTAGAGTTTCTCTGATGTTATCCTTCCATCTTGTTCTGGGTCTACCCCGTTACATACAAAGACAGCAAATTAAATAGTTCGCCCACTTGGAGATAATGTCTTCTGATGCTATACCATAGAAGGCAGATTGCAAAAGAGGAGAGGTACGTAGAGCAAGAGGTAGACCAAGAACATAATGGGAAGATAACATCAGGAAAACTCTACAGCACCACGATGTGTCTATGGTTAAATGAACCAGAAATGCACAAACAGGCCCTTATATCTCCCTCGACACCCGAAGTGGTAAAAGAGGACGTCAAGAAGAAGAAGAAGATTTATTTTTGTCTGATATATTGTTGTTTAATATATTGTTGTTTTTGTATTATTGTTAAGTATATTATTTGATATATTGTTGTTTGATATGTTACTGTTTTCTATACTTTTGTTTGGTATAACACTGTTCGATATATTACTGTTTGATATAGTAATGTTTAATATATTACTGTTTGATATATAACTGATAAGTTCTGAATTACCAAGACTGATCAAAACGTCACCAACACCCCGTCAGGGAAAAAACAGAAACAACAGATTTACCAAAGCTTTATCTGTTTTGATAGACGAGCACACACTGTTTTAATCTTTACAGTTTTTTCGTTTTTTTACGGTAGTTAATTTATATCATGTAGTGATATAAAGTGTATATACTACCCGGAGATCAGTGAAAATTACTAGAAGTCCACGTGAACAAATTACAGCCTTCAGGGGTGCTTTGAACCCGTGACTTCCAGTACTCGAGGCGGACGCCATGCCCCGAGACCACTCCCCCTTTTGAATCCCGACTGCTAGCTCAGCCTGCTGTGTATACCACTCGACTGATTGCCTGGTAAATGTCACAATGGATTCCTTTACGTCAAAGAACACTTTAGGGGAGGGAGGGATGGGGTGGGTGGGTGGGTGGGGGGGTCAACTGTTTTAGACATGGACGACTTGAGAATCGAAAATTAGCTGTTTAATCGTTATTCGAAGTTCAAACATTACTAAAGACCAGTCGCCCTATACCTGCCCTGTTCCCGTGCCAGTGGAAACCGTTGACAAATTTTATAAACTGGTGAAAACTTTGTCAGTCCCTGGAACATCTTAAAGCTTGCACATACAACGCAAAAATGCACATAGCGGCTGTCGGATGTGCCAACACTAACGGTTCTACACACGAATAGCAGCTCATTTTTGGCACACAAAAATCGTCCACTGTACCCGATACACGACATACTTAACGTAATCGGCCTACTGCCATTTTACTGCGGCTAATAACATTTATATGTGTGTGTGTGCACGTGCGCGTGTGCGTGCGTGCGCGCACACAAACACACACACATACACACACAAAAATACACACACACATACACACACACGAACCCACACACACATACACACACACAAACATACACATATACACACACACAAACACACACACACACATACACACACAAACACACACACACACATACACACACACAAACACACACACACATACACACACACAAACACACACACACATACACACACACACGAACCCACACACACATACACACACACAAACACACATACACAAACCCACACGCACACACATATACAAACCCACACACACACACATATACACAAACACACACACTCACACATATACAAACACACACACTCACACACACACACAAACACACACATAAACACACACATATATAAACACGCACACACACATATACAAACGCGCACACACACATATACAAACCCCCTCCCCCCACACACATATATACACAAACACACATACACAAACTCACACATACACAAACTCACACACACACATATACAAACCCACATACACAAACATACACACATACAAAAACACACACATATACAAACCCACACACACATACACAAACCCACACACACATATACAAACACACACACACATATATACAAACACACACACAAACCCACACACACACACACATACACACGCACACACACATACATACACACACTCACACACACACGCACATACATACACACACACACACACTCATACACACACGCACACACACGCACACACACACATATTTACACACACTCACACACACACGCACACACACATATACACACAACGGCTTGTACCAGATGCTTCCTCAAAACCTAACGCTCAAAATCAGAGTACGATTAGTGACAAGAAGCAAGAAGTCTTTGCTTATTTGATTTTATATTTTACAATTTACATTTAATTTACATTTATTTTTGTCTCAAAATACACTTTTTTTTTTATTTCTCTGGTATCTTTTTTACTTCTCAGGTAGCAAATATCTTTTCAAGCTCTTGAATATTTTCTTTTCCTTATGCATTATTTATCTGGCATTTTAAATATTTATTTGACAATAAACTCTTTATATCTTCTATTTTAAACGTGAATAAAATTTCAGTTGTCAGGCGTCTCTTAATTTTGGAACATGTCCATGTTTTCATTCAAAAGCTACCACATGCATAAAATAAAGATTGTACAGTCCCCCACAGTGTGCCTGTCAGGCCGAACCACAATCACCTGAGCACATTTTGCAGACCTGCCCACTCTACCTACAACTTCGAAAAGACACCTGGCCTCAAGAGCAAAGTGTGCAGAGCAAGCTACAGGGAACGATAAAGGACCTGCTACTGACATGCGAGTTCATAGAGGCAACCCACCTGATGGTCTGATCTAACCATAGGAAACTGAACGCGAAGAAGAAGAAGATTCACAATCTTTTGTTAATTAGGAACAATCTTTTGTTAATTAGGCACAATCTTTTGTTAATTAGGCACAATCTTTTGTTAATTAGGCACAATCTTTTGTTAATTAGGCACAATCTTTTGTTAATTAGGCACAATCTTTTGTTAATTAGGCACAATCTTTTGTTAATTAGGAAACTTGGGGTTTTTTTTTTAAATTTAAATACTGTGATAGCTAGGAATTCGAAAGTTTCAAAATAGGAACGAATTTACAACCGTGACGTAATGGCTAGACGCTCCCCTGGGAAACGAAGGTTATAGGTTCAAATCCTCATCGAGCCAGATTTTTCAAAATAGCGACGGCTGTCAGACCGACCCACCCTAAAATGGGTACCAGGTAAGTCCTGGAAAGTAAAGGCAACCAGCGTGATGTTGACCGCACCTCACAGCGAGTGCCGGTCGGTCTATAAAGTATGGGTCTAGTACTATATGCCCAATGCGCCTAATGGCGTGGCAAAGACCCCCATACTTTACTTCTACTAGGCACTTACATGGCCCTCCTGTCCTCACCCGGAGACCTTTAACACATTGGTACAGAAGCAGCCTAACTAACAGTTCCATAGAGAATGAGCGGATGTAACAACAGTCTATAACAGAAGATCTTTTCCTATTATGTCAACAAAAATACTAGTTTATTGTGTCATTCTGCACATTGCTATTATTATTATTTTTATTATTATAATAATAATAATTATTATTATTATTAGTTTTATTATTATTATTACACACTTGCACGCTTGAATTGCACATAAATTAAAATTATTATTTTTAATATACAGTTTGATTTTCACATTGGGATACGTGTTTTACTGACTGCAATAATTGTTTGACATGAGATATTTGTGTTGACTTTGGAAACGTTGGTTTTGCCGTTGAGAGGTTAAAGTTTGTTATTACAAAATTATTAAAAGGCACGTCACAAAAAGTAACTTTGAAGATTGTTTGAATCGGATGCGTTTGATCACAGTATCACGCGCCAGCCATCCCTTTATATACCAATGCATCCAATGCAACAACAACAAAAACAACAAAACAAAATAAAGATGATGAACAAGAAGGAGAAGAAGAACAGAAGTAGTAGCAGCAGGAGCGGAAAAAGAAGAAGAAGAAGAAGAAGAAGAAGAAGAGGAAGAAGAAGAAGAAGAAAAAAGAAGAAGAAGAAAAGAAGAAGAAGAAGAAGAATAGAAGAAGAAGAAGAAGAAGAAGAAGAAGAATGAAGAAGAGAAGAAGAAGAAGAAGAAGAAGAAGAAGAAGAAGAGAAAGAAGAAGAAGAAGAAGAAGAAGAAGAAGAAGAAGAAGAAGAAGAAGAAGAAGAAGAAGAGAAGAAGAAGAAGAAGAAGAAGAAGAAGAAGAAGAAGAAGAAGAAGAGAAGAAGAAGAAGAAGAAGTAGCTCGCATAGCACTCAATGCATTAAACGTCGTAACGGTTTGCAGAGAACAGTAACGGAGGGTAAGAATGCTGGACTCTAATGCGGAAGACCCAGGTTTAAATATCGGTTAGACTGGGTGTTTTTCTGTCGGGGGCAAAAATAAATATCCGAACATGCACAGTCCGTGGCGACAGCACTAGCAGTGTGGCTCTAAATCCTTACCCTCAAAGACACCCACTCCACCCCCCCCCACACACACACACACACAAACACACACCCACTCCGGCTAAAGCAAATGTCGGCAGTGGGGCAGTAACCGAAGCTAAGGTTCCCAGAAGTGGGACAGGGGTCAATCACACGACGGTGAATATACAATATCAAGGACACTGTGCGCACGAAAATGCACAAAGTCGGAAAGTTAGCAGGGAACAAGGTGGCCTTACGGCGTGCTGTGATGACAGCGACCTTCTCCAAAGTATATTCTACATGATGAAGATGATGTTGACGATTATAATGATGTTGTTGTTGATGATGATGAGAAGGATGATGGATTTTGTGTATTCTTGTTCGAATGTGTGATAATTGCGTATTTATGCAATATACTGAAGAAGAATCTCTCTGCCCGCAACGTTCACTTATTGTGTGTGTTTGTGATTCTGTAAAGCTGACTGGTTCTAATTTTTGTTTGGTTTGAAATCTTTTCAGAATATGACTGAAATTTAGCTTTGTGAATTATTATATTGTAGTTCTGAAGTTCGCTGTAACAGAAAATTAGTTTTCGTATACATACATCTCTGACATTTTTTTCAAAATATAGTAAAAGAATCCAAAGTGCGTAGGTTGAAACAGAGGTACTGACAAAACACGCAAAGATGAAACAAACTAATTAGACATTACTAATCTTATAGCCTTTGGGGTTAGAGAAAATGTGAAATTAGAAGTACATGGCTATAAAAGGCAGCGAAATGGAAAATTATAAATATAATTTAAAACACCATGTAAACAGAATTACACAATGAAAAAGATAGGAGGCTTTTCTGTGTCTTCATTGTGGTCAATGACAACCTGTATGGGTTGGGGAAAGAAAGAAAGAAAGAAAAAAGAAAGAAAGAAAGAAATTGCCCTAATAAGAAGTTGGTTATAGTGTATCCTATCCTAACCGTAAAGACGCCATAGACGTGCTTCATTAGGTTTTACTCCCAGGTCACACAATATCAACAACCCAGCAATATAGTTACGCATAATTTACCTATAATATAACCATATACTGGTTGTAAGGCTAACAGCGCTTAGCTCACCACGGGAGATCCTAGTTCCAATCCCAATTTGCTAATACAGATAGCAAATTACCCTATACCCGTATAAAATGCGCCAGTGCAGATTTTTCCCACCTCAGACTAAGATTATATATACATTTCGAAACAAACCACACATTGAAATCTTAAATACGCCAACATTTAGTTAGTGCAGACCTTTCCCATCTCATTTCTACATTATTAATCTGTTTTCTCAAGTCTACCTTCACAACTTAATCTATAAGATATGAGCACGTGTTTTTCTACCCTAAATCAAGATTATAAATCTGTGTTTCCAAGAATACACTCAAAGAAGCATCTACTATATCCGAATACAATGAAGTCAATGCACATCTTTCATATCTCAAATATTTATTATAAATCTGAGTTCCCAAGCAGCATACCTTCACAACTAAATCTATAAGATACGAACACAAACTCAATGCATGTCCTTCCCACCTCAAATCAAAATTAGAATTACAACTGCATTTAAAATCAAGATTAAACATAACTGGTAGCGTTCGGTCAGATGTGCGTTTTCCCGTGCCTATCTGTTATTTTTATTTATTTATTTATGTCTTTCTTTCAAACTCTTAAGTACAAACAACCCACCTTATGTTTGTTCATGACTCTAAACATGATACAGATACTAAACTTAATCGTTCTCCAACTTTGTTTAGATAAACTCAAGCTATCTAAGTCGTTACACGTGGAGGTCAAAGGGACTGGAGACACAACTCAGAAAATACAGAAACAACATTTAAATAATACCTATAAACAACAGTGAATGCCGGAAACAACAGTGAATGCCGGAAACAACAGTGAATACCTATAAACAACAGTGAATGCTGGAAACAACAGTGAATACCTATAAACAACAGTGAATACCTATAAACAACAGTGAATACCTATAAACAACAGTGAATGCTGGAAACAACAGTGAATACCTATAAACAACAGTGAATACCTATAAACAACAGTGAATGCTGGAAACAACAGTGAATGTTGGAAACAACAGTGAATGCTGGAAACAACAGTGAATGCTGGAAACAACAGTGAATGCTGGAAACAACAGTGAATGTCGGAAACAACAGCAAGAATTACACAAAAAATAAGGACTTTTCAAAGTAAATGCCTAAGGAGAACCATACAAATAATTTGGTAAAACTAGATCGTAAATTAAAAACTGCAAAGAAGAAAAAAAAATGTTCATCACTGGCAAATGTTATCAAAGAAAAAGATGGGGATGATTTGAACATGTTTACATAATTCCTCGTGACATTGTTCCATGGACAACTCTCTGACGACAGCAGGTGAGGGGAAGCGGGGAGACAAGGAGACCTAGAGAAACACGGAGAAGGACAGAAGAAAGGGAAATGAATGAGTATAAAATAACATGTGATACTATTGACAGTAGAGCAGCAATGGAAATCACTTGCAAATGTCTTCTTTGTCAACTTCCACATGAAAAGGAGACAGGTATAGAATATATATATATTCTCAATTAAATACATTTGGTCCCAAAACTGCACTATATTTTTTTTTCATAAATGATAAAATACTGTTACTTAAAGATACAACAAACTGTGCGATATGTAGTACATCAAACTGTGCGGCAGAAAGTAAAACAAACTGAGAGATAGAAAGTACAACAAACTGTGGGGTAGAAATGTACTTCCTATCTCAGATTTGTTATACTGTCTGTCCCAGAGTTTGTAGTACTTTGTATCAGAAGTACAACAAACTGGGACAGAAAGTATAAAAACTGGAATAGTAATACAATAAACTGTGGGGTATCAATACTACAAACTGGGATAGTGATACAACAAACTGTGGGATAGTAATAGAACAAACTGTGGGATAGGAATACAATATACTGTGGGATATTTATACAACAAACTGTGGGATAGTAATGCAATAAACTGTGGGATATCAATACAACAAACTGTGTGATAGTAATACAACAAACTGTGGGATAGTAATACAACAAACTGTGGGATAGTAATACAACAAACTTTGCCTTCCCTTCCCTTGGTACGATCTCGTACCCGTCTTAGGCCAGGTCGACATCAGGATCGGATTTAGACTTGATGAAGCCCTTAGCTTTAAAAAGCCCCGAGGCCCCTACAGTTCTAAATGACACCAGCTAATCCCAGTAAACTGTATGAAGTACGCTCATTTGATATATATGGATGATGGAAATTTATTGTCGTTTAAATTTTAGTAAAACAAACAATTTAAAAAAAAAACGTGTCTGCGAAATCACAGAAACTATATTATATAATCTTCCTAAAGAATCTGTTAACAGAAAATTGGGTGCTTTCTTAATATCCTACCCCAAGCAGCGAAAATCCACAGGACAGTCTAATATTTCAGGGGGTGGTATATAGGCTGCAGGCAGTCGTGGGACCTAGGCTGCACTCTCTCATGGCACGTAGGTGGGTTGGGGTTAGGGTCAGTTCTCGATATTTTGGGGTCGTTAAAAGCATCAGAAAGCTGAGAAACCCAGTCTTACCATCCTCGAAAATGTCGGAGTGTCCTGTGACGTCATCTGGGGTAGGATAGTAGGAAAGAACCGAAAATTGCATTTGTGAACACAAACTAGGAAGTTGTTGATGCCCACTGAAAATTACGAAGCCCTAATCTACAGCTTAGTTAGATTATGCCTAAATCTAACACTGTTGGACATGGAAGCCAGCGTAAATTTTGAAAAACAAAAACAAAAAACAATACCACTGGATGAGGTTTTAAATCCACGGCCTTTGAACAAACTGGGATTAACAGCGCAATCCTAAATAATAAAGTTTTATCTCTAAAACTGTCACCAACAGACACCCATGGGGTCAACAGCTGTATATTTTATTTTAAGCTTTCATTCAGTCATTTCTAACTGTTTTGCCTCTTTCGTTTTCTATTAGGAACAACGGTGTCACATCTACTATCATATTTCTTGTTAATGTACTGCTTCTGTTTTGTTGCAGGGTCATTCCTTTTCATGGCGATCTCTTGTCGATGAATAAACTAAGTAAGAAACTGCAATCACTGATACACGTAGTAGTATTTAAAAAGAATAAAGGTAAATCAAAAAAGACAATATTACCTGTTAGTTTTGTTGGTCTCCCTGGAGCACGCAAAAAATTATCCGTTGTCCATTGTAAAGCCTGGTGAAACGAATCAATCCAGCAACTTTAAAATCCATTTCTGATTCACCCACACACAGAAAAAAAAAATATTTCAATAAATAAATAACTAAATTCCAAATTTCAAGAATAAAACAGCGGTCCAAATAATCGTCTTGACAGCACAAGAAACAAACAGCGTCTCGGTACAGCTGTATATCGGAGACGAATTGTCAGAGTTCAGTCGTTTAGTGTGGAGTAACAATCCGGATGTCTTTTGGAATTCACAATGAAATGGCCTGTTTTTGTGTGTAAAATCTCTGACAAAATAATCATGTTTATCGCATCAAAAAAGTTATACAAGCCTCTATGTGGCGCGTTAAAAACAGTTAAAAGGAGAGGAGGAAAGAGAGAGAAACAGAGAGAGAGAGAGAGAGAGAGAGAGAGAGAGATGGTGAAAAGAAGAGCGCGTACACACACACCCACACACACACACTCACACATTCACGTGTTGAATGTCTAGCACAACCAAATGCACGACTGTGCGGCGCAACAAAAGGGCTTTCTGCCGTTGAATTTTTGTGTGTTTTGTTTTTGGAACTTCTCCGCGAGACGGTTTCGTCGTCTGCTGCGTTGAAACAAATCAGGTGGCCTGGTGATGGCCCCTCGCTCACTCGCTCGGGCGACGGGCCCAGAGACCACGTGGTTTGGGCTCGCGAGCTAGGGGTGGGATTAAAATTGTGTGTATGACAAGGACCGAAGGTTCAGAGGCGAAAGGGAGAGGTTAAATAAGGAGATATGTCTGGGTTGAGAGCAGAGCCGGAGAGGGTATTAAAAAAAAAACAAGCGAGGGCAGTTGATAAACACACTGTAATATACTCGCTTGCATTCATACATGTAGAAGAAAGTTGAGATGGGAGAACACATTTGGCAACATAGATTTCAAAAGCTTTGGAAACACTATGGAATTGAATCTGTCGCCACAAGTTGACGATCGCGCCTCGTTGCAGGAAGACGTGATCTTAAATGCATGGCTGACAGTAAACTTCCTGTTAATTATTTCTTTCTCTTCGTCGTTTTATACTTCTTCTCCTTCTTTTTCTCCACCTCCTTCTTCGCTCTCCTCTTCCTCGGCGGTAGGCGCCTTGGGCTGTGGTTTATAGATACAGATAAATGGGAAACAGAGATGGATTAGAAGTTAAGATACAGAGAAAGAGATAGAGAGACACAGATACACACAGAGAGAGAGAGAGAGAGAGAGACAGAGACAGAGACAGATAGAGGGAAACAGAGAGAAATTAGAGGTTAAGATACAGAGAGAGAGATAGAGAGACACAGATAGAGGGAAACAGAGAGGAATTAGAGACAAAAATAAAGAGAGAGAGATATAGAGACACAGATACAGGAAAACAGAGATGGATTAGAGACACACGGAGAGAGAGAGAGAGAGAGAGAGAGAGAGAGAGAGAGAGAGACTCGCACAAATACAGGGAAAAGGAAAGAAATTAGAGACAAAGATAAAGAGAGAGAGAGAGAGAGAGAGCGCGACTCAGACACAGAAACATGGAAACAGAAAGGAATTCCAGACAAAGATAGAGAGAGAGAGCGACTCAGACACAGATAAAGGGAAACAAAGAGGAATTAGAGACAAAGATAGAGAGAGACAGAGACTCAGACACAGATAAAGAGAAACAGAAGAATTGTGGACAGAGAGAGAGAGAGGGAGAGAGAGAGACTCAGCCACAGATGAAGGGAAGCAGAGAGAAATTAGAGACAAAGAGAGAGACTCAGCCACAGATAAAGGGAAGCAGATAGAAATTAGAGACAGAGATAAAGAGAGAGAGAGAGATTCAGCCACAGATGAAGGGAACCAGAGATAAAGTAGAGACAAAGAGAGAGACTCAGCCACAGATAAAGGGAAGCAGATAGAAATTAGAGACAGAGATAAAGAGAGAGACTCAGCCACAGATAAATGGAAGCAGAGAGAAATTAGAGACAAAGATAAAGAGAGAGACTCAGCCACAGATAAAGGGAAGCAGAGAGAAATTAAAGACAAAGATAAATAGAGAGACTAGGACACAGAAAAAGAGAAGCAGAAAGGAATTAGAGACAAAGATAAAGAGAGAGACTCGGACACAGAAAAAGCGAAACAGAAATAAAGTAAAAAGAGAGAGAGAGAGAGAGAGAGAGAGAGAGAGAGAGAGAGAGAGAGAATAAGACCACATGTTTAAGAGCTTACTGCCAAGAAACTGACCAGCCTATATTACCACAGCCCCACACTGAAACACAAAAACAGCTCCAGCCAGACATCAGAGAAGACATTCAACAAGTCCAGGAAACAAGTGAAGTATTTGTGTCAGTCAACACACACCCTAGTCTCGTGTTTACATTTATCTTGTCTGTGTTATTCCTTGTCCATGGCTGCCTATCTTGCCTTGTCACGATGCTCTTGCCTCTAATCCGCGTGTACACAGCTCCATTCCATGCTTTGTCTCTTCTTAATGGCTCACCAGGAGAATAACAAAAAACGCAGAAAGTGACAGGCGGATTCTACTGACATTCGCTGGTAAGTTATCATCTACCTGCAAGTCTACAGATAACAGTTCATAGAGCAATTAAACTGGCACCACAGTTTTGGTTTCATATCAGACTGGGTAAATATTTCTGTCTACCTTGCAGGAACCTGTTTCTTTCTCGCTTTGTGTCGTCTTCTCTTCTTTACTTCTGGAATACCTCGCGGCTTCAGGGCAGGGAGCAATCTCTGCAACAGACCCTTTTGTTCGCTTCATATGTAGTACTTTTCAGTGTCTCTGATATTGCTGCGTTCCATGTTCTGCGTGGTTGACCTCTAGGTCTGTTACCGCTGTATCTGTATAACATTGCTCTCTGTGGTGCCCTGTCTGCTGTCAATCTTGTTACGTGACCAAACCATTCGATTTGTCTAAACTGTCACTGTTGTCTGTTGTACCACTTTTTAGGTGGTGTAGACAGGGGATCTTGATTTATCTATCCCCACTTAAGTGTTTCTTTTTCCCATTTCTACACTTCTCTCTTTCTTCCGTTCAACAATTCTATCTTTAAATTTACTTTTTCTGATTTTTTAAATTAATTGTGTCCGCCAGTAAATCTTACATTCTATCATTGTTTTTCTTTCATATGTTGATTTAGTGACAATCATTTTATGTTATTCCTCTGCCGGTCGTTGTTTGCGTCCTTCTGTCCTTCTTTCATCTTGTTAATAGTCGACCCCATTCGGGATGCAATTTTTAGTTCTTTTGAAGACCCACCCTGGCTTTTGCCGGGGGCCCTGAACATATCCGGGCCTTAAATATGGTCTAAATGCTGAACGGGGTTTCCGGGACCTCACCATGGGTGATCCTTATCCGCATGGTGGCACTTTGTGTCACATTGTGTTTATCGCTTGTGTGATGTCCTGGTGGGGTCCAACTTACGAATCTTCTGTCATTCTTTCTCTTATTATTCCTCTGTCTCTCGTATAAATTTTTTTTTTTTTGGGGGGAGGGTATGACTGAATGTCATTAAATTATACAGTTTACTTCCTTTTCTTCGTGCGTTTATCCTTTGAACTTTTTGTTCTTCTTTATTTTCAGTTGCTAAACATTCTTTATGTGGCCCTTATGTTCTATAGTTGTCTACAACTGTTTAAGGGCGAAACGTTCAAATGAGCCCTATTTTAGGAGAGGATGTAGGATGTGGAAATAACCTTAGAAAGCGTGTCGTAAAAGACAACTAATTATTTGATGAAATGCCATGTGTTGAGCTGAAGAGTTGCTGATATCACTTCCCCTCTTTCTCATTCTCTGCTTTCTTTCTCTTGTTGTTGTTGTTGTTGTTGTTGTTGTTCTTCTTCTTCTTCTTCTTCTTTTTCTTCTTCTTCTTTCTTCTTCTTTTTTTTTTCTTCTTTTTTTTTTCTTTTTCATGTTTATCTTATGATTCTGCTGTCGCTCATAAAACCATTAGTTTAATCAACATATTCAATGTCTCATACTTCGCCTTCCTCTTAGTGTCCTTGGTAACATCATCATCATCATCATAATCATTATCATCATCATCACCATCACCATCACAATTACCATCATAACTATTCCATGTTAACGAAATATTGTGTTTGCTTTTGAAATTAATATAATATAAGGTTAGTTGCGTATCCTTTACAGGACGTTGCAGAACCAACCCCAGCAGCCCCTGGATATTGTGTGGTTTCTCTAGACAAATTACCGTCTAGTAGTTTGCCATTGCTCTCTGGACGGTAGGCCCCCTGATACCACTGTCGAAACCAACGCAAGGCGCATGGTCCGCAGGTGGGATCAAACCCAGTACCCTGGCATTACGAAGCGTTCTCATCGACTTGGTCACAGAGCCGACTAATATTGTTTGTTTGTTTAAGTATCCAGAAGCCATGAGTTGTTAACCTTTAGGCTCGGTGTTATGGATTTCGCAACCTTTCGGCCTTGATTCCATTTTAAATACCGTAAATCTGGGAGAAAATGTGGCTTTTCTGCCCACCCCCGGGAGTGAACCCGGACCATAAGGAGTTCGTCACCCGCTCACCGCGCAATCCGGTTTAGCCAACTAAGCTAGAGAGACGGGCAGCCGACTAATATAATATACATATCTCTTTCTTCTTAAGTATGCCTTTTGTTTTAAAAATCTCGTTAGTACAACAGAGAAGGTGGGTCTTCCAAACATCTTTTTGTCTAATTTATAACTGAAAAGTTATGAAGCTACGTGGCGGTTTTAATCTGTTTTCTAATTTACCTGACACAGAGCAAACAATTTGTCTCCAAAGCAAATTGCCTCATAAACGCAGCAATTTTGATATCTTTAACGGTACATCAGCTTGTAAAGGACACACCGCTTATGGCTCCACCTCATCACTGGTGCGAAATATTTGATAAACAACCTTGGATATCTTACAAAATGATAAACTTTATTATCGTATTTCTTCAGCCAGCTTCTCAAGGCGACCTTTGACATTCCCACGTGGCCGGAGTCTCTGATGTAGGAGCATCTCCGAGCAAGACAAATTAAATACTCCATTTAGGTCATTACCTAACCCGTCCCCTGGTGTTAAAAACCCTTTTGCAACCTTTGCACCTCACTCAATATTCAGACTCCAAAATGAGGGCACGGATAACGATAATAAGAATGATGATGCAGGCGATGATAGCGACGAGTTGGACAGTTGATAATCGTAGGTCTGGTTTGACTTTTCTCGTCTGATGACATTTTCAAACAACTTCTAACCTCTGCCAACCCCGGATGTTGGGTGATTATCTTAATTATCCCTGACAATGATTCGGCCAGCTTCCTGTATGTTCCATTCTACCGTCTGCTAGTTAACAGGGCGATGTGAAAAATGGAAGTTTGGGAATTTGAGCAATTGCGGCATTGCGACGAGATCCACGTTAACCTTTTAATTTTTTGTGTGGTCTGCACAAACTGCTTACATTTATCAAAACGGACACTGTTGACTAGCAACGCTTCTCCTGCTCGCTTTGTTATGTCGTGTGGGTAGGCGCCAACAGAATGAAAGCTGTGAGGGGAAGGGCGAAAGGCTGATGGGGCATAATCCTGGTTTTAAAGACAATACAATACAGCACTAAATAGTAAATACATATAGTTAGTTGTGTATCCTTTACAGGACGTTGCTGAACCAAACCCCAGCGATTTTTGGCTGTTGCGGTTTTTCTAGGCAAATTTTACGTTCAGTAGTTTGCCATTGTTTCCTGAATAGTCAGTTCTCTTTACCACTGTCGAAACCAATGCAAAACGAATCGTCCGCAGCTGGGTTTAAACCCTGGCACCGCGACATTACGAAGCGCATTCGCCACAGAGGCAATAAATATAAAATAAATTTTATAATAATAAAAATAGGTTGCGTGTCCTTTACAGGATGTTGCAGAACCAACCCCAACAGCCCCTTGCTGTTGTGTGGTTTTTCTAGGCACATTTACGTCCATTAGTTTGCCATTGTTGGACGGTCGGCTTTCTTGATACCACTGTCGAAACCAACGCAAGGCGCAAGACCCGCAGCTGAGATCGAACCCGACATTACGAAGCGTTCGCAACCCCTAAGCCATAGAGGCAATAAATATCATCATCACAGTCTGCCTGAAAGAAACTCGGTCTCTCGCCAGTTCGCTTGCCTCATGTACTTTCATACTCAAGGAGTCACTTATATCCTATGCCCATCTTTGTGTCGGTCGGCCCCTTCCCCTCCTTCCTTATACCATGACTTCTGATATAGTTTTTTCCAATCCGCTTGATATGACCAAAAGATTTCAGCTTCCGAGAAAGGATGCTGTTTATTAGCCAATCTTCCTTGATGTTCAGATCTTTTAAGATGTCAGTATTTCTCCTCTTCTTTGTCCAAGATATTCTCAGAATCTTTCTATAGCATTTCAGCTCAAAAGCCCCTATTCTCTTTCTTAAGGACAGAGAGATAGTCCACGACTCACATCCGTATGTAGCCACAGGGAAGATGCATATATATATATATATGAAATTTCTAAACGATTTAATTTGAAGAGATTTTCTGTCAACTGTTAATAGGGAACTGCTTTGCTTCTTTACATAATTGCTGGGCGGCCCGGAAAAAGGAGGGGTGGGTCTGGGGTGGGGGGGGGGATATGACAGGAGACAGATTGTTAAGTCAGGGGTTCTCAAACTGTGGGTCGCGACCCTTTTTGGAGTCGAACGACCCTTTTACAGGGGTCGCCAAAGACCACTCCAAAACACATATTTATTGAAGTTATGAAGTAGCAACAAAAAAATTGTGTGGTTGAGGGTTGCCACAACATAAAGAACTGTATTAAAGGGTCGCCACAACATGAAGAACTGTATTAAAGGGTTGCCACAACATGAAGAACTGTATTAAAGGGTCGCCACAACATAAAGAACTGTATTAAAGGGTTGCCACAACATAAAGAACTGTATTAAAGGGTCGCCACAACATAAAGAACTGTATTAAAGGGTCGCCACAACATAAAGAACTGTATTAAAGGGTTGCCACAACATAAAGAACTGTATTAAAGGGTTGCCACAACATGAAGAACTGTATTAAAGGGTCGCCACAACATGAAGAACTGTATTAAAGGGTCGCCACAACATAAAGAACTGTATTAAAGGGTCGCCACAACATAAAGAACTGTATTAAAGGGTCGCCACAACATAAAGAACTGTATTAAAGGGTCGCCACAACATAAAGAACTGTATTAAAGGGTCGCCACAACATAAAGAACTGTATTAAAGGGTCGCCACAACATGAAGAACTGTATTAAAGGGTCGCCACAACATGAAGAACTGTATTAAAGGGTCGCCACAACATGAAGAACTGTATTAAAGGGTCGCCACAACATGAAGAACTGTATTAAAGGGTCGCCACAACATGAAGAACTGTATTAAAGGGTCGCCACAACATAAAGAACTGTATTAAAGGGTCGCCACAACATAAAGAACTGTATTAAAGGGTCGCCACAACATAAAGAACTGTATTAAAGGGTCGCCACAACATAAAGAATTGTATTAAAGGGTCGCCACAACATAAAGAATTGTATTAAAGGGTCGCCACAACATGAAGAACTGTATTAAAGGGTCGCCACAACATAAAGAATTGTATTAAAGGGTCGCCACAACATAAAGAATTGTATTAAAGGGTCGCCACAACATGAAGAACTGTATTAAAGGGTCGCCACAACATAAAGAATTGTATTAAAGGGTCGCCACAACATAAAGAACTGTATTAAAGGGTCGCCACAACATAAAGAATTGTATTAAAGGGTCGCCACAACATAAAGAACTGTATTAAAGGGTCGCCACAACATGAAGAACTGTATTAAAGGGTCGCCGCAACATAAAGAACTGTATTAAAGGGTCGCCACAACATAAAGAACTGTATTAAAGGGTCGCCACAACATGAAGAACTGTATTAAAGGGTCGCCGCAACATAAAGAACTGTATTAAAGGGTCGCCACAACATGAAGAACTGTATTAAAGGGTCGCCGCAACATAAAGAACTGTATTAAAGGGTCGCCACAACATAAAGAACTGTATTAAAGGGTCGCCACAACATAAAGAACTGTATTAAAGGGTCGCCACAACATGAAGAACTGTATTAAAGGGTCGCCGCAACATAAAGAACTGTATTAAAGGGTCGCCACAACATAAAGAACTGTATTAAAGGGTCGCCACAACATGAAGAACTGTATTAAAGGGTCGCAGCAACATAAAGAACTGTATTAAAGGGTCGCCACAACATGAAGAACTGTATTAAAGGGTCGCCACAACATGAAGAACTGTATTAAAGGGTCGCCACAACATAAAGAACTGTATTAAAGGGTCGCCACAACATAAAGAACTGTATTAAAGGGTCGCCACAACATGAAGAACTGTATTAAAGGGTCGCCACAACATGAAGAACTGTATTAAAGGGTCGCCGCAACATAAAGAACTGTATTAAAGGGTCGCCACAACATAAAGAACTGTATTAAAGGGTCGCCACAACATGAAGAACTGTATTAAAGGGTCGCAGCAACATAAAGAACTGTATTAAAGGGTCGCCACAACATGAAGAACTGTATTAAAGGGTCGCCACAACATAAAGAACTGTATTAAAGGGTCGCCACAACATAAAGAACTGTATTAAAGGGTCGCCACAACATAAAGAATTGTATTAAAGGGTCGCCACAACATAAAGAACTGTATTAAAGGGTCGCCACAACATAAAGAACTGTATTAAAGGGTCGCCACAACATAAAGAACTGTATTAAAGGGTCGCCACAACATAAAGAACTGTATTAAAGGGTCGCCGCATTAGGAAGGTTGAGAACCACTGGTCTAAGATGTGGCCGTCTTGTCGCTCAAACCCGCTGGGCAGTGCCCTCCCCCCCCCCCATCCCTTGGGCCTGTACTCCCGTCATACCTTGGGCCTGTGCCCCCTTCCCATCCCTTGGGCATGTAACCCCCCCCCCTCATTCCTTGGGCCTGTGCTCCCCCCCCCCTCATTCCTTGGGCCTGTGCTCCCCGCTCCCCATACCTTGGGCCTGTGCCCCCCCCCCCCCCAATATCTTGGACCTGTGCTCCCCCCTCATACCTTGGGCCTGTGCCTCCCTCGCCCTCATACCTTCTGCCTGTGCCCCTGCCCTCATTCCTTGGGCATATGCCCCCCTCCCATACCTTGGGCCTGTGCCCCCCCCCCTCATCCCTTTGAGTGGGGGAGGAGTAACCTAACGCAACTCTCACATATGCCTTGGGCTTTTCTGAAGTCTCTTTCCACCTTTTTTTTTTTAAAAACAGAAAAGCTACCTATTCGCTCACTGACATCATCTAACTCAACACGTTACATTCACACAGCGATAAAATTCCACCAACTTAAATAGGATCAGTTACCTTCGAACAAAGATGATATTAGATAATATCGTCACATATAACCATAATTGTCCTAGTAGATTCCCAACTCTCAACTGGTATTTCCCTCACCAGTCTTTCTAAAACGTACTCAGTTTTACACAAAATTATCTTTCCATCAGTAAACGAAAGGTCACTAGGTAATCTACCCGTAACCTTTCACAAATTTGAAACAAAATAACGAAATGCATTATGAGCGTAAATATCTCACTGGTTTGTGACGTCAAACGGGCACCCACGGCTCAATTCGCATTTTTTTTTTTTTTTAATGAGGGGGTTGTTTAAATTATTTGGATTGTGGGAAAGTTAGATTCTTTCGTCACGTGTGATATTCTAATGTATACACGTGAGGAAAATGCCTCTGTTCTATGCATGTTTCTGTCTTTCTTCTTCTTTTTCTCTACTCCTGGATTGTCTCGCAGGGTCAATAAAGGAAGATATCTCTGGAATGGGTCCTTCTGTTTGTTTCACACTTAATACTTTTCAGTGTCTTTGATATTTCTTTGGTCCATATTCTGGGTGGTCGACCTCTGGGTCTGTATGTGTATAACTGCTCTCTGAGGAGCACTGTCTATTGCTAGTCTGTTATATGGCCAAACCATTTGATCTGTTGTCTATTGATAAAGTTCAACAATGGTTCTGTCCCTACACTGCTCCAGATATCATCGTTTCTAAGTCCTTTCCTTGTCAGACTCAGAATAATTCTTAAATTTCTCATTTCTGTCATGACCATTTCTCTGTCTGATTGTTAGAAATGTGTTAGTTAGTTAGTTAGTTAGTTGGGTTATCATCATTGCACTCCGGACATGTCCATAGGTGCTCAGATCCTCCCCTCAGTATGAATCCCAACGTCCGATGGCTAATAGTACCAGTTCTATGTTGATTAACAAGTCTTCTGCCGTGTCCGGTGTGCGTCTCGTTTTTTGCTGTGCCGATCTTAATTCCCAAGTCTGCCATTCTGGCGAGTGATATGGATTCACTGCCACCAAAGTCCTCTATCCTTCCCATTTCTCTGAGGGCATTGATAATATCAGCATGATCCATAGGCCGACCGTCGGTAGTGATGGCGGATCCAGCCAACCTGTCAGCTCTTTCATTTCCATCGACGCCTGCGTGTCCCGGAACAAAAATAAAGGTGACTCCTCGCACAGTGGACTTCTGAATTGATTCAAGCCATTGTCTTCGCACTGAACCTGCCTGAACCCTCCGGATCATACTCATTGAATCACTGAGTATACATATGCGGGTGTATTTTTGTGTTTCAAGCCAGGCAAACGCTTGCGTCACTGCCATCACCTCCATCGTCATGCTGCTGGTTGTCATGGAGAAGGCGCCGTTGGCTTCTTTGACTGTTCTGCCCGCTGAGCGTGCTGTAAATGCCCATGCGCTTCTTCTTTGGCGTATAACTGAAATGTGTGTTGGAAATGAACAAGCAGATAGGTTGGCTTATTTTGTAAAGCTTAGTGTTAAATTGAGGCACTATGAGTTTAATTAATAAATGATTTGGTTCAGACATTTATCTTTACGTCTATTCAGTCATCCATCTATTAATGAATGGTCTGCTTCAGAGATTAATCGATACGTTCATTCAGTTATCATTCTATTAATGAATGATCTGTTTCAGAGATTATTCCATACGTTCATTCAGTTATCAGTCTATTAATGAATGATCTGTTTCAGACTTATATCCATACGTTCATTCAGTTATCAGTCTATTAATAAATTATCTGTTTCAGACATATATCCATACGTTCATTCAGTTATCCGTCTATTAATGAATTATCTGTTTCAAACTTATATCCAGACATTCATTCAGTTATCAGTCTAATAATGAATGATCTGTTTCAGACATATATCCACACGTTCATTCAGTTATCAATTAATAAATGACCTGTTTCAGACATATACCCGGACGTTCACTCAGTTATCAGTCTATTAATAAATGATCTGTTTCAGACTTATATTCAGACGTTCATTCAGTTATCAGTCTATTAATAAATGATCTGTTTCAGACATATCCAGACGTTCATTCTGTTATCAGTCTATTAATAAATGATCTGTTTCAGACATATCCAGACGTTCATTCATTTACCCATCTAATAATTCAGCTGTACAACTATAAAGGAATGATCTGGTTCAGACACTGATCCATACGACTCTTCAGTTACTTGTCGTTAATAGATGGATTGAGTTTTCATTCAGTTATCCATCTATAGACTCTGCAGTCGCTGGATATTCTGGCTCTTTCGTCCGCAAGGGCGTTTACCCTTTCTTTCATTGAGGCTTCCATTAATATTTTCTTTTTCTTCGTCTTTCTTCTTTGTAAGTCGAGGACATTCGTCCATGTAGAGTTTCGCTTTTTGCCAGGGCCTCAGTTTTGCGTGTACATCCGTTTAACTGGCTCATTTGTGTGCAGTTGGTTGTTTCTTGCCGCTCGGGCAGATGCACTCCGATTTCTAAGGAAGCCCCCAATAAGTCAACTCCTACGACATGCTTGTTGGGGAGGCCGTGCATCTATTCCTGTTCTCCGCCAACAATGGGACCCCGGAACCCGCACAGGTACTTTAGTTTATTTGTCTTGTAAGTATTTTTTTTTTTTTTTTTTGGATGATTATAGTATCTATATATCTAACTGTCTAATAGCCCGTTTATATACCTACCTACCTACACGGAGCTAATAGCCCGTTTGTATACCTACCTACCTACACGGAGCTAATAGTCCGTTTGTATACCTACCTACCTACATGGAGCTAATAGCCCGTTTGTATACCTACCTACCTACACGGAGCTAATAGCCCGTTTGTATACCTACCTACCTACACGGAGCTAATAGCCCGTTTGTATGCCTACCTATCTACATGGAGCTAATAGCCAGTTTGTATGCCTACCTACCTACATGGAGCTAATAGCCCGTTTGTATACCTACCTACCTACACGGAGCTAATAGCCCGTTTGTATACCTACCTATCTACATGGAGCTAATAGCCTGTGTGTATACCTACCTACCAACATGAAGCTAATAGACCGTTTGTATACCTACCTATCTACATGGAGCTAATAGCCCGTTTGTATACCTACCTACCTACATGGAGCTAATAGCCCGTTTGTATACCTACCTACCTACACGGAGCTAATAGCCCGTTTGTATGCCTACCTACCTACATGGAGCTAATAGCCCGTTTGTATGCCTACCTACCTACATGGAGCTAATAGCCCGTTTGTATACCTACCTACCTACCTACATGGAGCTAATAGCCCGTTTGTATACCTACCTACCTACATGGAGCTAATAGCCCGTTTGTATACCTACCTACCTACCTACATGGAGCTAATAGCCCGTTTGTATACCTACCTACCTACATGGAGCTAAAAGCCCGTTTGTATACCTACCTACCTACATGGAGCTAATAGACCGTTTATATACCTACCTACCTACATGGAGCTAATAGCCCGTTTGTATACCTACCTACCTACATGGAAGTAATAGACCGTTTGTGTACCTACCTACATACATGGAGCTAATAGTCCGTTTGTATACCTACCTACCTACATGGAAGTAATAGACCGTTTGTATACCTACCTACCAACATGAAGCTAATAGTCCGTTTGTATACCTACCTACCTACATGGAGCTAATAGACCGTTTGTATACCTACCTACCTACATGGAGCTAATAGCCCGTTTGTATACCTACCTACCTACATGAAGCTAAAAGTCCGTTTGTATACCTACCTACCAATATGGAGCTAATAGTCCGTTTGTATACCTACCTACCTATATGGAGCTAATAGTCCGTTTGTATACCTACCTACCTACCTACCTACCCTGAAGAATAGGAAGAGCTGAGGCACCCAGAAAATCGGTAAAGCTAATCACCCCCCCCCCCCCCCACCCCTACCACTTTGCCCCTTTCAGAAACAAGGATAGAAGTTCCCTATAATGCCCTTGTTTATATAGTTCATATTATTTGATATATTATTTTATATTTATTTGCCATTCAGAAAATTTTTTTCTAATAAAAACTATAATAATTGTTATCAGTACTACTTTTTACTCACTTAGACAAGGCATCTGCCTCCCAAACAAGCCCCACCCACCCCACCCCCCCCCTACCCCACCTTATATATCTGTCTGTTTTTCTGTCTCAGTTTTTGACCCTTTGGAAAAAATTAATCGTTCGTTCGCTCGTTCTTTCTGTCTATCAATTTTTTTTTTTAAATCTGTCTGCCTTTGATAATGCGAAGAGATTACTTAGATGAGTTTGCCACATTTCATGGACGGCACAAGAACACTGACCTAATCATTAGGCTTGGAGGTCGTGTTAGATAGTGAACCAGGACAGTCGACGCTTATCGGCACGACACACGATGATGATGATGATGATGATGATGATGAGGAGGAGGATGAAGAGACTCCAATGGTCATAATTTGTGATAAACCGATGCGTAGCAAGTCGGTCAAGACATGTTTGTTTCGTCTAAATGTTTCTGAATTTTTTATTACACTTAACACTGACAAAACTACATTGAAAAAGAAAAAGGCACAACAAAAATAATGTCAAAAAAAGGTTTAAACTTGTTCTTTAAATTTCTTTTGAACTGTGATTCTGTTGGGGACAAACGTATGCGCGCGCGCGCACACACACACACACATTCACACAGCATACGAACACATGTGATACAGTTTTGTTCCGTGTAAAAATGTTTCTGCGTTTTTATCACACCTCAAGTTGACAAAACTGCTTTAAAAATGAGAGGACAGGGAATAGAAAAATGATGTCCTACCGAGTTTCCACCTGTTCTTTCGATCCGTTCTACTGTGATTTTATTGTTCAAAATCAACCTTGAGGCCGCCGGCAAATTAGCCATCGACCGTATCAGATGTCAAAGAATCAATTAACCGTTTTCCATTTTTGATTTGTCTCAGCGGCCCGAATGGAGTAACAACCGCAGTTTTGTTTTTACCTCTAAATGTTACATAGATTTCAAGCCGGATCATGTGGGCTGTCTGCGGCCCTGATTCGCTATGTGACGCTAATTAGGGATTGTCCGAGCCAATTAAGGGTTATATCCTTTGTGGCAAATCAGGCGGTGATGACAAGGGCCAGAATTATCGCATTTCTTTGGCTGGCAAAAAGAAAATGACGTTAACAAGAAATACAAAATGCAGGTATGTCCTACACAATTATTGATAATTAGAGATTCTGGGGGGGGGGGGGGGGGGGGGGGGGGGGGGGGGGGGGGGGGGGGGGGGGGAATGGTTTCCCGCCTGTTACTGGTCTCTGTGTGCTTCGTGTGTGGAGTTGTGTATGCGGTTGTTTCTAGGTAAATTGTTGTGTTAGACAGAGTCGCTCTTGTCTCTCTGTCTATTCGCTTGCCTATCTATCTATCTATCTATCTATCTATCTATCTATCTATCTATCTATCTATCTATCTATCTATCTATCTATCTATCTATCTATCTATCTATCTATCTATCTATCTATCTATCTATCTATCTATCTATCTATCTATCTATCTATCTATCTATCTATCTATCTATCTATCTATCTATCTATCTATCTATCTATCTATCTATCTATCTATCTATCTATCTATCTATCTATCTATCTATCTATCTATCTATCTATCTATCTATCTATCTATCTATCTATCTATCTATCTATCTATCTATCTATCTATCTATCTATCTATCTATCTATCTATCTATCTATCTATCTATCTATCTATCTATCTATCTATCTATCTATCTATCTATCTATCTATCTATCTATCTATCTATCTATCTATCTATCTATCTATCTATCTATCTATCTATCTATCTATCTATCTATCTATCTATCTATCTATCTATCTATCTATCTATCTATCTATCTATCTATCTATCTATCTATCTATCTATCTATCTATCTATCTATCTATCTCTCTCTCTCTCTCTCTGTCTGTCTGTCTGTCTGTCTGTCTGTCTGTCTGTCTGTCTGTCTGTCTGTCTGTCTGTCTGCCTTCCTGTCTGCCTGCCTGCCTGCCTGTCTGTCTGTCCGAGTGTCTGTCTGTCTACCTACATACATCCCTACCTACTTACGTACCGGTCTGTCTGTCTGTCTGCCCGTCTGTCTGTCTCTCTGTCTGTCTATTTCTCAGC
This sequence comes from Candidula unifasciata, assembly GCA_905116865.2. Classification (NCBI taxonomy): domain Eukaryota; kingdom Metazoa; phylum Mollusca; class Gastropoda; order Stylommatophora; family Geomitridae; genus Candidula; species Candidula unifasciata. The sequence goes on from CAJHNH020004881.1 coordinate 26,660, forward strand.
CTACCGTCCGTCTGACTGTGTCTTACAAATCTTTACGCAGCTGGCTTTTCTTTATGCAGACTGTTGGTTCCTCGCCTCTCAGGCATATGCAGTTCGACATAAAAGGAAACACCTATAATTAGTCGTCTTTTACAGCATATTTATAAGGGGGCAGTGGGCCACACGGGGATGTGGCTTTAGTATAATGATTGTCCGTGTGAGTCCTGGGGCCCCATTCTTGGTGAAGTACAGAAAGAACCCGCTGTCCGTCCTGGCAAAATGGACTTCCGCAGCAAGAAAACACAGACTAATATAATTCCGTGGTTTACTATTTGTGTATGTGTTTTATATTTTTTATCATTCTATCAATCAATCAATCAATCAATCAATCAATCAATCAATCAGTCAGGTGCCGTCTCCACAATGAAGGTTGGCTGCAATGGATCTCCAACAAGCCCTGTCTCTTGCCCTTGATGTACACTCACTCATACTGCTGTTCGTCCATCTCTTGATGTTATTCTCCCACTTGTAACGCTGTCTGCCTTTTGCTCGCCTACCTTGAACCTTTCCCTCTAGGATGATCTTTACAATACTGTTATGTCTTTTAATTTGGCCAAAATATTTCACTTGTCTCTTTTTTATTTCACCTAGCAACTCTCTTTATCATTCTATCGTATTTTCTTATTATCAGTTTGCTGTAAAAGTAACGTTAGTTTCCCCACGCCCCGCCTCATATACACACTAGCTCACTTCTGATTAGTAGTTCCTGAACCTGTCACCTTGGCACAAAGTTACGGGGGTGTTTCCGCAATGCCGTAGATATCGCGTTTTCAATATTTCAGCACGCTAGAGCTTTTAACACTCCAAAAACACATAGAAACTGGTCTAAACACAACTCCTCTAGAGAGTGCTGCAACCTATGTCACAGGCATTCTCTTTTTCGGAATGAAAACGTAAATGCAAGACATCACAGAAAGCAAACAACAGAGCGGGACACACCTGTAATCTTCAGGAAAGTCGACCAGCCCAACAAACCTGTGAATGAAAAGTGACCTTCTTTATTTGGGGAGATTAACGTGAACCTAACCCGTTTTTTATATTAATGTTCAATATATTTTTTATATATTATGTATTTGAATACCACAAGGTAACCGTAGTTCTGTAGCACCTAGATGACCGAACACCTGCAAACACGAAAGTCGGGGGTTCAATTCCACATGGCCGTCGCTCCAAGATCGAACCTGCCCTAAAAGAATACCAGGTAAAGTCATGGACAGTAAAGGCGGTCTACGTGACCACATCACCCTCAGAGCGCTAACTTGTCTACAAAGTATAGGTTTAGCACTTAAGAACTGCTATTTACTTTTACTTTACTTGTATATTTATTTCACACAATATTTCATATTTTGTTTAGTCTTATTTTTTCCTCATCGGTCTCTCAGCTGATGAAAGCTAATCGCCTTAACGCGCTTTGTTTATTTGTTGTAATTAATTCCGTAAAGCTGACACAGATTTTATGTTTCGCCTATCTTTTTTAGACGTCCAGGCAAAAGGGGGTGCAGAGACAAACAATGCACTGGCTTCAAATCCTCCACATAAATGACTCGTTGAAAATGTGGTCTGCGAAACTGGAGAAGCGATCGGGTGAAGATTCTCAACGTCGAAGTCACATTGAGATGTTTAGGGAAAATAGAAGGTGTATTATCTGTCCGGGTCTACGGTGTCACATTAGGCGAAGAAAGTAAATAAATATGGAAGATTTCCGTGCGTTCGGCGTGGTTGGGTGTATGTATGTTATCTGCCGATGAGAAAGTGTCCGTTCGTGCAGTTACACTTATTCATATTGTCCTCTTTCTGCACATCTCTCCTCCCCCCGCCCCCTCCTCTTCCTTCTCTCATCATCATCATCATCATCATCATCATCATCATCATCATCATCATCATCATCTCCTTCTTCTTTCATTCATTCATTCTTTCGTTTTCGTTCTTTCTTTTTTCATTCATTCTTTCATTCATTCTTTCTGTCTTTCTATCTCGTTTTCTTTCTTTCTTTCTTTCTTTCTTTCTTTCTTTCTTTCTTTCTTTCTTTCTTTCTTTCTTTCTTTCTTTCTTTCTTTCTTTCTTTCTTTCTTTCTTTCTTTCTTTCTTTCTCGTTATTTCTTTCTTCCATTCTTTCTTTCTCTGTTTTTTTTTTCTTTCTTTCTTTTTTTCTTCTTCTACTTCTTCTTCTTCTTCTTCTTCTTCTTCTTCTTCTTCTTCTTGATATATTTTTTTTCTTGATCTGTTTGTAAACGTAAATGCAAGACATACCAGAAAGCAGACAACAGAGCGGCACATCCGTAACGTCCTGCAGGGTAGAACAGTCCAACAAAGTTATCAACGGAACGTGACCTACTTTCTCTGGGGAGACTATTTTAAAACTATCCCCCCCCCCCCGTGTGGGTTCCGTGGCCCCATTGTGGGGAAAACAAGAATAGACCCACTGCCTCTCCAAAAGTATGTCGTAAGAGTCGACTAATTGGGGAGCTTCCTTTGAAGTCGGAGTGCATCTGCCGGAGAGACAAGGAACCAACAGTCTGTATTCAAGAGAATGAGATCTGTAAAACTGATGCACACGCAACACTCAGTTTCTGGAGCAGGACTGCAGTTCAGTAGTGGACGAGCAACCAGAACTTTCCGCCAGAGTGTACAGCTGGTGAACGCAAAGAAGAAGAAGAAGAAGAAAACTATCCTAACTAAGTTAACTCAGGGGCCACAATGTTGGAAAAAAATGGACATTTAGGGCCACAGACCCAATCCTCAGTTTAGAAAGATCAATAGTACAATACGACCAGCAATGTACAGCGGGCCACTTGTTAAGCTTCCACAGGCCGCGAGTTGAATAGCCCTAGTATAGTGCATTAAAAGTGAGCTGAGTGGTCTCGGGGCTTGGTGTCCGCCTCGAGTACCAGAGGTCCCAGGTTCAGGCCCCGGAGAAGACTGAGGTTTTTCAATAATTTCCCATGGTCTCTGTGTAGTAAGATCGGGTGCCC
>CAJHNH020004882.1:0-27500 GCA_905116865.2 Candidula unifasciata
TTTTGGGGTTTTTTTTGGAAGAAAAGTGTCCACACAATGCTGGGGGAATACCCCAAAAGGGGGGTAAAGATCGGCACACCCCAAGCTTTGAGAAGCACACGGACGCACAGAAGTCTTGTTAACCAGATAGGACTGGAAAACCCCCAGCGGGGCCCGCTGATGAACATTTTTGACGGGGAAAAATCTGGCCCCTATGGTGTGTTTGGGAGGTGTGAAAAATAATTTTAATTCATAACTTTTTTGTTTTTATTTTTCACGAAATTTACATTTTGTTTTTTTAAACCCTTCTCAGGACTGGGCCTTCTTGAAAAATAAGAAAAAACCGGGCTTTACCCCCCCCCCCCCCCCCCCCCCACACCCACCCCGGGTTACACCCTTTTTAAAAAAAAATTTTTTTAAAAAAATTTCCATATAAATCAAAGGGAAAAAACAGCAAAAAAGGGAAAAATTTAAAAACCCCAAACAACGGGAAAAAAATTTTAGTCCCTTTGCCCAGATTTGAATGTGACGATTGACCACTCTATTTCGTGATATCAGCTATATTTTTTGCTTTGAGGTTGGATACTGCACACTGGAAAATAAATCTACATGTCTCCATAGTCGTGATTTCAAGCTGGTACGAAGTCATGGCCAATGAGACAACTTTTTTTGGGGGGTGCCTACGTTGACCATGTATCTTAGTGGCGCCTTGTATTCATGGCGAGGCGCAGAGACGACGTCTGGAGGTGACAGGTTCAAATTCCCGGCACGGTAACTTAGCATTTCGATTCTTATGTTGTCTAGTGTGATTCATCGATATTTCTACTTCTTTCTATAAGTGCCGTTCACAATACTTTCTTGTTACTTGATTAATCCATGTAAGCTGGCAGCACAGCTTTCTTTTACTGACTGTTTTTTTTTGGGTGGGTCATCAAACATTAAAGAACAATGTTAGTATAATTTCCAAAATTTACTTTGGGACGGCCACCTGACGCTTCCTTGCACCTCCTAAGGTTGCGCCTTACCTTTCCAGGTTAAAAAAACTGCTTCGTAGCAAATAAGGGGAACCTATTGATTTGCTAGTGTCTGACAATAACCTTTATTTATCTCTCACAGTTTGAAGTGAAATGATTATTATACTGTCGAGGATATGCATTATTTTGTGTTTGTGCATAATGTGATGTATGTTTTTTAACTTGATTGATGTGAACTTTAGGGGAACTGCCAATACAGACATCATACTGTGCACGAGAAAGGTTGTCAGTAATTAATAGAAACTGATAGCCAGGATAGAAGTACTGACATGAAATAAACAACATTAGTGGTGGAAGGAGGAACTTAAACCACTTTCACATTTTCTGGGTGGGGGAAGCGCTTAATTGGCTTGTTCAAAATGCCTAATAATAATAATAATAATAATAATATATAATAAATAATAATAATAAATAATAATAATAATAATAATCTGTATATATAAAATCAATGTTTGTGTGTTTGTTTCAAGCCCATATAGACTCGGAAAACTACTGAACCGATTTAGCTGAAATTTTCAGGATATGTTTGTTGTGATACCAGATTTTTGAACCGTCGTGGTTTGAAATTCAACCTGTCACCGTTAGAGATAGGTGACCACATTAATGCCAAATATACGCAACTAATATTTATAACTTTAGTGATTTCTAATTATAGCCACGTTAGTAATTGCGCGCATGCGCCGTATTTACCATTCGCCGGCGAGTTATACGTGCAGCCAAAGCCTTATCTATACTAATACATAGAGTAGGTCGTGGTACAGCAAAACAAGACTATCTCTATATTTGCCACAATAACCATATTAAACACGATTTCTATTTTCTTTTTTTTTCCAAACAACCTTCGATTGGGGGGTGGGGGGGGGGGGGGGGGGTGGGGGGGGGCAATCGAGGACTTTCTCGACGTCGGGGGAGACAGTGACTGCGACATTAACTTCATTAACTGTGTTAGACACGTGCGATTTCTGTTTCATTAACATATCTGGAGTATTTGTCTACGAGAAAACAATTGCCTGCGGTTTTGAATTGTGTTTTAATCGCGACACAGTGGTAGGGACACATATGTCTAATAGTTGTGTTCTCTTTTCGTTTTCCGATTAAGTGGCTGTTTGGTGGAATGGTTAAAACACTGGGTTCAAGTGCGGTAGACCTGGTTTCGAATCCGTAGTAGTGAATTTTTTTTTTTACCCCGGACTAAAATAATATCCTTATCTGCTCTGTCGTGGTGACAGCACTAGCCATGTTGCCTTAATATTAAAAAAAAAAAAAAAAAAACAGTAAATGGGTAAACCATTTGATAATTAAATTTGACCATTTCGCATACTTATGATTGCATTGTTAAACTTTCCGATTGCATGGTTACGCTGAAATTTTATAGATTTTCATTTATTTTCATTTAGATTTAGTTATTTCATCTGTGTTGGAATTTTAAGCTGTGCTGTTTACAATGGCGTCATTTCCTAATTATTGGTGTTTTTCCTGTGTTCATTTGCTTTTCAAGTGTTTTTTTTTTTTCCCTCCCAACTACTTCAATGTGGGAAAGAGTTGTCGGTGAATTGAGGGGGGGAAGGGGGGGGGGGCAAACTATTAACTGAGAGAGCTTTAAGTCACAGTAACTGCTTTTACCCACTTAAGTAGCAGCAGCAGTAATAGTTGTGGTTGGGCTGTTACACCATAGTGCTCTCATGTGAAGGACCGCCTGTAAGGTTAGGGCGTTCTTCTGTCGGCAAGTGAAATTATACATCCTAACCTGACCAGTCTGTGGCGACAGCACTAGCCATGCGGAACCAAATCTTATGGCTCACGACTCTCTGTCTACTCCGATGGTAAACACAGATAGCAGTGACATTATTTTAGTAGTTGTACTGGTACTTGAAGGATGATGTTGGTAAATATTTCACTAGCCCTATTCACTACCTTTTTACAATCCTGCTCCTTATTTTAGTCCAGATGGACAGGGATGTCAATGTCAGTTACAGCAACAACAAAATATCGCCAGTTAGTGATTTTCAAATCCTTCAAAGAGGGGACGAGAGCAGTAGTCGGTGGAAGAGGGGAGGGGAGGGGGGTAATGACTTAAATTTAAGAGAACTTAAAGAGCTTTACACGTGATTTTCAAGTTCTCATTACCTAATTTGTTTATATTTTACTAACGCTACCTCCGCTTTTCTATTTTTTACGACTTACTTTGTTATTTACAAGTACAGTTGTAGCTTTACTTCCGTCTCCTATAAAAATACAAACAGCTTTAGCATGTGATAACCAAATAACCACTTTTGTAACCAGTTTTATTAGCTGTGGTTTAGCTGTTGCTCTGTACATCGCTAGCGCGAAGGGAAGACACATTTCTATGTTCTCTATTTTCCATGTAGTCAAATTACGCCACAGCAACGCGTGGCCGGGTACAGCTAGTAATAATAATAATAATAATAATAATAATAATAATCATGTTGCGGGTCCTTTGCTGAACGTCGCTCTCATCAGTCTGCATGATAGAAACTCCGCCTCTCTCCAGCCCCGTGTACTTTCATATTCAAGGAGTCACTTTTTTCCTGTGCATATCTTCCTTTTGGTCTGCCCCTGCCCCTCCTTTCTGGTACCATGCCTCCTGCTACTATTTTTTTCAGTCCAGCGCTGCGCTTGATATGACCAAAATATTTTAGCTTCCGAGACAAGATGCTGTTTATAAGACAATCTTCCTTGATTTTCAGATCTTTTAAAATGTCAGTAGTTCTTCTCTTCTTTGTTAAAAAGGCAACAGTAGAGTCGGGAGATGTAAACCAGCGTCATTGCACACAGTTATAAACCATAAGTGCTCTGCCACCAGTACAGACAGCTGATAAAAAACTGTCCATCTGTGTCGCCGTCCGCACGCAAACCCGTAGCTACAGCGACGTTCCTCCATTTAACCCAGAGTTTTAACCGCCTGGTTTCGAACACCGCCCGTGGGCTGCAGCGAGTCGCTGTTGGATTTGAAAGCGAACCTTCTATCGACTGCGCTAACGCGGCCCCCTCTTCTTTGTTGAGTAACAATAAAATTCCTTAGGGGAGGGGGAAGGATGCGCTCCTGCAAGCAGACAATTTGATTACAACTTATTCCATTAATAACGATAACGACAGGATCGCCTGTAAAACGAAAATTTTCCTTACAAAGTATGACAGCATGCATCATCTGCAGACCGATTTCTGAGATCAGTTTAGATTCTTCTGTCCTAGTGTGGACGTCACAACATGTTCTAAATGCTTGAACATACAAGACACGAATGAAAAGTATAAAATGTGTTTTAGTGCAGCTTATATTGTTTAAAAAATTTTTTTTTTTTTTTTTTTTAAATCATGTTTAACTAAGTTTAATTAATCTTGCTAAAAGACGACCCAGGCAAATAATCAACAGTTTGCATTGTTATGTTTCAATTATTCCCCGCGTGTGAGCAAGAAGAAAGGGAATTTAGAAATGAAGGAAATTGATATGAGAAAATACTATTCAATTCGAAGGAATAACTTGCAAGACAGGATCACAAAACGCCAAGGTGTTAGGAAAAGTGGACATCACAATAGACCCCACCCCCTCGCCCCCCCCTCCACCCCTTAGTGATTAGTCTTTGAAGTCTCAGCTGGATAGGGCATACTCGGGAGTAGGAGGGTGGTAGAGTCTCTAAGGACGCCCTCTATGGTGAATTACAAGAGGTCGGGATTTGCCTCTGTTGTGATTTAAAGACGTGTGCAAGGGACATAAATGATACAGGCACTAATGTGAATTTATGACTGACTGACTTTCTACCCCACCAGGACATCACACAAGCGATAAACACCCGATGACACAATGTGCCACCATGTGGATGAGGATCACCGTGGAGAGGTCCCAGAAACCGCGTTCAGCCATTAGGCCATATGGCCAGGCTATATTGCGGCCCCTGGAATAAGCCAAAGTAGGGCTTCAAATAACGAAAAATTACATCCTATGAAGGATGGCAGGATTGATAATGTGGATTTATGGGAACAGGACGCAACGGATCACGTTGCACGGAAAAAGGAAATTGGGAATATATCTTTCAATTATGTAAGTGAGATTATCACAGCACATTCACAATTAAAAAAAAAACGCGCCCGGGGTTTTCGCACGGATTGCCTCTAAAACAGATACAATTTGATTGATGTTTTTCAAAGTACTCGTCATTTTATTAAATGGCGATATCTGAAAAAGGTTGAAAACCACTGGGAATAGTAGAATCGAATAACTCCCCCTTCTCTTTCAGAACTGTATTTATGTAAAGAATTTTCACAGACTACAAATTCCTTTGCTGTGGTCTTTGTTAAGTTCTGGTTTGTGTTATGGGTTCTCTTTACTTGGACATGCTAACCGTATGCTTTGAATCGGTGTGTGTGTGTGTGCGTGCGTGCGTGCGTGTGTGTGTGTTTTTTATTTACCGCAAAAAAGTAAAAAAAAACTACATGTTTATGTAATAATTATTTTCCTACAGAGACATAGCCGGTCAGCTGTTAGTAATTTGTTAGTTAGTTGGGTTATAATCACTGCACTTCGGACAAGTCAATAGGTGCTCAGATCCTCCCCTTAGTATGAGCCCCAGCGTTCGTTGGTTAACAGTACCAGGTTGTATATTGATTAGCAAATCCTGTGATGTGCCTGGTGTGCGTCTCGCTTTTTGCTATGCCGATCTTAACTCCCAAGTCTATCATTCTGGCAAGTGATGTGGACTCATTGTCCCCAAAGTCCTCCACCCTTCCCATCTCTCAGAGGGCATAAGTAATATCATCATGATCGATAGGTTGACCGTCGGTAGTGATAGCGGATCCAGCCAACCTATCAGCGTTTTAATTTTCATAGACGCCTGCGTTTCCCGGAGCGAAAATTAAGGTGACTCCAGGCACATTGGACTTCTGTAATGATTCAAGCCATTGCCTTCGCATGGAACCTGTCTGAACACTCCAGATCATACTCACTGAATCACTAAGTACTCATGAGCGGGTGTAGTTTTGTGTTTGGAGCCAAGCGAGTGCTTGCGTTGGACATACTAACTGCTCTTAGTCGTCCACTGTCAAAGTACCTCCTGTGTAACTGTCATTGCTTTTGTTTTATTTTGCCAGCTGTCATCAACGGTACCAGAGCCACTTCTATAAGCGGATCCCCCAGGGACTGTTACTAGGATTAGATCCCTACAACAGCGAGTGAGCAACAAATCAATACATGAGGTAAATCAATACCTGGTGCAAGCATAACAAGACCAGAATAGTAGGAATAGTAACATTAGAATAACAGAATAGGTTCGGTACGGTTACATGAGAACAGTAAAACGCTGTTGTGTGGCTTAGGCGTGGCGAACGTGTGTCGTAATGCAGGGGGTGCTGGGTTCGATCCCAGCTGCGGGCGATTTGGCAACAGATCGTCTTACGTTGTTTTCGACTGTGGTACCGAGAGCTGACCGTTCAGGGGCAATAGCAAACTACTGAAAGTAAAACTTGCTTAGAAAAACCACAACAGCCAAAAAATGCTGGGGTTGGTTCTGCAACGTCCTGGAAAGAATACGCAACTAACTTGTTATTAAACCTAGACGGCTATGTAGCAATAGTAATCTTATACAGATGTCTTCACTTTGGCAGAATAGATCTTCCTATATTTTTTCTTAGCGTTCACCGGCAGTAAAGGGTCTGTTCTAGAATCCTACTATTGCGTGTACATCCGTTTTACAGATCTGACTTATATGTAAGCAGACTGTTGGTTACTTGCCTCTCAGGCGGATGCACCGCGACTTTGAAGGAATTCCCAAATCAGTCGTGTTTTACGACAGACTTACTGGAGATGCAACGTGTCTGTTCCTGTATTTTCCCACAACAGGGCCCTAGAACCCACACTGAAACAATAATTCAGATGTTTAGGAAGATACGAGGATCCGAAGAAAACTAATCACATATAAATAAAAAAATAAAAAAATAAATTAAAACAGCCAGCATGTTTTGGTCACGTTATGAAAAAAAAAAAAAAACGAGCATATTGTGAAAACTGGAAAAATTTATAGAAAGAGAGATAGAGGAAAACAAAAGTAAAGGACTCGTTATTCATGCCTTTAGGTGTATAAGGCATAAAGGGCTGGACCGATATTTTATAGACAAATCGGCACTAGGTGGGTGATGTGGTCAGCATCAAACCGGCCGCCTTTACTTCCAAGGACTGTACCTGGTACCCACTCCAATCTGGGTCGACCTGGGAGCCAAGGTCATATGTGAAAAAAGTTCGGCCCCCGTCAGGAACCTACCCCACGACCTTCCGATCCGCAGGCTGGCGTTTAGCAGCTTGACCCCGGCGACTCTCAAGTCCCAAAATAGGAATAGGGAAAATAATAAGTGTATGTTTAGCCTATGCGCACATATAATATACATATGTTAGTTAAGGTGCATGTCAGTTTCAGGACTACCTACTCAGCCTTGACCTCCACCCCTATCCCACTTTCCTCCACATTGTCATACAATGCCCTATACAATTCATTAGCTTTAAAGTCGGCACAGCCGGACATGTTGTAGTTGTAACAGACTCACAAAACATCCTTCGGACAACTGAGATTGGCATCCTGCGCATCAGTTGATAAGACTCAGATCTGGAACATGTTAGGGATTTTCTATCCATGATATTCGGGTGTGTGGGGCAATGCGTAGGCTGATAGATTAACTGCTGTCGCTCCTCTGGGCGATTAGCTTTTTGAGGATAGTGCAGAAGTGGTGAAGGGTCTCTTGGATCAAAAAGACAGTGCAATAAAATATACAGAGAAAAAAATCTGCACACTGAAAGACTTATGCAACGAAGGGTGCAGAGGGGGGAAGCAGAGACGGACTTTTAATCAGGTTGCAACTAGTACTAATCGCATTTCATCTCTTCGCTGGCTGCTGAAGAAGGGGACGTGGCATATGTGGGGATGTCCCGCATGCAGCAATATCATTTCTTGATTCATCCATTCATTGAATTACATTAACTGTAGGCAGGAAAGGCAGTGCATTGTTAATCATTCTTTTCCATTACATTTATAATCAACTTCATCTTGCAGAATATGCACCGTGGGGTTAAACTTCATTTTGTTGTCTTCATTGTTGTGTCTTGCGTGTTTTCATTCATTTCTAGTCCAGACATGCTTTCATCCATCAGTGTCAAAATATCCGCACATACAATCGTTGTCCTTTCATGTTTCTCTTCCTTCGCCATCTTGCTATTGACAAACCATGATCCAGATTAGGCCTTCTGATGACAACAGCCAGAAAAAAGTCAACCCACCTCAACTATGTACCTCTGATAAAGATAAGGAACTATGTACCTCTGATAAAGATAAGGAATTTTGTTAATGAGATCGCGAGAACGACAGTGTATCGTATTCAGGCTAAGGACAGGGCACAACAGTCAGTAAAGTAAATGGCCCTTTCACGCCTTTAGGCGTATTGGGCATATATGGCTAGACCTATATTTTACAGACGAATCGGCACTTACTGGGTGATATGGTCAGCATCACGCCGGTGGCCTTTACTTCCCAGGATGGAACCTTTTACTCATTCAAGGCAGGGTCGATTTAAAAGTCAAAGTCATCCCCCCCCCCCCCAAAAAAAAAAAAAAAAAAAAAATCTGGCTTCGTCAGGATCCGAACCCACGACCCTCCAATCCGCAGGTGTGCGTCTGGCCGTTACACTACAGCAACTTCCGGGCACAACAGATTCTGCTAACATATATTTTCCATATAATAAACACCGAGGTGTGTTCCCTAATTTTGAAGAGCAGGTACTCTAACACTGTAGACTGTATGCTGTTAACAGGGAAGCCATTTGTCCTGTTTCATCATCAGTCCAAATGACGACCATGCCTTGATGCAAGAACAGGGGCAATTCGAAGCATGTCTAACTCAATACCCCTTAAAAAGTTTTCATCAGTTTTCAACTTTTTTTTAACAACTTATACATTGTAAATATGCGGTGCCCCCCACCCATCCCAACCCCACACAACCCCCCCCCCTCCCCCCACACCCCCTCCCACACACAAAGTTAATGTGTTGGGGCAGGCTAAAGATGCCTAAACACTCAGATTCTATCACACCTACACACATTATGCATTAAATCCTTCATCAACGAAATCCCATCATGCCACTCCCCTACCCCAGTACACATAATCGGGTTTCCGTTATCTGCCCCAATTCCTCGACGACTCGACAACATCTCATCATAGTTTTTCCCATTAGTCTTGCGTTTAATACGTTTTCCTAATGGGCCGCTTCTTCACTGAGATGCTATTTTAAGATGCCCTTCTCGGAGATCAATAAATCGAACAGACCCGTAATGTGAGCGATCCAAGAAAGGCATTTATTCATATCCAAGTGGAGGATGAATGGACGAGGACAAGAAGCGGACAAAGCCAAAGGTACAAATTGGCCGTCTCGGTTTTTAGGTTAATATTATAATTTGTACAGATCCAGCGGTAACAGAGTTAGAGGTCAACCTCGCAGAATATGGACCTCACAAATATCAGAGACACTGAAAAGTACTAAATACGACGCGTACATAAGGACCGGCTCCAAAGACCTCTTCCTGCCCAAACGCTGCGAGGCATTCCAGGAGTAGAGGAAAGAAGAAAGAAGAAGAAGCAAAAGAAGAAGATTATTATTTGTTGCTTGTGATTCCTTCGAAGGATTGTGAGTTTTAACATTTAGCTCTTTCAGCTCAAAACAACGTGTGATGCTTGTTTAGCTCTTCTGTCAACGCCACCAAACATTGGATATGTTCTCGTAGTTCACCGTGTGATCAGTAATTGACTGGCATGTTTCCGTGTTATTTTGTGCTATGAGGAGGCATGGGAATCACAGACGATGGCATTGGCCAGTGATTAGTGATTTGAAAGGATTATCATCACAGCACTCCGGACAGATCCATGGGTGCTCTGATCTCCACAAAAGCTCCACAAGTGTAAAACGACTGATGATGCCTGTTCTGTGTTGGTTAATGAAACGTCCTGTCTCCTTAGTGAAATGTTCATTTCTTGCAGCTCCAGGCTGCACTCCCATGTCTATCAGTCTAGACAGGGATATGGAGTCATGTCCTTTGGCGTGCTCCTCGGTATGGTAAGTGCAGCGCATGGCATTGATAACATCACTTCTGTCCAGTACTGGGCCAGTCATAGCAACTGCAGTGTCAGCAAGATAGTCTGCACGCTCGTTCCCTTGAACACCCGCACCACCTGGCACAAAGATGAAGGTTAGGGCAGATATTAGTGAAGTGCTTAGTGTTTCAATCCATTCTTGCCTGATAAATCCAGCTTGGATGGTTTAAAGCAAATTCATCGAGTCACTAAGAATGCATATGTGTGTGAACTTTTGAGGACCAAGCCAGTGTGACAAGTAAAACACGGCATTTGTTGTCAACGTTTATATTTAGTGGGTTTCTTCTCAAACGCTCAGATCTCATCCTTTCTGCAATCATTTTTTCCTTCATTTGCATTCCGTTTCCGATGTGCCTCTACCACACAACAGTACATGCCAAAGAAATCTGGCTTCCCTGGTATTTTGTTTCTTTGAAAGCAAAACATTCATTGAATTACCTAGTGATAGTGTATACATATAGGCATCGACCTGGAGAGAACGAGGCATCTGGGTGTAACCAGAGGGTCTAGCCGGCTCACTACACTCAGAGGAAAGACAAGACAGACACACAAACAGATTGTCACCAGTACCATCAGTATTGGAACTCTGCACTGGCTGCTGAAGATAAAGACAGAGCATGCATGGGAACGCCTTGAGAAATGTGGTGTTAATTCTTGACTCACTTCAACTCAACTGACATAGGCATCGCATGTGATACCGTCTTGTACGTGAAATGATAACTCTTCGTTCTAGAATATTTGTTTTTATCTTTCCTTTTTCCTGCAAATAATTCATGGAAAGTAAAGGCAGTCTGATGTTGGCCACATCACTGCCCACTATGAGTCTAGCATCATTTTTGCACGATGCGCTGCTGGCATTAAAAAAAGGATATCTTATTTGATATGTATACCAAGATAACACTACTGCCAGTGAGCCCGACCAGAAAATATCAAGGAGGTACAGATCATCATTTGTGATGAGAGTCAAGGAGGAAGCTCAGTGACGGTCTCACCTGAGCATATTAAACCAAACGCCAAGCGAAAGAAGAAGAAGAAAGAGAAAAAGAAGGAAAGAAGACGAAGACGAAGACGAAGAAGAAGAAGAAGAAGAAGAAGAAGAAGAAGAAGAAGAAGAAGAAGAAGAAGAAGAAGAAGAAGAAGAAGAAAAAGAAGAAGAAGAAGAAGAAGAAGAAGAAAAGAAGAAGAAGAAGAAAAAGAAGAAGAAGAAAAAGAATGATAGGGATTAGAAAGGAAAGAAAGAAAGAAAGAAGAAGAGATAGAAGAAGAAGAAAAACAAGAAGAAGAAGAAGAAGAAGAAAAACAAGAAGAAAAACAAGAAGAAGAAAAAGAAGAAGAAGAAGAAGACAAAGAAGAAGAAGAAGAAGAAGAAGAAGAAGAAGAAGAAGAAGAAGAAGAAGAAGAAGAAGAAGAAGAAGAAGAAGAAGAACAAGAAGAAGAAGAAGAAGAAGAAGAAGAAGACGAAGAAGAAAAGTACAGGTCCCTTTTCCACGCCTTCATGCGTTTTGGGCATATAGGGCTAGACCAGTCAGCACTCAGTGGTTGATGTGGTCAATTTCACACCTGGAAAAAAAGGGGGGGGGGGTGGAGGAGGGGGGGGGGTGAGCAACAGGAGCGGAGCAAAATGTTGGTTGATACAGGATTTTCCATAGATCCTGGGCATGCCAGTTCACGTGGCGTGAAAAAATGGCAACGGAACGAGTGGATTTTCTGCCGTCGCCGCGACAAGAGGGGGAGGGCGTTCGGCGACTTGGAGCACAAAGTAGCTCTTCCCCCCCAAAAATGGAACTAATCTAAGTATGTAGCTTTTCATCATAATCACCAACTCCACTATCATCGTCATCATCATCGACATCATCATCATCATTATACTCATCATTATACTCATCATCATCATCATCATCATCATTAACATCATCATCATTGTCATTGTCATCATTATCATAATGTCTTGGAGTCTAGTCCTCCATTCTGTTTTATCTTTTGCAATCCTTTCTAAAGCATGGATGGATTACAAGTTCAGCTTTGGCGTCTATCATCAGCCTTGCTTTACGGCTAGAAATACACAGTAGACAACCTGAAAATTCGCTTTTTTTTTTTAAAACAAAGCGAGTTCACGCGTGTCATTTCATAATGACGGGGAAAAAAATAAGCCTCTCTATAGAAACAAGATTACTTTCACGAATAAACAACTAAAAAAAAAAAAAAAAAAATAGGCGTAGAAAGCGTTAAAAGTTCAGGAAATGGGGAAAACAGTACAACAAATAAAAGAATAATGCCTTTCGAGAAGAAAGAGCTACGCGCCCGAAAATGAGAAAGTATTTTTGCACCACACTGCACTGTCATCCATAAAGGGTATGTGTGCACAATCTTAGCTCGAGCTTATCAGGAGACAGTGCCAAAATCAAATGGAAATTTTCACCAGCGACCAGACACACACAAAAGCGACCTTAATAAAAGCTTATAAAAATATTCTCATCTTTACAACAACAGAAAAACAAGCAATTCACATTCTAAGCAGTATATTGAATTTCTAATACCCCATTCCTTCTCTCCTTCTAGTAAATCCTACGACTCCTCTACGAAAGGGTCGATACAGAGATGTTGTTTGTGGTCCTGAATCGATCTTTTAACAAGCAATTCCCTCCTTGTCTGAGCTATTCATGTGAACGCGATCTGCCAAGTCTGGATTCTCTTAGCCTCGACCCATCGACTGGGAAAGGAGAGAGTGGTGCTTTTCGATTTTTCCAGCAGTAAGTGGTAATGTAGGCAATAGATCGTTCCCTTGTTCATAGTGTATATGCATTTGAATTTAAAGAAAACGAAAATTTTGTCAAAAGACAAAACTATCACCCAAAAATAACCACAAATTATGAGGGAATCGAAAATGTCACATACTTTGAATATCTATGCTCTGTAATAAATAGAAAAGCAGACTGTTTGACAGAAATCAGAAGGAGGATTACCATAGCAATGCAGAGATTAATCAGCATTAAAAGTCTATGGTTAAGCACCAGCAAGGAAATCAAAATTAAAATTTTGAGAGCATGCAACTTCCCTGCAGCAAGTTACGGATGTGAATCGTGGACTATCTCCCAGTACTTAACAAATGAAAATAATGCTTCTTAAACTGAAATACTACCAAATTAAAAAAAAAAATTAGAATATCATGGACAAAGAAGAAAAGAAATGTTGACTTTTTAAAAGATCCGAACGATAAGTAAGACTGGCTAATAAAAAGCATCTTTTCTCGGAAGATGACATATTTTGGTCGTATCAAGCGGAATGGCGTATTGGAAATAATAGCAGATAGCACGGTACCAGGAAGGAGGGACAGGGGCCTACCAACACGAAGATTGGCACAATATATAAGTGACTCCTTGAATGTGAAAGTACACAAGGCGGTAGAGTTGGAGAGAACAAATTTTGTTCACGCAGACCGTGATGAGAGTGACGTTCTGCAAAGGACCTGCTACATGATGATATTTATTACAGACAGACAGACAGATAGATAGATAGATAGATAGATAGATAGATAGATAGATAGATAGATAGATAGATAGATAGATAGATAGATAGATAGATAGATAGATAGATAGATAGATAGATAGATAGATAGATAGATAGATAGATAGATAGATGGATGGATGGATGGATGGATGGATGGATGGATGGATGGATGGATGGATGGATGGATGGATGGATGGATGGATGGATGGATGGATGGATGGATGGATGGATGGATGGATGGATGGATGGATGGATGGATGGATGGATCGATGGATGGATGGATGGATGGATGGATGGATGGATGGATGGATGGATGGATGGATGGATCGATCGATCGATCGATCGATCGATCGATCGATAGATAGATAGATAGATAGATAGATAGATAGATAGATAGATAGATAGATAGATAGATAGATAGATAGATAGATAGATAGATAGATAGATATAGATAGATAGATAGATAGATAGATAGATAGATAGATAGATAGATAGATAGATAGATAGATAGATAGATAGATAGATAGATAGATAGATAGATAGATAGATAGATAGATAGATAGATAGATAGATAGATAGATAGATAGATAGATAGATAGATAGATAGATAGATAGATAGATAGATAGATAGATAGATAGATAGATAGATAGATAGATAGATAGATAGATAGATAGATAGATAGATAGATAGATAGATAGATAGATAGATAGATAGATAGATAGATAGATAGATAGATAGATAGATAGATAGATAGATAGATAGATAGATAGATAGATAGATAGATAGATAGATAGATAGATAGATAGATAGATAGATAGATAGATAGATAGATAGATAGATAGATAGATAGATAGATAGATAGATAGATAGATAGATAGATAGATAGATAGATAGATAGATAGATAGATAGATAGATAGATTAGATAGATAGATTAGATAGATAGATAGATCTATGTCTCAGCTTTGGATTGTACCGAAGCAAAAGCAAATAATATGATCTGAACTGTCCTTACTGGTGGGTATTGCTGCCGACGATATAGAAAGTCTTTGAGAAACCTGGTATTTCGTGCTCTACAAAGCACAAGTGGAAGAAAAAATTCAGTAAACAGTCGCTAATATATTGTGTTGAAACTTGGACAATGAACAGGAAAATACAAAATCGAACTGAGTGCCTAGAAATGTGGATTTACAGAAGAGTATGTCGCATTGCATCGAAACAAAAACGGTTGAACACAATATGCTTTTAAAAACCATATTTCAAGAAAAGGTCGAGGGCAAGAGAGCAAGGGATAGGCAACGATACATGTGGGAGGAAAACCATTAAGAGATGGACAAACAGCAGTCAGCGAGAGTGTGCAATCAAGTATCGGTGACAATTCATCAAATGTAGCTCTGTGATAGTTTAGTTCAGGCTATCAGTCTATCAGTAACAACGTCACTGGGAACGGGAAACCCCATAATTACTTTTTTTTTTCCTGCGTCAGAATGCCAATCGCTGTCCCCTGTGAATAGTCAAACAGACAGCAGTCCTGGCAAAATCCCACAGCGCGTACTAGCATCAGATGCATAAGGCAGAAGCTATACTGCGCAAGACACGGTGTCAGAGAGAAAGAGAAAGAGGGAAAGATTGAAAGAGTTTCTGAGGTCTCTTGAATGGGAGTAAAGGCGATAGACGTGATGCTGACTATATCACCCATAAAGTGCTAATTGGTCTATAAAATAAGGTCCTGCCCTATACGCCTAGCACACTCAAAGGCATGGAAAAAAGGTCCTCTACTTTCCCTAATAATTGCGGGGCGCACTTTTTACGGACCCACAAAGAGCAGTCGGCAGAACCGAGATTTCGATTCCTGCACAAATGAGCATCCGACTTCTTCAGAACATTACAAAGTTCTCACTTTGCCAAAGGCACCTCTGACGTGGACGCCTCTGATCACTTTTTTTTGGCGACATTGAGGGGAAGCATACACCAGTCATGGTTTTCGTGCATTGTAAGAAGAAACTCCAAGGAATGTGGCTACTGGTTGCCGAAGTCTGTCACAGAGTAGGATCTTTAAACCAGGGACATCTGCTTTACTGTCATATATAGTAGGGAACTCGACAGACGGACACTTGAGCCTAAGCAGCCATACAGTTTGATTATGGGTCTACAGACGTCTTAGCCTAGGTTTGTCATATAGTAAGACTTTCAGACGACAGACGTTTGAGCCAGGTTTGTCATACAGTTGGACTTTCGGACGACAGACTTTTGAGCCAGGTTTGTCATATAGTAGGACGTTCGGACGACAGATGTTTGAGCCAGGTTTGTCCTATAGTAGGACTTTCGGACAGACAGACGTATGAGCCAGGTTTGTCATATAGTAGGACTTTCGGACGACAAACGTTTAGGCCAGGTTTATCATATAGTAGGACTTTCAGACTACAAACATTTTAGCAAGGTTTGTCATATTGTAGGACTTTCGGACGACAAACGTTTGAGCCAGGTTTGTCATATAGTAGGAGTTTAGAACGACAAATCTTTGAACCAAAGTTTGTCATATAGTAGGACTTTAGAACAACAGATATTTGTGCCAAGGTTTGTCATGCAGCAGGACTTAAGGACGCCAAACATTTGAATATGAGTTTGTCATTAAGTAGGATAATTAACCAGCAGACGTCACTCGTGAACCAAATAAATTGTGTTACCATCCATGCTCTGGTGTTTTCTGAACACTGTAATTCTTTCAGCCACCAACTCAGAGCCGTCAGCTCAGTTTAGGCCGAAGTAGTCCATTACCCGTAGTGCACGACGAGGACGTGTGGAAGGAATCTTCCATTATAATCCATGCTGGCGCCCAATGTCAGGTACTGAGCGGCTCCTTATATACAGTATAACGACCTTAACCTACCGTTATACATATGATTAAAATCACTGCGACATTAAAGAGGTTTTACTGGCATGTATCTTCCATGTTGCATGAAAACAAGAACGGCTCTTACATCAATGTTTACTTCAAAAGGCGTAGCATGGATTATTTTCATGGCATATTTTATTTTTTCATGTACACAGATTTGCATTTTTTCAAATAAAAGAAATGTATGTTTTGTTTAAAAATTTTTAAATACTTCCTTTCTACTTTTTTCTCTTCTCTTCTTTGAGTTCACTGCTGCAAACTCTGGTGGGCAGTTGTGGCTGTCAGTCCATTTCTGTAAATTAGTCTTTTTTTTTCTTCAGAATTTGAGTTTTGCTTGCAAATCGGTTTACAGATCTGATCTATTTGTATAAAGATTGTTGGCTATTTACCTCTGGCAGATGTGCACTCCTACTTCGAAGGAAAAACCTAAACAGTTCACTCTTACGACATGCTTGTAAGGGAAGCAGTGGGTCTATTCTTGTTTACCCCCACAGTGAAGACCCAGAACACACATTGGCAAAAGTTTACATTTAATTTATATTATTATTTAATTATGCTTTTTGAAATAGCCTTCACCTTATAATTCAAAAAAATATCCCCGTGTGGGTTCCGGGGTCCCATTGTGAGGAAAACAAGAATAGACCCACTGCCTCCCAAAAAGCATGTCGTAAGAGTCGACTAATTGGGGAGTTTCCTTTGAAGTCGGAGTGCATCTGCCGTAGAGGCAAGGAACCAACAGTCTGTATTCAAGAGAATGAGATCTGTAAAGCTGATGCACACGCAACACTCAGATTCTGAAGCATGACTGCAGTTCAGTAATGGACGAGCAAACAGAACCTTCCACCAGAGTTTACAGCTGGTGAACGCGAAGAAGAAGAAGAAGATAATTCAAAACCTCATTCGTGTATTTCCGTTGACCGACGACACCAGTCCGTCTGGCTTATGACTTTAACTATCGCTTATATTTTAGAGTAGGGCGTATATAACAGGACGTCCTGGAAAAAAATCCTTCTATGGCTTTTTTCGAGTTGGCTCTTGTTTTGGGGAAAGCAGAGTAATTATATAGACATAAAAAAATATACATATAATACACACACGGGATAGTTAATACAGTAGGCCCATAGACATTAACAATCAACCAGATAAATTATTGTTGAATATCTGCATTTCTTCCCAGTCCTCCTCTCATTTTTACAAAAAATAACAGCAAACCATAATGAAAGATTCGCACGTATAATTTGTACCAGACAAATAAACAAACAAAAGCGAACGGAAAAAAAAACCTTATAAAAATACCCTCCCTGTAGTTTTGTTTCTATGAATCTAATTTTAACAAGCTACAAGACATATCCTGGAGCCGTTGGAGCAGACGTGTGAAAAACAGATGTGTGTCTTTTTTTTTCTCTTTTGGTACTGATCTGTTTGCCTTGAAGGCTGACACAGGCCATAAATGGCAATTTGTGGAGGCTCTAATTGGCAAAAATACGCATTCGACAGCTCTAGGCAGTTTTTCCGATAAGTAAATAATCTATCTTTACGTATTCCAAGCCAGTATTTCAAAACGCCATACGAGGAGTTTATTCGTGTTGTGACCTATTTTTTTTTAAAAGGACAAATATTTATTCTGAAATACAGCTGTTAAAGACACATAGTCGTGGATAACTTGGTCATTCAGATGGACAAACGAATAGATAGACGGGTAAGCGTACAGACGAACAAACTTGTAGTAAGTAGACAATTAGACAGGAGAATAAATTGATTAATGGATGGAAGATTGGATTAATGGACGGACGAACGGATTACCGAAAGCTTGTTAGCATGTGGTACTACATCTGTGCAAGGTCGTGGGTTCGCTCCCTGGCGGAGCCGGACTTATTTCAAAAATGACCTTAGCTCCCAGGTCGACCCAGCCTTGAGTGGGTACCGGGTGCAGTCCCAGGAAAGTAAAGGCGGCCGGCGTGATGCTGACCACATCACCCATCTTGTGCCGATTGGTCTATAAAAATGTAGGTCTAGCCCTATATGCCCTATACGCCTAAAGGCGTGGAAAAGGGTCCTTTACTTTTTTTACTTTTACTACATCTGTGCAGTGACTGACGAACTAGTTTGCCTGTTATGTCTATAGCCAATTAATTTTCTTAAGATGTACATTTCCATATGATATATGTCTATGACAAATCTCCTTGCAATGTCTGCGAAAAATTCTTGATGCCGTCTATGACAAATAATCTTTTGCTGTCTATGACAAAACTCGATATATATGACTAATCTCCTTACGATGTCTGTGATAAATATCTCGATGCTGTCTATGACACATCTCCTTATATCAAGTTTTCTGGTGCTCTAATAATATCCTACCCCCCAGATGACGTCACAGGACTGTCCAACATTTTAGAGGGTGGCAAGACTGGGTGTCTCGGCTTTCTGATGCTTTTAACGACCCCAAAACATATAAAACTGTCCCTAACCCAAACCTACCTAAGACCTACGTGAAAGTGCAGCCTAGGTCCCCCCGACTGCATGCAGCCTATGTCCCACAACTGCATGCAGCCTATCTACCGCCCCCTCAAATATTAAACTGTACCGTGACTTGTGAATTTCCCCTGTTTGGGGTAGGATATATATCTATCTTATATCTATTTTTTTAAACACTTAAAACATATTGATCTGTAGTATTATCAACACGGAAAGTCACCCTGGCGGAGCGGCTAACGCTCGTCGCGAATCGGAGGTCGTGGGTTCGCTCCCTGGCGGAGCCGGACTTTTTCAAAAATGACCTTGGCTTCCAGGTCGACCCAGCCTTGAGTGGGTACCCCGTGCAGTCCCGGGAAGTAAAGGCGGCCGACGTGATGCTGACCAAATCACCCATCTTGTGTCTATTGGTCTACAAAAATATAGGTCTAGCCCTATATGCCCTATACGCCTAAAGGCGTGGAAAAGGGTTCTTTACTTTACTAACTTATTATCAACACGAGTACCCCCGACAAATATTACAACAAAGTATTGGTACGAGTTAGTCAATGAGTTACACAATACCCCCTCCCCCAACCCCTTCCCTTCCTTCCCCTCAACCCACTCCCCCCTTCCCTTCCCCTACCCCCCCCCCCCCCCCCCCCAAAAAAAAAAAAAAAAAACACGTTCGGATAGCTAGAAATGTCCCAATGGCCTTATACACACATGTTTCTATTTGTCAAGACCTTCTTCATACCTGCAAATAACTACCAGAATCGCGATAAATATTTGCTAATTACCTTCACATTATTTATCAGCCTGGTTGCTGAACTACAGCTGTTCTGTTTTATCTGGAAGTTTCCGAGGGAATTTCTCCAGCAGCCTATTGTTCCCTTACCTTGACATTCGGGTAATTCACTGCAGGGTACACGTGATGCTCATTCAGGGCGGCGCGTTTGGAGGTACCCACTGGGGAAATGTGTGTTATCTCTTTCTGTCCCCGATTGATGCCACCCATTTGCTGCGGAATACCGAAATACTCCGCCTGGTAGTCGTTAGGGGAAATGTATGTTGTCCATTTGGTTTGGGCGCGTCGGGTATGCATTATTTCACGGCGTTTATTTCTTACAGCATAAGACATCCCAAGAGTGGGTGAGTGAGTGAGTGATGTGAGTGAGGTGGTGAGTGGGTGAGTGAGTGAGTGAGTGAGTGAGGTGGCGTGGGTGAGTGAGTGAGTGGAGTGAGTGAGTGAGTGAGTGAGTGAGTGAGTGGGTGGGTGAGGTGAGCGAGTGAGTGAGTGAGTGAAGAAGTGAGTGAGCAGTGGGTGGTGAGAAGAGTTAGTGAGTGAGTAGTGAGTGTGAGTGAGTGAGTGAGTGAGTGAGTGAGTGGGTGGGTGGGTGAGTGACGTGAGTGAGTGAGTGTGATGTGAGTGAGTGAGTGGGTGAGTGAGTGAGTGAGTGAGTGAGTGAGTGAGTGAGTGAGTGAGTGAGTGAGTGAGTGAGTGGGTGAGTGAGTGAGTGAGTGGGTGAGCGAGTGAGTGAGTGAGGGAGCGAGTGAGTGAGTGAGTGAGCGAGTGAGTGAGTGAGTGAATGAGCGAGCGAGTGAGGGAGCGAAGGACGAGTTTTGCAATCAGTGAATGAGTAAATCGAAGAAGCGGAAGAATAAGAATAAGAAGAAGAAGAAGAAGAAGAAGAAGAAGAAGAAGAAGAAGAAGAAGAAGAAGAAGAAGAAGAAGAAGAAGAAGAAGAAGAAAAAGAAGAAGAAGAAGAAGAAGAAGAAGAGGTAGTAGTAGCAGCAGCAACAGCAGTAGCATTTGTAGTAGTATTGCAAGTCGTTTTAAATGTGCATAGACTCTCATGTCAGTGTTGTTTTAATATGTGTATCCTGTACATTGTGGTTCCTGCCAGCTGTTTGCCATGGCAATGGGAAGGTGTCAGCACACGATGATAAGCGTTGATGAGGATCACGTGACGTGGAGTGCCAGCACTTGATGACGACGATGACACATATTTGTAGTAGATCATATTTTGAGGATGAGGAGCCGCATTAGCCTCACGCTTGTCGAGAAAAAGGACAAGGGTTCAAATCCTCATCTGGGCGATTTTTTTTCACCGAATTGACTTTGGCTCTCAGGTCCACCCAGCCTAAAATGGGTACCAAATAATGTCCTAGGAAGTAAAGGTGGTCGGTGTGAGAATGATCAAATCACCCACCGATCGTGGATGGGTTTATAAAATGTATGAGTCTATGACTACATGCCTGGAGCGTCAAGGAGTGAAAATGGTTCTTTTATATTGTTAGATGTCTGCAAATCTTAGGGGAACAGACTCGAAAGAGGGAACTCCGACATTTAAGTTGTCGGATGTCTGACTCAGACAAGACACAATTATATTTATCCCTCACACATCATCAGTTGATAGAAGAACCTCCGTCTTTGTGTGTCCGCCGGGTGTGCTGGTGTAAACAATTAGATCTACAGCACTAAACAACACAAATGTGTGTCTGAAACTCTGTTCCTGCCAAGCAAGTTGTTTAGTCCGCGTTTCAACACCCATGTTCTTTGTCTCTCTTATTGGTAAACGTGCCATGGTTGTTCCCTTTCGCCTTTGACCAGCTCGCAGAAGGTGATGAAGGGCAGGCTGGGGAACAGAACTGCTAAAGAAAGAGAATGAAGTATGGTAAGAAGGTAGAAGACACTTTTCACGCCATTGGAGCTTCGGGAGAATGATCGTTAGTCAAGGTACCAACATTACTGCAGACAGATTGCCTCATAGCTGCTTCGTTCCTGTGCCAGCGTATATTACACAAAATGTCCTTCACTATCCTATTTGAAGACTAGCGGGAAAAAAAAAAAAAAAAACACGTCAGTCCCAGTAAAATTGTAAAGCTTGTACATGCAAATTAAAAATGCATAAGGCAGCTATCAGATGCACCAACGATAAACATAATTGCAGTTCATGGTTGGCACAAACGGCAAATCACGAAAGACGGCATTCTGAACGTAATCATCCGATTGGAGTATGGTGCTAGACACATACATTTAGAGATTAGTCGGCACTGGATGTGTGATGTGGTCAATATTACTCCGCCCACTTTTGCTTCATAGGACATGTCCTGGAACCCACTTTAAGGCTGCGTTAACACGAGAGCCAAGTTCATTAAAACAAAACACAAAAAACGTCTCTATGCTCATTCGATATAAAGAGCTCGCCCTTGCTGCTCTAGTGTGTCCTTTTGTTTCTACTTCTTTCTCTTTTCTGCATTCACAGCTGCCCATCAATACATCTAATTTTTTTTTTTAATACTCAACCACCTTTTACTTTTGATACATTTACCGTAAGTTACCTGGTCTAAAATAGTGATTAACATAGTGTTTTTGCTACGAGGTCGCGTCCCAACCCCGACTAATCCATCTTGGTTACATTATTTTCATTTCCAACGGACGAACAATGCCAGCTCTAATTACAGCAAGCTGTTGTTGTTGCAATAATTCTACTGGAAGTATACACTATAAATAAGACTTGAAACCAGTCAGTCACACACACACACACACACACACACACACACACACACACACACATATATATATATATATATATATATATATATATATATATGTGTGTGTGTGTGTGTGTGTGTGTGTGCGTGCGTGTGTGCTGAGAAATAAGGGCGATCGGCGGGATATTGGACGTATAGCTTGTTAAGTGATAATTTGCCTATAGAAATAATGATTTGGCACTACTACCTGAACTGCCAATGATTACACGCAGGCCCATCTTAGATTCGGCTCTTCCAATCGTTCATCTTTCATACGGCTATTGTATTTTGTATAACAAGCATATTATGTTCATAAAACAACGCAACATATGAGACAGTTGAGTAATCTGACGAAAGTGCCCCAGTTCCAGCCCATAATTTTTGTGACTGGCAAACACTAATTCGGATATTTTCGAGTATGAACAATCTATGGGGTCAGCAAGAAAGAAAAAACAGAAGATGTTAGGAGGTAAGGGGGGGGGGGGGATGGAAGAAAGCAAAAGAAAAGAAAACAAGGGAACGAAAGAAGGAGGAAAAAGAAGAAGGAAAAAAAAAACAGAAAGAATCAAACGAAACAGAATTAAAAAGAGATTTAGGAAAAATAAAATAAAACACCTCAGGGTAAGACAGAACGAAAGAAAAGTTGGGAAAAAACACAGCAACGAACGAAACAAATGAAACTGAGTAAGAAAGAAGGAAAGAAAGAAAGATAAAGTACAGAAACGCCAGTTATCTGATTTAGGTCAGTTATCAGTGGTTTACGTGGAACACACAGAAATACACTGACCTATGCTACCGGCTGTTTCCCTTCTTCAGGTGTGACCGAGTTAAATGTTATCAGTGCCCAGACTCTCCACACCGCCGCTCCTGGTTTTGTATCTTCTTCTTCTTCTTCTTCTGCCTTTCTATCCCCGACTGGAGCATAGGCCCTCAACCAACTCACGCCAAGCCGTTCTATCCTTCGCCATTACATTGATAGGCTCCTATTAAACTATCCTTTTTTGTGTGAGTCTTATTCCTTTTGTGTGTGTGTGTGTGTGTGTGTGTGTGTCTTATTTCTTGTTCGTGTCTGCTTCTTTCTTTTCTTTTCTATCTGGCTGTCACTGGTCTATTTTTATTTTTATTTTGGGTCCTTCATCTTTGACTTTATCTGTGTCCTTTCTTCTTTCTGTTTTCACTTTACTAATGTGTTGTCTCTCTCTACACATTTATAACATATAGAAAAGAGTAAGTATGTAATAAGAAAGACAAAAACAATCAAATAGAAAATCACGTTGGACATTTAAAAAAAGAAGTTTGCAGAAATGAGTTTTTTTTTTTTTAAAGAAGAAGAAAAATGACAAACTCATTGAGCACATTTGAATAATACTTCTTTTTTCCCCTTTTTCTCCTTCTTCTTTCTTCTTCCTCTTTGTTCTTCATACTTTTTCTTCCTTCTACTTTCTTTCTTCTTCTTTTTCTCCTCCTCATATTTTCTAGTGATTTAAAGTCGAAGGTTTGCAAGCGTGTTATTTACAGAGTGCTACTGTGTGTACGCGAATAGGGGTATGTTTGAGTTCATTTATTTATCTGTAAGGTAAAACAAATAATCCATGAAAACATAACACATATTGAAGATACTTTGGTGATGCGTTTCCTTTTATTCATGCGATTAAAAAGGATTCTGTATGATACACAAGTTGAAAGAAATATGCTCAGATACTATTTTGAACATTTTAATTAAAGGTGATAATTTCATATATGCATAAATGTGTAATTTGTTGTCGTTTTTTTAAAATTGTGTGAATCTAATCGTATGGTATGCCATAAAGTTATTAAATATATAAATTTAACAATATGGATGCCAAACAAACTATGACAAATGTGTATTACAGATCACACACATTATACAAATATATGTTCATATACATAACATTAGCAAAATAGGTTATATGTCATCATATAATTTTCACTCATCCTACACACGCGCACACACACACACACATATATTTTATATAAGAAATCTTATTATTTTTTGGGTAATCGTTTCTTCTTCCTCTATGTTTTCCTGTGGTTTCCCCTGACAAAATTAACACAGAGGATCAGTATGAGGGAGATGAAGGAAAGGCTTGTACCATATCGGTCCAAGTCCAAGTTCATGTATTAAAAAAAAATTCGACCACTGTCAGTTGTCCAATATAGTCAGTGCTCCTAAGGGCATGGAAACTTGACTGACTGACTTTCTACCCCACCAGGACATCACACAAGCGATAAACACCCGATGACACAAAGAGCCACCATGTGGATGAGGATCGCCGTGGAGAAGTCTCAGAAATCGCGTTCAGACAATTGGCCATAGTTATGGCTTGCCTATATTGCCGCCCCTGGCAAAAGCCATGGTGGTGAGAGAGAGAGAGAGAGAGAGAGAGAGAGAGAGAGAGAGAGAGAGAGAGAGAGGCATACACAAACCAGCGCGAAGATATAAGTGACACCTTGGGTAGGAAAGTGCACTGGGCAGGAGACAAGGCCAGAGACCGGTTCTTTCATGCAGGCTGTGAAGAGAGTGACGTTCTGCAAAGAAATTCTACATGATGATGATGCCTAGTATGCCTAAAGGGGTCCTAATAAACGCGTATGGCCATAATTTTGTGGTAATATACTAATATATTCAGAAAAATATATTTTAAAAATAAGCCATTTTTTTAAATCTACGATAATTTATACCAAATGAATACACAACTATTAATGATAATACAAACTGATGGAAATCTGGCACGACACGTTCTGGCTTTACAAGATGATCGATATTAGTGATTTAGACCGTTGGAAAAAAATGAAATATGCTGATTTATTGCATTTTTCAAAATGTATGGTTTGAGTATTCTATTGTTAGACTGTCGATTCCATTACCTTGATTTTCTAGAGCATCAAAGGTGAACGGAAACGTGCCGAAATTGGTCGGTAATGGTGATGTAATAATGGTTGGCAAAGCAAAGCTGAAAGTACGTAAAACCTGGTACCCACTTCAGGAAGGTCGTCTTGGATGTCCATGTTGTGATTCCTAAACATGTTTGGGTCCTCTCTGTTGGTTCTGTAGTCACGGTAGGGTTCCATTTTGCTTGTCCATCTTCCATCTTTCCGGCCTTGTGTTATGACTGTTAATTATGACTGGGTGGATCTGCTTATGTCCTATGTGGTGGTATTCTTCCTGTCTCTTATTTTTTATTATTATTATTTTTTTTAAATATCCAGAAACCATGAGTTGTTAACCCTTTGGCTCAGTGCTATGGATATGACAACCCTTCGGCCTTGATTCTATGGTAGATAATGTAAATTTGAGAGAAATTTGGCTTTTCTGCCTACCCCTGGGCGTGAAACCGGACCACAAGGAGTTCGTCACCCGGGTCGTCACGAAGTCAGGTTTAACCAAATACGCTAGTGAGCTGGGTGTGTCTTGAGTATAACTGTTATTTATGATTGGGTGGATCTGCTTATGTCCTATGTAGAAGTATTCTTCGCGTGTCTTGGGTATAATCGTTATTTATGATTGGGCGGGTCTGCCAAGTCCTAGTGTGATGATATTGTTCCTGTGGTATGTGTCCTGTCGTCAGTCCTTGACGTTCCTGTCCTTGATTGGTTGCCCTTCTTTTCCTGCTGTGGCGTCCTAATATGGGTCAGTCCTATTGATGATCCATGTTGTCCTCTGTGTCCCAAACAAGTATAAAGACAGTCACCAGTACCGCTATGCATCCACTGATCGTTTTGTTTAAACATTTTAAATATCTGTAGTATACAAGAGGAAGCTACGTGGTCTCGAGGCATGGTGTCCGCCTCGAGTAATGGAGTTTCCGGGCTCAATTCCCGGTAAGGGCTGGGAATTTTTTCACGTGGACTTGGACTTCTAGTAATTCTCCCCTGGTCTCTGGGTAGTGAGATCGGACGCCCGTGTGCATTGTTGTGAACATAAAAAATCTCTTGGTAGTTGCAAATCGAAAAGATTAACCTGACGGCGTTGCCTGGGCTAAATTTGTAGTTAAAACTCAACCCAAAGTATTTCAGGATCCTCGCCGGTGCTACAGAGCCTGTGCACTGTGCTAAGCTTTTTGGGACTCAGACTTAAGTTAGAAGAAGAGCGTATCACTTATAGGTTCCTACCCGTGTGCCATGAGTGTTGCGTTTTACAGATCTGACTCCCTTGTATGCAGACTGTTGGTTTCGTGCATTTCAAGTACATGCACTCTGACTTCAAAGGAAGCTCCCAATTATGTCGACTTGTACGACATGCTTGTTGGGGAGACAGTGGATCTCTTCTAGTTTTCCCCACAGTTGGGACCTGAATCCCACACAGGGAGTTCTTGAAAAATTGTTTTTTTTGAGTTATGGGACAGATAGTGAGGTTTATGACAGGATATAAGCACTACTCCCGATGACACTGGTGGGGGACACCCCCCCTCCCCCCCCCCCCAAAAAAAAAGGGGGGGGGAGGGGGGCAGGTCAACCTCGATTAGTAAGGAAAGGCTGGGTCTACTGTGGGTTCGAACTCTAGTGTTGGGTGTAGACAGGTTTCTACTAGTGACATGAACTCACTTACTCCAGTAGGGTGGGAGGTGGGGATCGGCGCGATAAGGCCCCGTATTTTTTTTGCCCTAAGAAGGACGGCGGTCAGTCCAAAGGATCTTGAACTCTTGCCAGTAATATCCGGTCCATTTGTGCATTCCATCCTTCTGTCTGCCTGTATGTCTATTAGTCCTTTCGTCTATCTATCCATGCATCTGTCTGTCTGTCTGTCTGTCTGTCTGTCTGTCTGTCTGTCTGTCTGTCTGTCTGTCTGTCTGTCTGTCTGTCTGTCTGTCTGTCTGTCTGTCTGTCTGTCTGTCTGTCTGTCTGTCCGTCCGTCCGTCCGTCTGTCCGTGTCCGCCCGTCGCCCGTCGCCCGCCCGGTCGCCCGCCCGTCCGTCCGTCCGTCCGTCCGTCTGTCTG
>CAJHNH020004883.1:0-29643 GCA_905116865.2 Candidula unifasciata
TTTAGAGCTCGCTATTCAGGGAGAACAGTGCCTTCTCCCTGACTACCAGCAGTATGACGACAGAGGTGATGGCGGTGACACAGGCTTTCATGTTGCTAGAATCACAAAACTATTCCCGCTGGTGTGTGCTGAGTGTTTCTTTGAGTATGATCCGGCCGGTCGTGATAGACAGGTTAAGCAGACAGTGGACTGAGTTACTGAAAAACTCTCATACTTGTCCCAGGGCTTGCATGTGTTGTTGGTAACGAAAGAGCTGATAAACTGACAATTGCCGCATTAATTGAAAATGGCCGACCGATGGATCACGCAAAC
Organism: Candidula unifasciata; assembly: GCA_905116865.2. NCBI lineage: Eukaryota > Metazoa > Mollusca > Gastropoda > Stylommatophora > Geomitridae > Candidula > Candidula unifasciata. The sequence goes on from CAJHNH020004883.1 coordinate 313, forward strand.
ATTTTCAATGCCCTTAGAGAGATAGAACATTCCGAGAATTTTGGAAGCAACGTGTCCACCTTACTGCTACAAATACGATAATTAAGAGTAAAGATCGGCAGAAAATCACTCGGGACGCACACGAAGTCTTGTCAACCAGCATAGGACTGGCATTGTTAACCGCGCGACGCTTATGAATATATTAAGAGGGGGATCTGGGCATCTATGGATGTCTCCGGAGTGCTGCGAAGGTAATCCAACTCATAACTCGAATAGATTGGTAGGCGAATGTAATAGCTTTATAAGGTTATGACTCAAGTCCAAAAACATGTACACATATACATAACAATCGGTCGTTTTCAGAGTGGTGATTAGCTGTAATGGGTTTCCTACAGTGAATCATGTCCTGGTTTTACACGTACTGAAACTGCACCCTGCCGCTGGGCTGCAAGATCGGAGTCACCACTGGCTTCACAAGGAGCAGGTTGGATGTCTTGTTGGTTGAAGTCAAGAAACAAGGTTACGTGCCAGATGTGAATGTAGCTGGAGATGAAGTGATCCTTGGTGCTCACCCCAAGCCTTTCATGGTTTACCGCAATCTGAGCCTTCTAGATGTGCCCAATATTCAGTCTGTTGTGAAGGTTGACGACACCGTGTCCGGCGTTGGTGAGGCACTGTCTGCAGGATGCTGGGGTTTCGGAGTTGCCCGCCACAGCAACTACATGGACATTAACAGCCTAGAAGAGGAAGCCCAGTTGTCTGAGGAGGATATCCAGAAGAGGGTAGCTCACACTCCAAAGTTTCTGGGGTCTGCTCATTCAAGGCACCATCAAGGACACAGACAGGCGCTCACTACGTCAACGACACCATCAAGGAGCTTTCAGGAGTCGTCGCTGATATTAACACCAGATTGGCAAGAGGAGAGAGACCATAATCTCTTTGTTTGCCTAACCTAATTTGAGAATTTGTTACCTATTTTATTAAACCACTGATTATGAAAGAGAAAGAGAGAGAGAGAGAGAGAGAGAGAGAGAGAGAGAGAGAGAGAGAGAGAGAGAGAGAGAGAGAGAGAGAGAGAGAGATGAAGTAGGCTAAAAAAAAACATAATCGAAAGAGACAGTCATTGCACAAGATAACATCTAAAACAAATCACGTCGAAAAGAAATAACGCGTACAAGAAATAACGTGCAAAGAAGCACAGCTAGAACAGGTGAAAAGAACGTTAAAAGTCAGCTTAAGCTTTCTGAGCATCTTACGCTGATGAAAAACAGATTAAAACAAGCAAACAAAACCGTAATGATGGTGGTAACGATAGCAAACAAAGAGCAAAAATAAACAAGAAATGGCTGAACGGAATGGAGATGGCTATCAGTACGTAAAACTAACGAAAGGCTACAGCTTCATCATCTGCTATATAGCCGGACTGTCAATGTGATCTGAGGAAGAACGTAAACCTTGGGTACAGGTAGGAAGCTTCGATGCTGCTAGAAAGGAGCTCACAGAGTGACATTCGTGTCAAATCAAAGGTGAGCTTATTAGGGGTGTCTGGTCTTGTGAAAGCTTGAGCTCTTTCAATACCATGAAACTCAGCATACGTTTATTTGATAGTCGTAAGACAGTTAGCGGGGTAGGGGTATCCCCTATCAAAGGAGAAGTAAGACGCCTCCTTTCCTCCGCTAGTCTACGGGACACCCTTGGGCAAGGTGGAGTACCCGTTTAGCCCCCCAATCAGGGTTACGTGAAGCCATGGAAGCAGGTGGTGGATGGAGTGTAAGAGCAGCCGACTGGTATTGTTGGTTATGGTCTGCACTCTGCGGCGATAGGCAAATGATTCTATCAGCAGAGACAATGGCTATGGCCACCGACTAGTATAGTCACTGCTCAGGAGGAAAGCAACGGCAAACTACCTTCTGCAAATTTTGTCAAGAATCCATAACAATCAGGTCAGATTTTTAAGAGCATGCATCTTTCCCATTGCAACATACGCCTGTGAGACCTGGACACTTACTAAACAAGCGGAATAGCGCATAAATGCATTTGAATATAAATGTTACAGACAGGTTCTAAGAATATCTTGGGTAAAGAAAAGAACAAATGCATCCATACTTCAAGAGCTGAATATTGAAGAGGGTTGGCTAGTAAAGACAATAAAACAAAGAAAATTGAAATATTTTGGTCAATTGAAACGTCATGGAAGTCTAGAGAGAACAATAATGGAGGGGTATATGCCTGGGAAGAGAGGAAGAGGAAGGCCAAGGAGAAGATGGGTGCAGGATGTGGCAGATGATCTCCAGATGGGTGTATCAGACGCAGGACATCTTGCTCAGGATAGGAAGGTTTTCCGGAGGGTTGTTATGGCAGCGAGGTTCCGCGAGGGACATGCTACTGAATGAATGAATGAAGACAGTTACATTTTCAAGTCTTTTCTGTGGCATACAGTGGGCACGCCAACTCACTATATCACTATTCTCCGTTTAGATTCTTCTGTCTCACAAAGTTAGCGTCCCTAGAGATAGATAGATGTACAGAAAAATCTATGGGGCACATGTAAAGACCTCAAGTGTGGTACAGCGGGCGCAAAGTTGTAAATTATTGTGAAATGCGTGATCTTCAATTTTCAAAGCTTGTTTTTCCAAGTAAATAATTATATTAATGGTTATTATTATTATTATATTTCTATAAATGGTTACATGGGTATTTTATGTAATGTACCCTTACAAAAGTATTGCGGCTGAAGGGCTTCAAGTAGCCTGAGCTCCCAGGTTCCTGCTCCCATGCACCCCACCTCTATGTGTTGTTCTCTTTTTTGAGTTTTTATTTATGTATGCATGCCATATTATATATATATATATATTATATTAGGGCTGTACCGAATAGTGATTTTCACTATTCGGCCGAATACGAATAGTGGGACCAACTATTCGGCCGAATACGAATACGAATAGTGTATCATTATCATCAGGTGCCTTGCCGACTGGTGTTGGCGATTTTGCCTCGCCACAATCTGCGATCTCCTGCAGCATGTATCAGTTTGTGTGCTGACACACCTCCATGACATGCAACAAGACTGTCAAGAATCTTCACTCGTTGTCTTTTTCTATCTCTCCTTCCAAACATCTTTCTAGTTTTCACCACATGTTCCATTTTCACTCTTCTTATAAGATGGCCGAAAAATGATGACTGTCTCCTTTTGATATCTGCGATTAGTTGTCTTCGGGCTCCCGCCTCTTTCAAAACCTATTGGTTGTTTTTTTTTTAGGCTGTCCAAGGTATTTTAAGCATTGTTCTGTAAAACCACATCTCTGAGGCCTCAAAAAATTGTTTGGCCTGGCTACCGATTGTCCAGGACTCATAGCCATATGTTAAAACTGGATGTATGTAGCAAGCAAGACTAATATATATTGCATAAGATGTTCTTTTTTTTATATAAAATGCAGTTTTTGCTTGTCCTATTTTGTTTTTTATTTTAGTAATGCATCTTTTATCTGATTTTATCCATGTGCCAAATTCGCATTTAAATCATCGTTCGTTCAGGCGTTCGTTCGGTGTAATTTAAATGCACCTCCACATTCTCGTTCGCAATATCTTTAATTTGATTTGGGAAAAGACACCCCGAAAGAACGAAAAAAGGCATGCTCTCTCTCTCTCTCTCTCTCTCTCTCTCTCTCTCTCTCTCTGTCTCTCTCTCTCTCTCTCTCTCTCTCACACACACACACACACACAGATACACTTTCAAGTTTCTTCATGCCTTCTTTACCACAACAGTAGCGTTGCCTAAATCTGTCGTAGCGGGAAAAACTGTGACCCGGTTGCGTGGTAACAGGGCCTGCTGACTCCTCTAAGGCATTACAGCAGAGGTTCTAAAACTGGGTGCGTATGCCAGGGGTGCCGCGGCGAAAATCAAGAAAAGTCGGCTATAAATTGTGACATTATTAATGAGAGAGTTTTTTCAGTCCATCGCAGTGTATGCAGAAATCACTGTTCGTATTCGGCCCGACCGCCACTATTCGGCCGAATACCGAATAGCTATTAGGTCTACTATTCGGCCCTGAAGCGAATACTAAGCGAATATTCGGTACAGCCCTAATATATATGCCATTCTGGAAAACGTTATTATTATTTTTATTATGCATCGAACGAAGGTTTAGGCCCTCTGATGTCTTCCCCCCTGCACCTTGAAAAATGTCTAGGGGGCCTCAGACGACCGCTCCCCCCTCCCCGGCCCTTCCGCCACGTCAATATTTTTTTCCTTTCGGCACCCATACTCCATCTGTAACTCCCCATCCCAATTTCACCCTCCCCTCCCCCACACACCGTGCATTTTCCCTGATTGTTTATGTAAGAGACAAGCTTGTTTGCCAGACAGCCGGCTCTGCACCACACGTGTCTGCCATCCACGCCAGATCTGGTGCATTATGACAGTTCTGGCGGTTTTGAACCAAGCTGGGAATCAGGGAGCTTGATGTTCCCTGACAACCTTTATATTCCCTACGAATTATTTCTAGGTTATTAAGCGGGAGGCCATGGTTAGATCGTCAGTAGGTAAGTAAAGGACCCCTTTCCACGCCTCTAGGCGTGCTTTGAACATAAGGCTAGACCTGAGTTTATACAGTATTGAGCACGTGACATCACTGTGTGGACTTAAACGGCTACGTCATAATGACAGTTTAAAGATGGCCGCACAACTTTTGACATCAACGGAAGTGGCAGTTCTTTCTCCTCCCCCCCCCCCCCCATAATTCTAGCAACAACAACAACAACAAAAATGGAAAACGCGGCTACGTTTAGCCTATTGATGACAACGAAGCTGCCAACCGTTTACGTTGCTACTGGTGGTCTGGTTATTTGCACCAATAGTTTGGCTAAGATTGTGCTATCTTCTTTCTTCTTTGTGTTCACCAGCTGTACACTCTGGCGTAAAGTTCTGGTTGTTCGTCCACTTCTGGACTGCAGTCATGCTCCAGAACCTGAGTGTTGCATGTGCATCAGTTTTACAGATCTGATTCAATTGAATGCAGACTGCTGGTTCCTTGCCTCTCAGGCAGATGCACTCCGACTTCAAAGGAAGCTCCCCAGTTAGTCGACTCTTACGACATGCTTTTGGGGAGGCAGTGGGTCTATTCTTGTTTTCCCCACAATAGGGCCCCGGAACCCACACGGGGGAGATTGTGCTATGAAAACCACATTGTTGGTTTTTATGCACATGTCCTCTTCTTCTTGTCTGTGTTTCACTTATTCCTAGCTTTCCGATATTTTTGCTTCCTGGTTCATCTTCAGTTCGTTGGGTCTCCTAAATGGATTTGCCCCTCTGTCCTCTATTATGGTCCTGAATTTGTTCCGCCCTACTACTGATCCCTACTTTGGCCAGGCGTATGTCATAAGAGATCGAGCTAGGTTGCATCTCTGTTGTTACTTTATGTCCTTTTAAACCAACATTTATTGTTCTCAAGTTTTGATTATTCTAAATTGCCAAAACTACTGCAAAGGAGTTTTTGGGTTTGTATAAAAGTGAAATGGTGAAAATCGTTTGCCGAGTGATCATAGCGATCTCATAAAAACCTTCCTGAAATAAACGCAACGGTTCTAGAGCTGGGTGCCGAGACATCCCAGTGTGCCGTGAGCATATTCCATGGGCGGTGAGGCAATAATCAAGAAAAGTCGGCTACAAATTGTGAAATTATTAAAGACGGCATGTAGATACTTAAAAAGTTAAAATTTAAGTTGTCTTTCCTGGCCACTGTCAAAAATAGTTTTTTTTTTTTTTGAGAACTGTTGCGTTAACGCATCGTTAGCCCGACCCGGTGACGTCAGCAGCACGGCCCATCTTCTAAAGCTGGTCGTGGTAAGTGCGCCCTGATTGGTGTTCTAGTGTCTTAGTGCAGTCGGGATTGAATGATCAATATGTGGTGAAAGGGGAATGGGTTGGAATGATGAAGTGAAGCTGGTATGTGCAAGGAACAATTCTTCCCTACGTTCGAACAAAAGGCGAAGTATTTTTTAAAGGTTTTTATTTTAAGCCACCCTCTTATATCCAGACTTATAAGAGGAAAGATCGAGAACACCTGAATTCAAAGTTACCTCCGAAATGTACCTCAACACAATCTGTCTGTTAATCCTGGCAGCGAAAAGCAATACATTTATTCAGCCACATTTGCTGGCATTCATTAAGCCAATCTACCTTATGTCTCTACGTCACTATGTCGTTGCTCCTGGCTTCTTGTGTTTGTTGTATGTTCCCATCTGCTCTCTACATCGCACCAACAGACTGCGAATAACGCGTGGATTGATGGCAGGACCAGATGTAGGCGATCATCAATGGCTGTATGTTGTCATATGGTGCTGTTATTTTTGGTGTGCCGATAGCTGCCATATTGGACTGGTAATGGGAAGACCGCATCTGTTTACGATTCGCACATTTCGCTTGCCAGCGTTTTGTAGGGGTTGTTTTAGCATTATCTCCCCTTTCAGTGTGTGAAATGTGTGGATGTAGGTACGTTTTCCACACACAAAAAAGGGGGAAAAAGGGGGGGGGGGGGTGTTAGGGTAGAGGGCTAAGGAAATTTTGGTATGGAGTAAGGGGGTTTCATGTAGAGACAAACAGACAGGACAGGACCGGTGGGCTTTCGGGAGGGGGCAGGCGGACGTACAGGACAGTACAGGACGACCGACAGACAGACAGACAGACAGACGGCAGCTAGGCAGATAGCTAGACATGTATACGTTTAGGTAGGCAAGTAATTAGATAGGTAGGAATATACAGTACGCATAAATGTAGGCATATATAGTAAGCATAAATGTAGGCATAAAAGTAAGCATATATAATACGCATTAATGTAGATACGTAGGCATGCAGGTGGGTAAATAAATCAAGTTGGCAACTTAGTGGGTAGGCAAGTAAACAAGTAGGCAGGTAGGTCATTTTCCCTGTTCATACCCACTCCTGTTGTGTAGTAACTCTATGCCTGCCACAATAATGGAGCGAAAACTGCTCCTTTATAACCCCATTTGGAGTCCTTGTGAACACAACAAGAGGTTATCAAAAACAGATTAGGCTGCGGGCGAGAAGTTAATGAATTTAGCGAAGTTAAGACGCAAGGGATTGTCTGGTGTGGATTCTTCAGATGTTGGCTTTCAGGTTGTGTGTGTAAGAGAGAGAGAGAGAGAGAGAGAGAGAGAGAGAGAGAGAGAGAGAGGAGAGGGAGAGAGGGAGGGAGAGAGAGAGAGAGAGAGAGAGAGAGAGAGAGAGAGAGAGAGAGAGATCACGGAAGAGAAAAAAGAGTGCGAAGTGAAGAAAGAGTGCGAAGAGAAGATAGAGCTTCATGTGTGGGTTCCGGAGCACCATTGTGAAGAAAACAAGAATAGACCCACTGCCTCCACAACAGGCATGTTGTAGAGGTCGACTAATTAGTGGACATCCTTCAGAGTCTATGTGCATCTGCTTGAGAGGCAAGGAACCACAAACAAGTCTGCATACAGACAAGCCAGGTCTGCGAAACAGATGTGCACGCAATACTCAAGCTATGGAGCAAGTCCAGAGGTGGATGAACACCCAGAAACGAAGGAAAAGAAGTTAGAAGGCGCGTGAGAGAAAAGAGAGCGAGAGAGAAAAGACAGAGAGCGAGCGAGAGAGAGAGAGAGAGAGAGAGAGAGAGAGAGAGAGAGAGAGAGAGAGAGAGAGAGAGAGAGAGAGAGAGAGAGAGAGAGAGAGAGAGAGAGAAGTGAGGTCTATTTGATGATGTGGTGGTAAACTTTAAGATATGTGCAGAACGTGATGTCATACTGAAAGTTTGTCTCTCAACCCGAGCCAGGTAGTTTCTTTGTCTATCTAGCCTCATATCATCAGTCATCCACTGTATTTGTTAGTTAATTTATCCATCACTTTACACATCCATTTGCTAAGAAACGAAAAAGCAGAGAGATTGGCAGGTTATTCGTCTCTTAGCTGTGAACCTGTTGCATAACAAGTTGAACGTGGGAGAGAATCTCTGTAAAAAAGTGAAAAAACTCGGAAGAGCCAGTAGACCTGTGGCTTCTAACATTTCTAATACCGTGACCCTTAATACAGTTCCCTCATGTTGTGGCGACCCCCAGACTATTATTTTCCTTCATAACGTAATAAATATGTGTTTTCCGATGGCCTTAGGAAACCCCTGTAAAAGGGTCGCTCGACCCAAAAAAGAGGTCGCGAGCGACCTGTAGGTTAAAAACCGCTGCAATAGACCATTACGTTTTGGAGAGGATGGCGCAACAGACTGATCGGGAGAATCTGTCCGACACTTTACGCTACGAGGACACGCCAAGCATCATCATCATGTAGCAGGTCCTTTGCAGAACGTCGTTCTCATCACGGTCTGCCTGAAAGAAACTCGGTCTCTCGCCAGTTCTCCCGCCTCATGTACTTTCATACTCAAGGAGTCACTTATATCCTGTGCCCATCTTCGTGTCGGTCGGCCCCTGCCCCTCCTTCCTGGTACCATGCCTTCTGCTATAATTTTTTCCAATCCGTCGTGGCGCTTGATATGACTAAAATATTTCAGCTTCCGAGACAGGATGCTGTTTATTAGCCAGTCTTCCTTGATGTTCAGATCTGTCAAGCTGTCAGTATTTCTCCTCTTCTTTGTCCAAGATATTCTGAGAATCTTTCTATAGTATTTCAGCTCAAACGCCCATAAAATCTTTCTTAAGGACTAAGAGATAGTCCACGACTCACATCCGTATGTAGCCACAGGTCAAGCAGGCATATCTTAAACTGCTACTGAAACCATCAGAACAGGAACACTCTGCTGGCTGGCTGCTGAATAATGGAATATGACACGCTTGGGAAAATGTCTTTAATTCTATGGTGTCTGCCCTTAATCCTATAATGTCATTCAATAACTAAATTCTACTTAACTGGCGGATAAAGTATTTAAAAACATAAAAACATTTAATAGTTAAATAATTGTATAGTTAAAACGCTAGGTCTGTGGCTTAGGAGTTGCAAACGCAGTTTGTAGTTCTGTGATACCTTGATCGTTTACAGCTGCAGGCGAACTGGCAAAAAAACCGCTTTGCGTTCATTTCGACAACTGCGTCGAGGGCCGACTTGCAGACTACTGAACGAAAATTCGCTTAGTCAAACCACAGAATCATCTTCATCAGTCAAATATGATGGGGTTGATTTACAAAGTACTCATGGATTCAACATTTTTTAAATCCTACCCCAAACATGAAAAATCCACAGGTCACGGGACAGTCTAATATTTCAAGGGGTGGTAGATAGGCTACATGCAGTCGTAAGCACTAGGCTGCACTCTCTCTTGGAACGTAGGTGGGTTAGGGCCAGTTCTAGATGTTTTGGGGTCGTTAAAAGCATCAGAAATCTGGCAAACGCAGTCTTACCACCCTCTAAAATGCTGGGTTGGCATGTGACGTCAGCTGGGGGTAGGATCTTAATGAAAAATCTTTTTATTTTTTTTTTATTTTTACGCATCACATAATTAATTCACTGAAAAGGGGGGAGGGGGGGGGGGGATTTTGTTACCATAGAGACATGTCCTTAGTAAATAAAAAGCATATGACAAAGCCAGCCAGCACTTAACTCGTCACCCTAACTCGAATCTCAGGTAGAAAGACCTCGAACATGAGCTCGGTAAAAGAAACATTGTGAACGCCTGACGTCATTAGGTAATAACTAATTAGATAACAAATATGGCTATTATAATATATTTACGACTAGCAAATGTGCTTGGTGTTTTCAAGTAAACAAAACACTCCTAGGATCTTTTTTCGCCATTTGCTTTTATTTTTTTTATTTCTTGTTCTCAGCAGAATTAATTGTTTCCTGTTTGCATCTTTGAATCTTGTGAATGTAAAAGTGTAATTTGAGTTTGGTTTATTGTTTATATCCTCATATTTTCTTCTTCTTCTTCTTTTTCTTCTTCTTTTTCTTCTTCTTCTTCTTCTTCTTCTTCCGAAGCTGCTGCTACTGCTACTTCTGTTGCTTCTTCATCTTCTGCAGCCACCACTGCTGCTGCTGATGCTCTTGCCGCCACTGCCACTCCCGCTGATGCTGCTGCTGCTACTGTTGCTCCTCCACCTCATTACCATCCTTAACCTTCTCCTGATATTCTTCCTCCTCTTTTTTTTTCTCTCTGTCTCCCTTTCCCCCTACTTTTCCTACACTGAGACTTTGTTTAAAAAATTGACCCCGGCTCCAACTTTGACCCAGTCTTAAATTGGTTGAAGAAACTGTCGTGGAAAATATCAAGGAAAATAAAAGCTCCCCTCTCGTAGTGTCGACCTTAACACCGATTGAGTGCCGATTTGCCTGAGAGTCTGTTTTAGGCCCATATGCCTGATAACGTAAATGGCTTGAAAAGAGTAATATTTTCACTTTAGACACTAGATAGGTGGTACATAATTAGCTAAGAAACGTTGGCACATCTTATTTTCAGTCTACTTTTGGACTATAATAGCAATTTTTTCATTAGCAATATTTTTTTTTTTTTCAATAATGCTTTTCATATCAAATCAACCAATCCTCATCGAGGCCAGAGGCACATAAGGCAGAGACAAACTGTCGCCCCTCAATTTGATCATGAGCCATCCTCTCTATCTAGAGTTTTGTCCTTCGCGTAGCCTTGAGTTCAGTCTCAAAGGTTCGCCTCTAAGTGCCTCTGGGCCTGCCTCTTTCTCACTGTATTTGTAGTGTCTATTGTATTGCCTGTCTCGGTCGTCTCTCTTTCTTCTTTCCGAGGACGTGTCCAACCCACCTTCATCTTTTTTTTTTTTCTTTTTTTCTAAGTTTGCCATTTGTTGTAATCAAGAACGATTAATTTTATCTTCCCATGTGAACGCCAACAATCTTCTAAAAAGATTCCCGTCAAAACCTGTGAGCATGCTGTCTGTCTGTTTTTCAAGCTTCTGCTCCAGCGAGGAGAACTGTCCTAAAGCATGTTTTGTATATCCGAAGTTTAGTATTAGCACTTTTTATATAGTATCATCTTTATACAACCGGGACCCTGACCCGGTAAACAAATGCATACAGAAGTCGGACCTGTCTGCCGAAAAGCACAAATATCGCAGCCATGCTGTAAACGGTCACAACGAATTTACATCTTCGGACGAGCTAAGAAGAAGAATATAATTTCTGTAATAACAATTTATTTCATAAAACATATTCTTTTGTAATATAATTTTTAAAATGCTAAAAAATAAATAAAATGTGTTTTGTATTAAAACATTTCAGTGTGTGCCAACGAAAACCACACAGAATGTATATCGGTTTTCCTTATGGAGAAACATTGACAGTAAAGTCAGTAGCATACACACGCATTAAATGCCTGAGGCAGCGGTAAGAACCGTCAGTATAAGCAGTCCAGCCCTAGAAAAGCAGTTCCTCGTGGATGAAAGCAGCAGTCACAACAGATCAGTAGCTGCACACGAAAAAAATCACATTCGGCACCACTATATCAGTAACTGTGTCAGCCATACATAGGCTGACATTGTTAAATTATGTGTCATAATCGTTAGTCAGCAAGTCCTTTACAGGACGTTGCTCTCCTCGCCTTCCACAAACTGCACCGTCCATCACCATCTTTTGCAAGCCATCGTGACGCTTGATGTGGCTAAAATACTTCAACTTTAGGGACAGGATGCTGTTTATGATCCAGTTCTCCTTGATGTGTGTGTATCACAAATAGTGTTAACCAACTTTTTGAACTTCAGAAGGTTTGGCAGCAGAGTCTCAGGGTAGGAAACTGCTGTGAGAAAATATTAGCAACAGTTACCAAAGATGACGTCATATTTCTTCAATAAAGTTTGGCTGCATTTAAACATACAAAAATGTTGCATAACACTTTATCCAAGCGACCTACAAATTACTACTTGCATTTACCATTTTTGTGGTGTAATCAGGGTGGGGGTGAAGAGAGTCGGGTGGGAGTTAGGGGGGGGGGGGGGGGGGGGGTTTCCAAAAAGGGATGTCTAGTCTTTTAGCTCGAGGACTTAGGGCCACATGGTTAGTGCAGTAGTTTGGGTTACGATTTTATTGTCATCATCATCATCATAAACCACTTCTGCCGTTAAGCGACGTGGGAAGGAATAATTTGCTATCCAGTGGCTGCAACTAGCTGTTGTCATGCCGTGAAGGCGTAGAGTGTCTTTAACCATGTGTCTTTCGACCCATGTTTTTCGCGGCCGTCCTCTTGCTCTTGTATCTATCTTCTGAGATGTAGTGCTTGTGATGGTATTTGATCTTGCTGCATTCTAACGAGATGGCCAAACCAGTTGATCTGCTGTTTCTTGATGAAACTAGTACGAGGTGTCGTTCCACAATTTGCCTGATAGTTTCATTATTCACTCGATCTCGTATGGTTAGGTTGGCTGCTTTTCTCAGGCATCTCATCTCGCAGGTGGTGATTTTGCGTATATGGGCTTTAGATAGTGTCCATGTTTGGCACTGGTAGTTTAATGTTGGAATGAATATGCTAATAATACTCTCTCTCTCTCTCTCTCTTTGCACTCATAGTTATGCTTGGATGTCTTAATAATAGTGACAACTGGTATATAAGTGCATTTATTGATTTTATTGTATGCAGTGATATTTATAAAAAGGTTGTTGCGAATGACGAGAATTAGGGATTTATTGGTATCTAAAGCGTTAACCTAAGACGCACGGCTCTGGGTTAGATTCGGTTTCAATAATAACGCTATTAGAGAAAATGGGTTGAATTAACAACTGGGAAAGCATCTTGGATGGCTGTGGATTAGGGAGTTATCGTCGAGAGGAGTGACATTATTACACTGCGTGTTATCCCAACTAACTCAGTCTTTCTCCACAAAAATAGTGTCGTACAAAGCACGAACTTCGTAGCTCCATCAACGATACCCAGGGACATCCGTAAAATTGCACTTGTGAACTGCACTTCAATAACGCGTCTGAGACACGAACCCGCAACCTTCAGATCGCCATGCAAACGACTTGACCCCATCGCCTGCGGAAGTGCTCTATGAAACAATATAATGTAAACACCTGACTGCAGTGTGAATTCTTCGTATTGAAGATTCATTTTTCTCTCTACCAGGTCTTGAGATGTAAAAACATTTTCACCTGCCCTCGCCTTGACTAATGTTTACTATTATTTTTTAACAAAGCTTGCCACGCCCAAACTGTTTATAATGAGCCTAGTCAAGCGCACAGCGCTTAGTCTGGTTAATCAAGGTGAGATAAGTCTCAGGTGCTCTAGATGACTTTGTTATCTAAAACAAGAAAAAATACCATCTTTATCCACCTGCCGAATCTTTAATAGTTTGACATCTTGCAAGTTTTTCTCACCTGCAGGCAAGATAGTAAGGTTATGTACAGGGGGAATTTAAAGAATGCTACATGTAAACTTTGTCGTCGTCGTCGTCGTCCTCCTCCTCCTCCTTCTTCTTCTTCTTCTTCTTCTTCTTCTTCTTCTTCTTCTTCTTCTTCTTCTTCTTCTTCTTCTTCTTCTTCTTCTTCTTCTTCTTTTTCTTCTTCTTCTTCTTCTTCTTCTTCTTCTTTTCTTCTTCTTCTTCTCTTCTTCTTCTTCTTTCTTCTTCTTCTTCTTCTTCTTCTGTCTTCTTCTTCTTCTTCTTCTCTCTTCTTCTTCTTCTTCTTCTTCTTCTTCTCTTCCTCTTCTTCTTCTTCTTCTTCTTCTTTTTCTTCTTCTTCTTCTTCTTCTTCTTCTTTCTTCTTCTTCTTCCTTCTTCTTTTTCTTCTTCTTCTTCTTCTCTTCTTCTTCTTCTTCTTCTTTCTTCCTTCTTGTTCTGTCGTCTCTCCTCCTCCTCTCCTCCTTCTTCTTCTTCTTCTGTCTTCTTCTTCTTCTTCTTCTTGCTTCTTCTTCTTCTTCTTCTTCTTCTTCTCTTCTTCTTCTTCTTCTGTCGTCGTCCTCCTCCTCCTCCTCCTCCTCCTTCTTCTTCTTCTTCTTCTCTTCTTCTTCTTCCTCTTCTTCCTCTTACTTCTTCTTCTTCTTCTTATCGTCTTCTTCTTCTCTTCTTCTTCTTCTTCTTCTTCTTCTTTTTTCTTCTTCTTCTTGTTTTTCTTCTTCTTCTTCGAATTATTTTTCTAATTCTTCTTCTTCTTCCTCATCTAATTACCTCGTCGAAGTTTGGGGAAAATGTGGGGCGGGGGTGTAAGGATATTATGTGTGCTTTCTATGTGTTAAATATGAATAAGTCGATCTTTATTTCTTTTAGTCTGTTCTTGATGCCGTCCCATAGTTTGAGCGGTGTTCCCCTTGATCAGTGTTTATTATAATTTCAGTGCATCCCTTTATGTAAGTTGGTACCTAGACGCTCTCGTTAGATCGTAAGAACATCTCATCTGTTGCTCTTTAATTTTCTTCTTTCGTTTGTTTGAAATAGATTGCCTATATCTTCAAGGTTGTCTCTAGTTTCTTCTTCTTCTTTGCGTTCGGTTTCGTATGCCCAGATCAGACCATCAGGTTGCTTCTATGAACTCGCATGTCAGCTGCATGTCCTGCATGGTTCCCCATAGCTTGCTCTGCACACTTTGCTCTTTAGGCCAGGTGTCTTTTCGAAGTTGTAGGAAGATTGGGCAGGTCTTCAGAATGTGCTCAGGTATTTGGGGTCCTGTTTGACAGGCACACTGGGGTGACTGTACAATCTTTATTTTATGCATGTGGTAGTTCAGCCTGCAGTGTCCTGTTCGTAGACAGAAAATTGTTGTATGTTGCTTTCTGTTGAGTCTGCTGATGGGGTCTTGTGGATGTTTACTGTTAGTTTGTTCTCTCCACAATCATTGGTATTTTCCTTTGATAAGTGTTCTGATTTCTGGTAATGACAATGAATGGTTTTGAACCTCAGTGTCTGTTGTAATTCAATCAGTGACCTATAAACTGTGGTGTTTCTTGTGACCAAATGTTTTGCCTTGACATGTTGTATTTGGGACAGTCTTGGGTAGGGATTTTCTGTCTCAGGTGCATATACACATATCTGATTCGCCAGTCTCAAATTTTGTGTACATGTGGCCGCGAAGCCAATTGTATCTTGTTCTAAGGCGTAGAATAATGTCTTTCTCTGGTCTAACCATAATATGGTAATCGTCTTTTGCCTGTTTCGGTGGCTTTCTTATTTCATTACACTCAAGTTATGACACAAGACTAAAGTCCAGATGTAGAAGAACATCGAGAACTTTCCGCAAGAGTTTACAGTTCGGTAAAAGCGAAGAAAAAGAAGAAGAAGAAGAAGAAGAAGAAAAAGAAGAAGAACAAGAAGAAGAAGAAGAAGAAGAAGAAGAAGAAGAAGAAGAAGAAGAAGAAGAAGAAGAAAGAAGAAGAAGAAAGAAGAAGAAGAAGAAGAAGAAGAAGAAGAAGAAGAAGAAGAAAAAGAAAAAGAAAAAGAAAAAGAAGAAGAAGAAGAAGAAGAAGAAAAGAAGAAGAAGAAAAGAAGAAGAAGAAGAAGAAGAAGAAGAAGAAAGAAGAAGAAGAAGAGAAGAAAAGAAGAAGAAGAAGTAGAGAAAAAGAAAAAGAAAAAGAAAAGAAGAGAAGAAGAAGAAGAAGAAGAAGAAAAAGAAAAAGAAAAAGAAAAAGAAAAAGAAGAAGAAGAAGAGTAAAGAAGAAGAAGAAAAGTAGAGAAGAAGAAGGAAGAAGAAGAAGAAGAAGAAGCCAGAAGAAGAAGCAGCAGCAGCAGAAGAAGCAGTAGAAGAAGAAGTAGAAGAGTAGTAGAAGCAGAAGTAAGCAGAAGTAGAAGTAATTAGCAGAAGCAGTAGCAGAAGTAGTAGTAGAAGTAGAAGCAGAAGTAGTAGAAGAATAAGAAGTAAAGTAAAGAAGAAGAAGAAGAAAGAAGTAGAAGAAGAAGAAGTAGTAGAAGTAGAAGTTAGTTAGTAGTAGTAGAAGTAAAAGTAGTAGTAGTAGTAGTGGCAAGTAGTAGTCGCCGCCACTGCAAGTAGCAGAGTAGTAGTAGTAGTAGTAGTAGTAGTAGTAGTAGTAGTAGTAGTAGTAGTAGTAGTAGTAGTAGTAGTAGTAGTAGTAGTAGTAGTAGTAGTAGTAGTACCTATCGCTGTCGCTTTTTTATCTTCACAAACCCAGCTCTTTCGATTACTTCACACTCCTGCCTTTCTAGAATAGTAATACTCTTATCCTTAAGGAAGTTACCAACACAGTCTTGTATTCAGTTTCCAGTTTTCCCAGCAAACGGAACGATATGCAGGGCTTTCATTGTTTAGATCCTGGGATTTGTTTACCTTGTGTCTGCTTTAAGACTTTCTTTATGCGTGTGCTGTGCCTGCCATGTTGAATTGCGAGTTGTTCCAAGGTTGTAGATGATGTGCCGGTTTTTTTTTTTTTTCAAAGTCGGAAAGATGTTATACTCTCTATCATCGCAGGCAGCTCACCGCAAATCTTCACCACTCACCCCACCCCCATCTCATTCTAAAATCGTCTTCCCCATGTGTTTATGGCATGCCTGTATTCCTTTGTCCATGTGGGCTCCGAATCAGAAACATTCTAGTTATATTGTTACTGGAAATACAAGCTTACATGAGTATTCTATGCAACACCAGCGTCTTTCCCTCATCTCCTGTTTTATAAGAAAGTGCCCAGTTCTTCCCAAAAGCCTTACATAAGTAATTCGAACATGTCTTTTATTTTCTTCTATTCTACACAATCACACTCTAATGACTGTTAGCAGTGTTAATAAATGTTTTAATTCTTTTTGTTTCAATTTCCTGCACATTTTTTGGTCTGACATTTAATAAATATTCAAATGCGCTGACCACATGGATGACCACATGGTTAGATCCCCGGGAGATGAGAGAGGGACAAGTTAGATCCTTGGAAAGGGTTATTTTTTTCTGTCCAAGGCACAGACACACAAATCCTAACCTGCACGGTTCGTTGGAGACCGCACTAGCCCCGAGACCTTAAGTTATCAATCTCTCTCTGTTCTCTCTCTTCTCTCTCTCTCTCTCTCTCTCTCTCTCTCTTTCTCTCTCTCTCTCTCTCTCTCTCTCTCTCTCTCTCTCTCTTTGTCTAACTTTTCTGTAATGTGTGTCGTCTCCATAAGAGTGAAGGTGTTTCTTTTCTGTTTCTCAGCACTCAACACATGTGCAGTTTTGTTTTTTCTCCTTTATTCAGCTCTAAACGACACGGTCCATGGTTTGTTTTCTCCCTGAATCTACCTTAGTAGCTCTAATGTTTGTCTCTTTTACACGTTTTTATTTCGCAGAGGAGACTGACCTAGTAATTTTTCTACTAAAATGTAATTCCCCACAGGGGATGCCCTAACCATTCAAAACCCCAGTTAACTCCAGATATTGTAGCTTACTACACTAGCTAACCCTGGGAAATAAAGGAAGCAAGCTGGTATAATGTTGACACCATAAACCTCATGTGAAAGGACGTTAATCGGTCTTTTACTTCTTTAGCTTCTTCTTCATCTTCTGCGTTCGTCCTTCGAAGATCGTTTAGCACTAATGATTGTGCTGTCAAAGATAAACACACTCATGAATTATAACATGCAAATAACAAGGAGAAACAATGCAAACGATGGAGCGGCAACATCCACAAAGGAATACCGTGTAGGAATTAAAACCTACAGCACGTTAAGAACACACAGAGAATCCTTAGAACCCCCACACTACTCACCTTCACCTTTTCATGTAAAGTTTATACAAAGCTGCAATATCTGACCATATCGGCCCAACACCTCCGACATACTCTTTAAATAGTTGCCTTTTACGACATGCTTGTTATGGGAATAGGGCGGGTGGGATAGGGGACAAAATCGTGGCCTCTGAACCTTCTTACTTTAGCTAACAACGAAAGACCATGCTTGCATTTTCTGAAACTGCGGCAAACTTTACGTTAACGCGTGGATAACTAATCTGTTGATTCGAATTTTCAAGAAGAATGCATTACAAATATTAAATGTCTTCACGAAAGTTTAAAGCTAGCGAGAATGCGTACTTGCGAAAACTTAGCCGTCAGTTATTTTCGTCCTCCTCAGTTCCTTGGCACTCGAAACCGGGAACTGCCCTCTTTGTCTGCTCAAGTTGTCTGCGTATTGTGCTGTGGGGAATTGTGCTTTTTTTTTTTATGTTTTAATGTGTTTTTTCTCCTCTTTCGCGTCGTGCTGTGGTGTGTTTTGTCGGAAAAGGGATTTGAGAATGTTTTCCCATATGTCAACGTGTTGCTAGGTAAAGCTGTCTTAATTCTCGACTGGCGGCGCAGGTAGGGCTGAAGATGACGAGTTGGGACTTTGGGAAGATGGTTTGGCTAATTAAGCGAAGGGTGTGGGATCAACGGGCGGACATGTAGTTAATAGCGAAAATTGGAGACCGAATTAGGGAAGTCAGAAAGATGTAGTGACTGTGGCATACGGGCGTCATCATTTGTGTGTTGTTTTTAGATACACAGATTTTTGAGTTATATGCGCACACATACATGGGTAATTGAAACCCAGGTGACCACAACATAAAACGGTTAATCCAGATTCATGGACAGTATGGTTTAGAATCCTGAACAAAGAAGAGCTAGCGAGAACCGGGGAGTGACAGGATTAGAGACGTTAAAACCAACCTTTGAACCTTTTCCTCCTTTTAGTTTCTTTCTTTCTTTCTTTCTTTCTTTCTTTCTTTCTTTCTTTCTTTCTTTCTTTCTTTCTTTCTTTCTTTCTTTCTTTCTTTCTTTCTTTCTTTCTTTCTTTCTTTCTTTCTTTCTTTCTTTCTTTCTTTCTTTCTTTATTTTTTCTAATTTTTATTATGTCCTTCTTCTTCTTCTTCTTCTTCTTCTTCTTCTTCTTCTTCTTCTTCTTCTTCTTCTTCTTCTTCTTCTTCTTCTTCTTCTTCTTCTTCTTCTTTTTTTTTTCTCCTTTTCCTTCTCTTCTCCTTCTTTATTTTGCTGTTCTCGTTATTTTTTTTTTTGCTCATTGTTCATTTTCTCCCTTATCCCCTCCCCCTTCTTCTTACTCTTTGCCATCGTTCATTGTGGTCTGCTTCTGCTTTTGTTTTACCAGTTTACGTAAATGAAATGGTGAAGGTGAGTAGCGTGGGGTTCTAAGGATCCTCTGTGTGTTCTTCTCAACGTGCTGTGGTTTTTTATTCCCCCACTGTATTCCTTTGTGGATATTGTCGCTCCATCATTTGCATTGTTTCTCCTTGTTATTTGCTTGTTATTATCCATGAGTGTGTTTATCTGTGATAGCAGAAGAAAGTGACATTGTTGATGATTATAAAGAAGAAAAGGAACTGCAAGAAAATGGAAGTGAAGGTTTAAAAAAAAAAAAACTGGGATACGAGAGATAAAAAAGAATATTAAGAAGAAGAACAAGAAGAAGAAAGAAGAAGAAGAAGAAGAAGAAGAAGAAGAAGAAGAAGAAGAAGAAGAAGAAGAAGAAGAAGAAGAAGAAGAAGAAGAAGAAGAAGAACAAGAACAAGAACAAGAACAAGAACAAGAAGAACAAGAAGAACAGGAAGAAGAAGAAGAACGTATGATGTGGAAAAAGAAAGAGAAAGATATAAAACAATATCCAAGGCCGCATCTTCCACATTAAGCACTTCTCTCCTTCCAGTAACCACAGTCCTTCTCCGTCGCTGACACTTTGGTACACTGCTTATCTGTTAGCAAAAGTGGGCGGATGCGATTACTGACGCAGAATATGAGAATCGACACTAATTGTGTTATGCGAGTGTTACTGATAGCCGAGTCTCGCATTTCCGAGGTATTGGATAAGACCTGATGAGACCTGTTTACTCCATAGAGGCAGGAGAAGGCCTAGGAGAAATGGACGAAGAGTGAGCAGTTTAGAAATATGACAGATTAACTAATGGTGTGTGTGTGTGTGTGTGTGTGTGTGTGTGTAGGGCATATTGGGCATATAATGTTAGACCTAGATTTTATAGACTAATCGGCACCCTGTGGGGGATATGGTGAAATCACACCGGTCTTCTTTATATCCCTGGAATTTTCTTTGCACCTATGATGGGCTGGGTCGACCTGGCAGCCAAATTCGACCTCGAAAACTTTGTTGTTGCTGTAATTGTCTCACAGCGTATTTTAACCTACAACCTTCATCCTGATGCCAGCGTCTAATCATTTTACCACGGAGGCTCCTTTGGTGTGTACCGTTTTAGTCGCAACAAACTTTGACAGCGTTAGAGTGTGGGTGGGGAACTATTTTTGTTTCCTGCTAAAAGTCATTTGGATAGCCATATGAGTATTTAGAAAAAAAAAACATTTACATAACACCAGTTTTGACGGTCACCAAGTAGTAATCTTCACAGATGCGCTATCGGTGCTCAAAGCCTTCAAGAGTGGCAAACTCCCTTACCTGAGATCTAAACCTTGCAAAGTGGCTGCCCAAAAGTGTACTGTACTCCAGTGGGTGCCATAATACTGTGGTATACCAGGAAACAAAACTACGGATAACCCTGCAAAGTTAGGGGTAGATTTGCGAACAGGAAAAGAATGCAGAGACATACTTTGAGAAGGAAAGGGCCATCCAGTCTAGCAGTATCAGAAGTAAACAAAATCTGGTCAGAGATGACTACCACTTGCTTGACCGGCATGGGCAGGTCATTTTACTACACCTCATGAAAGGACATAACAAACTAAACAAGCATATACACAAGCTTCCTCTAAGTAGTTCACTATGATGCCTTGTGGGCTGTGTGTACAGACTACAGAATATGTCCTGCAAGAATCTCCCTTGTACAGCCTACAGATGAGTATTATTTATTGTGTACATTAGTCCCATGTAGTCACGTCATAGTTAGAGCATATTTGTGTATGTGTACTGTATTGTTCTTTATGTGCTGATGAAGGCTAATCGCCGCAACGTCATTTGTTCTTTTATTGTGATCGATTTTGTAAAGCTAACATAAACTGTTTGTTGTTTCTTACCAACTTTTTTTCTCCCCTATAATTGTCTACTCCTTTTAAAACTTGTACAGCCTATTATGAGCGGTTTTCTGGGCTGCCTGACAATCTATTACTTTCTTCATTTTCCTATTTTCTGCATCTTCTCTGGGTTTTTTTCATCATCATCATCGTCCTCATCATCATCATTTTCTTCTTCTCATCATCATCCGGTAGAGTATTGACTTTAATCAATTTGTGCAAGATCATTATTATTATTATTATTATTATTATTATTATTATTATTATCATTATAAATATTACTATTATTTTTATTGGCGTTCACCGGTTGTAAACTCTGGTGCAAAGTTCTGGTTGTTCACCCACTTCTGGACTTTGGTCTTGTTCTAGAATTTGAGTTTTGCGAGCACATCTGTTTTACAGATCGGCTTATTTGTATGCAGTCTCTTAGTTCCTCACCTCTCAGGCAGATGCAGTACGACTTCAAAGAAAACACCCATAATTAATCGCCTCTTATTACGTTGCGAACGAGCGTCACAATGCCGAGGTACCGGGTTCGATCACAGACTTGTGTTGGTTTCGGCAGTGATATTGAGAAGCCGACCGTTATAGGTAGCAATTACAAACTACTGGACGTAAATGTGTCTGGGAAAAAATCACAACAGCCAAAAAATGCTGGGGTTGGTTCTACAATGTGCTGTAAATGATACGCAACAAACTGTATTACGTGTTTTTTTAGGCCCAGGGGTCTCAGTGTGTGTGTGTGTGTGTGTGTGTGCGCGTGTGTGCGTGTGTGCGTGCGTGCGTGCGTGCGTGCGTGCGTGCGTGCGAGCGTGCGTTTGTGTGTGTGTGTGTGTGTGTGTGTGTGTGTGTGTGTGTTAGGCCCTAATTTTTAAAAGGCTATTCTTGGTGCTTGGCCGGAACTTTTCTCTAATAAGACATTTGATACTAGCTAGTATCAAAGATTTTGATACTCGCAACTGATTTCCCAGCTATGGGAGAGAACTAGGCAAGCTCCAGGGGACCAAGAGGTGAGAAAAAGACGCTGGCATTGGATAAAGCGCACATTGACAAAACCTGTCAACAACATAACTAGAATGTCTTTGCACTTGAACCCACAGGGGCATAGGAATAAAGGAAGCCATACACACACAAAATACATGGAGAAGGGAGCTGGAGAATGAAGTTAGAAAGATGTGGAGGAAATATGGAGAGCAGCATGCGATGGCAAAAGATAGAACGACTTGGTGTGAGTTAATTGAGGGTCTATGCTCCATTAGAGGCTAGAAAGGCCAAAAACAAAACAAAAACTGATTTCTTAGTTACTGAATCTTGAGTCCTGCGGATTGGGCTCTTAGCAGGACTAGACTAGATTATTTGACCAGCCTTTTGTTTCTGTCAAAAAATGACCTTAGCTCCCAGGTTGACCCAGGTGTAAATAGGTACCAGGTACAGTCCTAGAAAGTAAAGGCGGCTGGCGTGGTGTTGACCACATCCCTCACTGAGTACCCAATAGGCCCAATACGCCTAAAGGCCTGGAAGAGAATCCGCATGTGTCCTGTGGGTCGGATTACGACCTGCTCCATGGAACTTCGAAGCGTCTGCACCAATGAAACCAAGACCGAATTTAGAATTCGAACCCATAACCTTCAAAGTGTAAGACAAACAGCTGAACCACTTCGTGCCTGAGAACAGTTATTGAGCGTAGAATATTTCACGGTAATATTAAATTGAAACTGATGTGTGAATATGTTTTTCCTAAAACGATTTTTAAAAAGAAGTTTAAAAGGAACTAGGGAGGAAGATACAAAAATGAAGAAGGCGGAGGAGAAATAGAGGAGGAGGAAGAAGACGACGACTAAGGAGAAGAGGAGGAGGAGGAGGATTGAGGTAATAATAATAAAAAGAAGAAGAAGAAGAAGAAGAAGAAGAAGAAGAAGAAGAAGAAGAAGAAGAAGAAGAAGAAGAAGAAGAAGAAGAAGAAGAAGAAGAAGAAGAAGAACAAGAACAAGAAGAAGAAGAAGAAGAAGAAAAAGAAGAAAAAGAAGAAAAAGAAGAAAAAGAAGAAGAAGAAGAACAAGAACAAGAAGAAGCAGCAGCAGCAGCAGTAGAGGAGGAGGAAGAGGGGGAGGAGAATTAACACGAAGCAAGGACTCACGGCTCTAGTTGAAAAATGTTTACGATCGTTTTAACCTAAATAAAAAAGTGAAAGCAACACAAATTTGCCAACGGTTAAAAGTGTCACCGTTATCTGTTGCTGACTTGAGGATTTTCCTGTGCAGTCCTGAAAAGGAAGGTTCCCAATGAGTGTTGGGGTGGGGTGACGGATATTAGAAAGGAATTAAATTTGTTTAGCTCTAATTTGAAATCATTACTATTACATACTGTGTTTTAGGCGTTGCGAACGCGCTTAATAAGGCCGGGGTGCCGGGTTCGATCCCAGCTGCTGACGATTTGTCTTGTAATGGTTTCGACAATGGTACTGAGGGCTGACTGTTCAGACAACAATGGCAAACTAATAAACGTAAAATTTGCCTACAGAAACCACAACAGCCAAACAATGCTGGAGTTGGTTCTGCAACGTCCTGTAAAGGATATGCAACTAACTTTTGTTTTTAACTATTACATATAGCCTGAACATAGAGACTAATTATTTAATACAGCTATAATTAAACTAGAAGAATGTGGATTAAAGATGTCACTGACAGTTTAAGACCTCATTATATTCCAAGTAACCGAGCATGCCCTGGCTCAGCTATTCATCATCCGTTAAATTTCGAGAGCTAGCAGCATATAGCCTATACTGACAACAAGAACAATAAACTAGTAACATGCTTTCACTGGAGCCTGCGCAGGGTAGAACACATTTTATGATATGACAAAATATCTGTTGTAGAACTTTGGGGACGTGGTAAGGGGGCATGGGGTGCTAAGAAAATTCACCTGAATTCAGAGTTGAGAAAACTTGATAACAAGGTAGCCAGCATGTCTTTTCACAGGAACCCACAGGGTCAAAACTGTAAAGGCACAAAAAAAAAAAAAAAAACACAAACACACAATCGCACGTGCATGAAGAGATGAATTAGAGAATCAGGTTGGTTTGGAGGAGGAAGGGAGGAGCACATGAAGTAGGCTATAACAAAAACACAGGACGATTTGGCACAAATTGTTTGAGGGAAAGGAGGACGTGGAAAAGAAGAACGAGAAGGAGGAGGATGAACTGAAGAAGAAGAAGAAGAAGAAAAAGAAGAAGAAGAAGAAGAAGAAGAAGAAGAAGAAGAAGAAGAAGAAGAAGAAGAAGAAGAAGAAGAAGAAGAAGAAGAAGAAGAAGAAGAAGAAGTAAAAGACGAAGAGGAAGAAGAAGAAAAAGAAAGAGAAGATAAAAATGATGATGGTGGGGATGATGACGATTGTGATGATGGTGACAGTTTTTAAAAAATAGGGGAGAAGCAGAAGAGAGGAAAGAAGAAGATAGAAATAACTTGCCAGGAAACCAAGATACCGTAGAACATCACAGCTCGTTTGACAGGGGGTTATTGTGTTTCTCTTGGAGGTACCCACTTCTTCAGTCTGTATGTTTTCCTTGTTAGTCGAGGTCTGATGATTCTCTGTCTGCTTTGGCCCTGGATGTGTCCAGTAAATCGCAGTCGTCTGTGTCATGTAACTGTTGATACTTCCAGCTATCCGCACATGACCCCTCTCCTAAATTAGCAGAAAGAACTGCTGGCCTGACATAAGTGGCATGAAGACAACAAATAGCACAGTTTCATTGCAACATGCAGCTCACAACATGAACCAGATTTCTGCTCAAGAACAGACACCATCCCACCTTAATGCTGACTAAATGAATGACTTGACATTCAACCCCACCAGAACCGCTCGACGAGCGATAAAACAACTGGTGACACAAACTGCCACCATTCGGATTGGAATCACACAGGCACAGGTCCCAGAAACCCCGTTTAGCCGCTGGTTTTATTACGACTACTGACGACTGCTGGCTAAGGCGTTGCGAGTCCGACTCGTAAGCCAGCATACCGCGATCGAAACCCACTGCAGGCTGCGTGGATTTTTGTCGTGGTATGGGACGTCGCAGGTCGACCCAGCCTAAAATGGGTACCAGGATGGGCTGTCCTGGGAAAGTAAAGACAGCCGGCGTAATGCTGACCACATTACCCACAGTGCTGATGGTCTGTAAAAAGTATGGGACGCTCTGCCTATATGCCCGATGCGCCGAAAGGCGTGAAAAGGGATCTTTACTTTACTTTACTTACTGACGACTGCAGGGGTGGGGCTTTAAAATAACGAAAAATTGCGTCACATATTGGGGTTATCTAATCGAAACGCTATTCCACATCTTCTGAGAACGAAAATATAAGATGAAAAAATGCATGATTATAAATAAGGCAGTAGGAGTTAGGGAGGGGAGGGGGTGGGAAGGGTGGGGGAGAGAGAATTTAAAAACACGTCGGATAGAACTCAACGCGCAGAAAATCAAAGACATGTAGGGCTTATCCGAAACGTCAAGATTTATAATAAATGGCGCCTGGGCGAGAGTGGCACGAGATTACAGCCCGATGTGCCACAGAATCGGATAAAGAATGATGGAGTTTCTTTGTGTATCTAACGCTCCTCTTATCTACGGAGCTGTGAAAACTGGGGGAGACAACTCACGCGGACAAATACAAGGGAGTTAATACCGCCACGTTACAGTAAATATGAAAGGATGGTCAAATCAAAGAAAACAGACCTTTATAGAATGTATCTTCATCGTTTTAATCCTATTGTGCCGTTATAGGTCACCTACGATTCGCAGTGTAGTAGTTCTTTCAGTTCCATGCAATGCAGGCATGTCGCTAGTATGGGTGGAAATAGCTCCAGGAACTTCGACCTATTTCATTTACGCTCCTCATAGGGTTCCTCTTGTACGTCACCTTGTTTCATAGATTTAGTCATCTCTATGTGAGATGCAATTTTTCGCGTTTTTTTTTTTTTTTTGAAGTCCCACCCTGCACTTGCCAGGGGCCGCAATATAGCCCGGCCATAAATATGGTCAAATGGTTGAACGCGGTTTCTCGGACCTCTCCACGGGTGATACTCATCCACATGGTGGAACTTTGTGTCATCGGGTGTTTGTCGCTTGTGTGATGTCCTGGTGGGGTAGAAAGTCAGTCAGTCCTCTTAGCTACGGAGCTTTGTAGAACTGGGGAGACAACTCAGGCGGACAAATACAAGGGAGTTAATACTGCCACGTTACAGTAAATATGAAAGGATGGTCAAATCAAAGAAAAAAAAGAGGTCCATTTTACACGCCTTTAGGCGTATAGGGCATGTATGGCTAGACCTTTTTTTTTATAGACCAATTGGCACAAGATGGGTGATGTGGTCAGCATCACGCCGGAGGCATTTACTTCCCGGGACTGCACCTGGTACCCACCCAATGCTGAGTCGACCTGGGAGTCAAAATCATTTTTGAAAAAAGTCCTGCTGAGCTAAGGAGAGAACCCACGACCTTCCGATCCGCACACGAGCGTCTAGCCGCTACGCCACGGCGACTCCCAAAGAAAACAGACCTTTCAAATGTATCATCAGCGTTTTAATCCTGTTGTGCCGCTATAGGTCACCGGCTATTTCTCGCTCTGTGTGATGTCCTGGTGGGGTGAAATTTACTTACTTACTTACCTCGTTTCTACACTTTGCTCCAGTATGGAACGCCATTTTAAAATAGTTTATTGTAAAGCTCCATCCCGGCTATAGTCGGGTGTGCTAATGTAACCTAGCGGTTGAATTGGGTTGCTGGGGTTTGTACCCGGGGATCTTCATCCGAACTGTGTCACCGAGTGCTAGTCGTTCGTTGTATGGTCTTGGTGTGGTTTAACTGCACGCACAATTAAGATTTGTGGAAACTTGTGTACTTTAGTACACTAGTTTCCACAAATCTTAAAGTGGCAATATGTGAGAAACAGCTTGAATATGTGTGTACGTGTGTGTGTGTGTGTGTGTGTGTGTGTGTGTGTCTTCTGTCCCTTATTATCCCTTCTGCTCCAATGGTGCAAACGACCCCAAACCCCACTCCACCCCCCCCCCCCCTCTTTTTTCCCCTTTAAAATCAAGAACAGCTCACTCTATGTCCTCCCTATCTTAACCAAACCACCGTTGCCTGTAATTACTTTCCTCTAAAAAGTTCCTTAACCCATCCTAATTTTACTTCTTTAACCCTGCTGGTTTCAGTACGCAGACTTTCTACTTAGTTATTATCTGCTTTTTTCAGTGTATTCTTTATCCTTACTTTACTATTCACAAGAATGTATCTGGTTTCCTTTGAAAGTCCCACATTAGTGATTATGTCATTTGCAATCCCATTTGTACGGGGAAAAAAATTTTAAAAAAGCTAACAACATTCAACCTGCTTCAAACAGCTATCAATGTGAGCAGCGTTCGATTATTTTTGTGGGTTGACTTATTTGTGCCAGATGCTTGAGTGCTTGTGTCTGGGTGGATGGTTAAGTGTATCTGTCGGAGTATATTGTCCATCCCTACATGGCTGGGTCACATGTTGGGTTCGCTTAGCCTGCTCTTGTCGCTAGTTTTGCCTCCTTAGTTCTGGCTATGATAGTTGTCCATGTTTTTAATGTCGGTTCAGGTAAGGGTCCATTGTGTTGATTTTTCGAGTCTCCTGTTGTGTTGTCCTAAGACAGTCTGGTCCTTCTACAAATGATTCTGCGTGCTATTTAATTCCCCGTCCATCCTTTCCCCTTATTTTGCACATGCACCAGCTAATTATTGGTGATTGTTTATTAACAGATGTTTTACTTATGCTTCCTATTTCAACGTTATACTACATACAGTACTGATATGACATTAGAGCTAAATATTAAAACTTTCAAAGCAATTTAATTTGCTTTTGACTTCAGATACCTCCTAACGTTCTTCCCTCACATGAGAGAGATATTTGAGGAAAGCCACCAGTTTAGTAAGTAAATTTTTCCCTTCAAGGACATCACACACAGCCATAAATTCCCAGTGACACAAAGTGCCACCATGCGGATGAGGATCACCCGTGAAGAGGTCCCAGAAACCGCGATCAACCGTTAGGTTATGTTATATTACAGCCTCTGGCAAAAACCAGGGTGGGGCTTCAACAGAGCGAAAAATTGCGTCACCCAGGGGGACGACGTTATTAGACTACCACCAGTTTAACCATCAAAGAACAAATGAATACTGATGCCTACGAAGAGATTCTGGTGACAATATTTTGCACCAAATTCACCGAGAAGCAGTAGTTGCTGCGAGCATCTAATTATAATGCAAGCACAAAAACTACGAGCAGATTTAGTCATCGACATCATATCAAAGCATACTTGGCATCCCATCTCCCGGTAGTGGTAAAAGTAATAGGAAGGACCCTTTTCCCCGCCTATAGGCTTATTGGGAATATAGGGCTAGACCTATATTTTTATAGACCAATCGGCACATGGTGGGTGAGGTAGTCAGTATCACGCCGACCGCCTTTACTACCCAGGCCTGCACCTAGTACCCACTGGAGACTGTGTCGAACTGGGAGACAAGTTCATTTTTTTAAGAGAAAAAAAGGTCCGGCTCCGTCAGGACACGAACCCACGACCTTCCGGTCCGGAGGTGGGCCGTGGTAAAAGTATGTATATACAAGGTCCGACAATTAAGTAATGAGACTGATTTTATTATGGCCAAGAAAAAACTGCTACTTTTGAAGCAAAGCATGAACTCCAAAGAGGCAACCCTCGCCTATTATCTGGCAATTTTTCATCGCCGCCCTATAAGCAGACACCACAGAATCCGCCATTTTGCTGACCTAGTCAGAGGTGCATTGTTTCGTATTCAGCATTGAGCAAAACGCTAACATTAAATTATGTTTAAAACTCACAAAAAGAGGCCATTGAGACAGTTGGATTGATGCGACAAGTTTGTGTGATAATTATTTATCTCGTGTACAGATTTTCATGTTGTATTCACGATTCAAAAGTGGTGTGGAAATTATTACTGAAGCAACTAGATCTATACGCCCAATTTCTGTTCGTAATGAGAAACTCTTTGCAAATGTCAGAGGACAGATACAAGTAAATCGTTGTTTAATTGTGAGGATAATTGCAGATGAATTTGGTATTAATAGAGAGACCATTCGTACAATTTTAGGGGAAAGTTTGGGAAAGAAAAAGTTGCTTGCCTGTGTGTACCACATTCGTTGTCAAATGACCAACAACATCAGAGTGCTAAGTATGCAAAAGACATCATCAAAATGTGTCACAGAAATAAACTTTTCCTAAATTTGATTCTTGCAGAAGATGAAACAAGGATTTTCGGCTATGATCCCACAACTAAACACCAAAGTGATCAGTGGAAGTCATCATCATCACCAAAAAGAAAAAAATCCGTCCTCAGAAGTCGAAAGTGAAGACAACGTTGGTGTTTTTTCTAGGCAGCCTTCTTTTTTGACAATGCCCCGCTCAGCGGGGGTAGTTGTACTGGA
>CAJHNH020004884.1:0-29621 GCA_905116865.2 Candidula unifasciata
GCTGCTGTGTGCAAACAGATCACCACAACTCGTTGTCGTCGACATCTGTGTTTTCTCCAGCAGCCTTTGCTCAAGTACATCGTCCCGAGTTATTGTCGCCAACTTCATCCTGTCATCTCCACTCCATAGAATCGACCCAGCCGTCAAGTCCATATGCTAGACTCTCAGATAGGCCTCAGACACAACCCCAAGCCTCACCGACGGCTCAGGTTTCTGGTCTGTGTACTAGTTGTCCGACTGTTGACAGTCCACACCTGCAGGGAACCAGACAGTCGTGTGATAGGGTCAGTCCTCACAGACCCCAGCCTCCGGTTAAGTCTGTACAGACTTCAGCTCAGTGCAGACACTGTTTTCTCCCAAGACAACCCCCTTCACAGACTTCAGCTGAATACAAAATATCTCCTTCCCCAGACCCCTCTCCTCCACAGACTACAGCTGAATACGGAATATCTCTTTCCCCAGACGCCTCCCCACCACAGACTTTAGATGAATACAGACGATCTCCTTCCTCAGACTCCTCCACGCCACAGACTTCAGCTAAATACAGAATATCTCATTCCCCAGACCCCTCCCCTTCACAGACTTCAGCTGAATACAGAATATTTCCTTCCCCAGATCCCTTCCCTTTACAGACCTCGGCTGAATACAAAATATCTCCTTCCCCAGATCCCTTCCCTTTACAGACCTCGACTGAATACAGAATATCTCCTTCCCCAGACCTTTCCCCTTCACAGACTTCAGCTGAATACAGACTCTGTCCTGCCGCAGACGCCTGTCGTCCAGTGGCGCCACCACACAGACAGTTCCCTGGAATGTTCTCTGACGTCAGCGCCTACAGTTTCCTACTTCCGCTCTGCGAAACCTTGGCCTTGGATGTGATCTCCACGGCTGCCCGGCTGGAGACCTGCATGGATCTGGCACGGCTGACGGCCGGAGAGCACACCATTTTGATTCACTGATTCGTTGGTAGTGGGTTTTAGGACACTGGGTTCTAGTTCATTATTAAATTGGTTGCGGAACACGAAATATTGAAACAAATTATAGGTGGGTTGTGGGGGCAGGGACTACTGGTTCGGCTATAGATGGGTGGGGGAAGTCCACACACAGCCAGTGTGTTTTGTAGACTTCACGTGACTGCCGCCATGTTACCAAGTCCACAAACAGCCAGTGTGGGTGTTTAGACTTCACGTGACTGCCGCCATGTTACCAAGTGCAGATCTGGTGTCCACGCCTGAAGGCACCCAGACATCGACTATGCAATGCTGTGATATAGAGAGAGACAATCGGTCGACCGTGATCATCCTGCTGCAGGTAGCGAAGCTGCCAGGAATATTCGGTTATATTTGTGATCTGGTTTATGTGTATCAATTGTATAGCTGAAATTGCAGTATTTGTGCCAGGTTGGATGGCTTTGTGTCTCTAACCGGGTGTTTCGTCCATGCCTGTATGTCTAGGTACCATTGTTGTCCTGTTGGCGTCCGGATGGTTTGTCCTCCTTTGTGTTGATTGTCGTTTGTGATCATGTGTTGTCTTCTGTCCGGTTGAATCTTCTTAATGTATTGTGTCGGTTCTGTCCTGTTATCTTGTACTGAGTCGGTTCTGTCCGGTTATGTTGTACTGGGTCGGTTCTGTCCTGTTATGTTGTACTAGGTCGGTTCTGTCCGGTTATGTTGTACTGAGTCGGTTCTGTCCGGTTATGTTGTACTGAGTCGGTTCTGTCCGGTTATGTTGTACTGAGTCATTGTTCTGTCCGGTTATGTTGTACTGAGTCAGTTGCTCTGTCCGGTTATGTTGTACTGAGTCAGTTGTACTGAGCCAACGTCGCAACAAGTCACTGCTCTGCTACCATCCATTTATTTTACAGATTTGAATAGTGCCCAAAAGTGCTGAAGCCAGTTTTTGGTTTTGGATAGATCCGAAATTGTAAACATCAGGCGTCGACTGCTCGCTGCACATATTTATAGACCAGTGGGCAGTACCAGGACAGCCGCCTTGGCTTCTCGTGAGATTTCCCCTATTTTTTTTTAAAACCCGGATCCCGGATCTGATATAAAAATGTAACCCAGTGGGGATTGAAGCCTGTTTGAGATCGTGTTGGCATGAGATTATGTCAGCTCTAGGCTGACGTATGTCCTGTGTAAGTTGTGTGTTCATCATTGTTGAATTATAGTGACAACACTGTGTTGTTGTTGCTGTTGCTGTTGTTGTTGTGACATGATTTCCATACTTAGGGAGTATTGCTGAATAATTTGTGATACTTTTTTTTTACAATACACATGTTTGTATTTTTTTAACACGTGTGTGTGTGTGGGGGAGGGGGGGGTGTGGTTATGTATGTGTGTGGTTGTGTGTATGTGTGAAATGGGCAGGGGGATTAGATACTTGACAAATGATTGGATTAATAGAAAAATATATTTTCATATAAATATTGAATACAATTTGTTACAGCGGTGTTTATTCCTTACTTTTGTTGTGTGTATGTGGTTGTGTGTATGTGGTTGTGAGTGTGGTTGTATGTGTGGTTGTGAGTGTGTGTGTGGTTGTGTGTGTGTGGTTTTGTGTGTGTTTTTGTGTGTGTGTGGTTGTGAGTGTGTGTGTGTGGTTGTGAGTGTGTGTGTGTGGTTGTGAGTGTGTGTGTGTGGTTGTGAGTGTGTGTGTGGTTTTGTGTGTGTGTTTGTGGTTGTGAGTGTGTGTGTGGTTGTGAGTGTGTGTGTGGTTGTGAGTGTGTGTGTGGTTGTGAGTGTGTGTGTGTGGTTGTGTAGTGTTCGCTATACAGGGTATTTCGTGTTAGCGATAGTATGACAATATAATCGACAACTAAAGTAAAGATATCAGTTGAGACATGTGTGGGTCATGACAAAATGTCATAGAGAGATGTGTGGGGGGGGGGGAGGAGCTAAATATCATAGAGGAATGTGTGTGGGGGGGGGGGGGAGGAGCTAGATATCATAGAGAGATGTGTGTGTGTGGGGGGGGGGGGAAGCTAGATATCATAGAGGGATGTGTGGACAATAACTAGATCACAGACAGATGTGTGGGCGATAACTAGATCACAGACAGATGTGTGGGCGATAACAAGAACACAGACAGATGTGTGGGCGATAACTAGATCACAGACAGATGTGTGGGCGATAACTAGATCACAGACAGATGTGTGGGCGATAACTAGATCACAGACAGATGTGTGGGCGATAACTAGATCACAGACAGATGTGGTGGACAATAAACAAGATCAACAGACCAGATGTGGTGGGCGATAACAAGAACACAGACAGATGTGTGGGCGATAACTAGATCACAGACAGATGTGTGGGCGATAACTAGATCACAGACAGATGTGTGGGCGATAACTAGATCACAGACAGATGTGTGGGCGATAACTAGATCACAGACAGATGTGTGGACAATAACAAGATCACAGACAGATGTGTGGGCGATAACAAGAACACAGACAGATGTGTGGGCGATAACTAGATCACAGACAGATGTGTGGGCGATAACTAGATCACAGACAGATGTGTGGGCGATAACTAGATCACAGACAGATGTGTGGGCGATAACAAGATCACAGACAGATGTGTGGGCGATAACATGATCACAGACAGATGTGTGGGCGATAACTAGATCACAGACAGATGTGTGGGCGATAACTAGATCACAGACAGATGTGTGGGCGATAACTAGATCACAGACAGATGTGTGGACAATAACATGATCACAGACAGATGTGTGGACAATAACAAGATCACAGACAGATGTGTGGGCGATAACTAGATCACAGACAGATGTGTGGGCGATAACTAGATCACAGACAGATGTGTGGACAATAACATGATCACAGACAGATGTGTGGACAATAACAAGATCACAGACAGATGTGTGGGCGATAACTAGATCACAGACAGATGTGTGGGCGATAACTAGATCACAGACATATGTGTGGACAATAACAAGATCACAGACAGATGTGTGGTCAATAACAAGATCACAGACAGATGTGTGGACAATAACTAGATCACAGACAGATGTGTGGACAATAACAAGAACACAGACAGATGTGTGGGCAATAACAAGATCACAGACAGATGTGTGGGCGATAACAAGATCACAGACAGATGTGTGGTCAATAACAAGATCACAGACAGATGTGTGGACAATAACTAGATCACAGACAGATGTGTGGACAATAACAAGAACACAGACAGATGTGTGGGCAATAACAAGATCACAGACAGATGTGTGGGCGATAACTAGATCATAGACAGATGTGTGGGCGATAACATGATCATAGACAGATGTGTGGACAATAACAAGAACACAGACAGATGTGTGGGCAATAACAAGATCACAGACAGATGTGTGGGCGATAACTAGATCACAGACAGATGTGTGGGCGATAACTAGATCATAGACAGATGTGTGGGCAATAACAAGATCACAGACAGATGTGTGGGCGATAACAAGATCACAGACAGATGTGTGGGCGATAACTAGATCACAGACAGATGTGTGGACAATAACAAGATCACAGACAGATGTGTGGACAATAACAAGATCACAGACAGATGTGTGGGCGATAACTAGATCACAGACATATGTGTGGACAATAACAAGAACACAGACAGATGTGTGGGCAATAACAAGATCACAGACAGATGTGTGGACAATAACAAGATCACAGACAGATGTGTGGGCGATAACTAGATCACAGACATATGTGTGGACAATAACAAGAACACAGACAGATGTGTGGGCAATAACAAGATCACAGACAGATGTGTGGGCGATAACTAGATCACAGACAGATGTGTGGGCGATAACATGATCATAGACAGATGTGTGGGCGATAACTAGATCATAGACAGATGTGTGGACAATAACTAGATCACAGACAGATGTGTGGACAATAACTAGATCACAGACAGATGTGTGGACAATAACTAGATCACAGACAGATGTGTGGACAATAACTAGATCACAGACAGATGTGTGGACAATAACAAGATCACAGACAGATGTGTGGACAATAACAAGATCACAGACAGATGTGTGGACAATAACAAGATCACAGACAGATGTGTGGACAATAACAAGATCACAGACAGATGTGTGGACAATAACAAGATCACAGACAGATGTGTGGACAATAACAAGATCACAGACAGATGTGTGGACAATAACAAGATCACAGACAGATGTGTGGACAATAACAAGATCACAGACAGATGTGTGGGCGATAACTAGATCACAGACAGATGTGTGGGCGATAACTAGATCACAGACAGATGTGTGGGCGATAACTAGATCACAGACAGATGTGTGGGCGATAACAAGATCACAGACAGATGTGTGGGCGATAACAAGATCACAGACAGATAAGTGGGCGATAACTAGATCACAGACAGATGTGTGGGCGATAACTAGATCACAGACAGATGTGTGGACAATAACATGATCACAGACAGATGTGTGGACAATAACAAGATCACAGACAGATGTGTGGGCGATAACTAGATCACAGACAGATGTGTGGGCGATAACTAGATCACAGACAGATGTGTGGGCGATAACTAGATCATAGACAGATGTGTGGGCGATAACTAGATCACAGACAGATATGTGGGCGATAACTAGATCATAGACAGATGTGTGGGCGATAACTAGATCACAGACAGATGTGTGGACAATAACAAGATCACAGACAGATGTGTGGGCGATAACTAGATCCCAGACAGATGTGTGGGCGAAAACTAGATCACGGACAGATGTGTGGACAATAACATGATCACAGACAGATGTGTGGACAATAACAAGATCACAGACAGATGTGTGGGCGATAACAAGATCACAGACAGATGTGTGGGCGATAACTAGATCACAGACAGATGTGTGGACAATAACATGATCACAGACAGATGTGTGGACAATAACAAGATCACAGACAGATGTGTGGGCGATAACAAGATCACAGACAGATGTGTGGACAATAACAAGATCACAGACAGATGTGTGGGCGATAACTAGATCACAGACAGATTTGTGGATAATAACATGATCACAGACAGATGTGTGGACAATAACAAGATCACAGACAGATGTGTGGGCGATAACTAGATCACAGACAGATGTGTGGGCGATAACTAGATCATAGACAGATGTGTGGACAATAACAAGATCACAGACAGATGTGTGGGCAATAACAAGATCACAGACAGATGTGTGGGCGATAACTAGATGTGATAGAGAGAATTGTGGGTAATGATAAAATGTCATAGAGAGTTATTTAGGCTATGACAAGATGTCAGAGGAGACTTCGCACGCCCACCACCTATTTCATCACGTCACTTGCAGCGGTGGACATTTTTGTGGCTCTAGCCACTCCGTTTGTGGTGGTGGTGGAGGTGTTTCGGTTCAGCAATGTGGCTGGAGCAGGGGATGTCTTGCTGTGTTTGCTGCCCAACCGGATCCTGATGATGGGCTGTGGGGTGTCGGTGCTGACGCTAGCGGCCATAGCGTACGACCGACACATGGCGTTGGTGTCGCCACTGGTCTACGTCAACATCATGATCAACAGGAGGGTCAGCCTGATGGTCCTGCTGTCCTGGCTCTACTCTGTGGTCATCGTATGGCTCTCTCCTGGTGGGCTGATATTATGCGCCTTTGGACATGTCGCCCTGCACGAGTGTGGGTAATCATGAGATGTAGAGAGGTGTGGGCTATACCCAAAAAATGTCAGAAATGTGTTGGCAATGACGACGTGTCATAGAGAGATGTGTGGGCAATGGCAACATGTCATAGAGATAGATGTGTGGGCACTGACAGGATGTCATAGCCAATTCCCCAGCCCTGTGTACTCTTGTAGTCAATGCATCTTTAATGGCTTCTATCCGCTAACGCGAAGGTCGGCCTCTGCCCTGTTTTCCAGAAACTGCGTCCTCCGTCAGTGTTCTCCCCAGACCATCTTAGGCTCGACATGTCAAACTTGAACATTGCTGTGTCTGTTGTTCTCCCCAGACCATCTTAGGCTCGACATGTCAAACTTGAACATTGCTTGGTCTGTTGTTCTCCCCAGACCATCTTAGGCTCGACATGTCAAACTTGAACATTGCTGGGCCTGTTGTTCTCCACAGACCATCTTAGGCTCGACATGTCAAACTTGAACATTGCTGGGCCTGTTGTTCTCCACAGACCATCTTAGGCTCGACATGTCAAACGGCCTCATCCTTCAGAACAGGATGCTGTGTATAAGCTAATTCTCCCTAATGTTCAGGTGTGCAGATATGTACTGCTTTGTCTGTTGTTCTCTCCTGAACATTGCTGTGTCTGTTGTTCTCTCCTGAACATTGCTGTGTCTGTTGTTCTCTCCTGAACATTGCTGTGTCTGTTGTTCTCTCCTGAACATTGCTGTGTCTGTTGTTCTCTCCTGAACATTGCTGTGTCTGTTGTTCTCTCCTGAACATTGCTGTGTCTGTTGTTCTCTCCTGAACATTGCTGTGTCTGTTGTTCTCTCCTGAACATTGCTGTGTCTGTTGTTCTCTCCTGAACATTGCTGTGTCTATTGTTCTCTCCTGAACACTGCTGTGTCTGTTGTTCTCTCCTGAACATTGCTGTGTCTATTGTTCTCTCCTGAACATTGCTGTGTCTGTTGTTCTCTCCTGAACATTGCTGTGTCTATTGTTCTCTCCTGAACATTGCTGTGTCTGTTGTTCTCTCCTGAACATTGCTGTGTCTGTTGTTCTCTCCTGAACATTGCTGTGTCTGTTGTTCTCTCCTGAACATTGCTGTGTCTGTTGTTCTCTCCTGAACATTGCTGTGTCTGTTGTTCTCTCCTGAACATTGCTGTGTCTGTTGTTCTCTCCTGAACATTGCTGTGTCTGTTGTTCTCTCCTAAACATTGCTGGGTCTATTGTTCTCTCCTCCACATTGCTGGGTCTGTTGTTCTCTCCTCCACATTGCTGGGTCTATTGTTCTCTCCTCCACATTGCTGGGTCTATTGTTCTCTCCTCCACATTGCTGGGTCTATTGTTCTCTCCTCCACATTGCTGGGTCTATTGTTCTCTCCTCCACATTGCTGGGTCTATTGTTCTCTCCTCCACATTGCTGGGTCTATTGTTCTCTCCTAAACATTGCTGGGTCTATTGTTCTCTCCTAAACATTGCTGGGTCTGTTGTTCTCTCCTAAACATTGCTGGGTCTATTGTTCTCTCCTAAACATTGCTGGGTCTGTTGTTCTCTCCTAAACATTGCTGGGTCTATTGTTCTCTCCTAAACATTGCTGGGTCTGTTGTTCTCTCCTAAACATTGCTGGGTCTATTGTTCTCTCCTCCACATTGCTGGGTCTATTGTTCTCTCCTAAACATTGCTGGGTCTATTGTTCTCTCCTAAACATTGCTGGGTCTATTGTTCTCTCCTAAACATTGCTGGGTCTATTGTTCTCTCCTCCACATTGCTGGGTCTATTGTTCTCTCCTCCACATTGCTGGGTCTATTGTTCTCTCCTCCACATTGCTGGGTCTATCGTTCTCTCCTCCACATTGCTGGGTCTATTGTTCTCTCCTCCACATTGCTGGGTCTATCGTTCTCTCCTCCACATTGCTGGGTCTATCGTTCTCTCCTCCACATTGCTGGGTCTATTGTTCTCTCCTCCACATTGCTGGGTCTATCGTTCTCTCCTCCACATTGCTGGGTCTATTGTTCTCTCCTCCACATTGCTGGGTCTATCGTTCTCTCCTCCACATTGCTGGGTCTATCGTTCTCTCCTCCACATTGCTGGGTCTATCGTTCTCTCCTCCACATTGCTGGGTCTATCGTTCTCTCCTCCACATTGCTGGGTCTATCGTTC
This sequence comes from Candidula unifasciata, assembly GCA_905116865.2. Lineage (NCBI taxonomy): Eukaryota > Metazoa > Mollusca > Gastropoda > Stylommatophora > Geomitridae > Candidula > Candidula unifasciata. The sequence continues at coordinate 8,841 of CAJHNH020004884.1, forward strand.
TCTCCTCCACATTGCTGGGTCTATCGTTCTCTCCTCCACATTGCTGGGTCTATTGTTCTCTCCTCCACATTGCTGGGTCTATCGTTCTCTCCTCCACATTGCTGGGTCTATCGTTCTCTCCTCCTCCACATTGCTGGGTCTATCGTTCTCTCCTCCACATTGCTGGGTCTATTGTTCTCTCCTCCACATTGCTGGGTCTATTGTTCTCTCCTCCACATTGCTGGGTCTATCGTTCTCTCCTCCACATTGCTGGGTCTGTTGTTCTCTCCTCCACATTGCTGGGTCTATTGTTCTCTCCTCCACATTGCTGGGTCTGTTGTTCTCTCCTCCACATTGCTGGGTCTATCGTTCTCTCCTCCACATTGCTGGGTCTATTGTTCTCTCCTCCACATTGCTGGGTCTGTTGTTCTCTCCTCCACATTGCTGGGTCTATCGTTCTCTCCTCCACATTGCTGGGTCTATTGTTCTCTCCTCCACATTGCTGGGTCTATTGTTCTCTCCTCCACATTGCTGGGTCTATCGTTCTCTCCTCCACATTGCTGGGTCTATCGTTCTCTCCTCCACATTGCTGGGTCTATCGTTCTCTCCTCCACATTGCTGGGTCTATCGTTCTCTCCTCCACATTGCTGGGTCTGTTGTTCTCTCCTCCACATTGCTGGGTCTATCGTTCTCTCCTCCACATTGCTGGGTCTGTTGTTCTCTCCTCCACATTGCTGGGTCTGTTGTTCTCTCCTCCACATTGCTGGGTCTATCGTTCTCTCCTCCACATTGCTGGGTCTGTTGTTCTCTCCTCCACATTGCTGGGTCTATTGTTCTCTCCTCCACATTGCTGGGTCTATCGTTCTCTCCTCCACATTGCTGGGTCTATCGTTCTCTCCTCCACATTGCTGGGTCTATCGTTCTCTCCTCCACATTGCTGGGTCTGTTGTTCTCTCCTCCACATTGCTGGGTCTATCGTTCTCTCCTCCACATTGCTGGGTCTGTTGTTCTCTCCTCCACATTGCTGGGTCTATCGTTCTCTCCTCCACATTGCTGGGTCTGTTGTTCTCTCCTCCACATTGCTGGGTCTATCGTTCTCTCCTCCACATTGCTGGGTCTGTTGTTCTATCCTCTACATTGCTGGGTCTATTGTTCTATCCTCCACATTGCTGGGTCTATTGTTCTATCCTCCACATTGCTGGGTATATTGTTCTATCCTCCACATTGCTGGGTATATTGTTCTATCCTCCACATTGCTCGGTCTATTGTTCTATCCTCCACATTGCTGGGTCTATTGTTCTATCCTCCACATTGCTGGGTCTCTTGTCTGTCTTGCTGGTAGCGCGTGTGCTCCACACAATTCACAAGCTCTTCGTTATGAAATCCCCCCCCCCCTTCTCCCCCTGTCCCCGCCTTCTCACCACGTGCAGTAGGAGACAGCAGCCGTCATAAACCAGGGACTTCATGACCTGACAAGCCAAACATGTTGGCGACAACATTTTCTTATTTTGGTTTTCCCCTGACATTTCCTGGACTGTGGCTGTTGCCGCATGTTTCATGTGAAATGTTGAAACTTAGTTTCAGCTCCTGTTATATTTCTGGCATTTAGTTGCCAAATCTGGCTTGTGGTATTTTCTGTGTTCATGTCACCGCCAAATCTGGCTTGTGGTATCTTTCTGTGGTCACCGCCAAATCTGGCTTGTGGTATCTTTCTGTGGTCACCGCCAAATTTGGCTTGTGGTATCTTTCTGTGGTCACCGCCAAAGCTAGCTTCTAGGATGTTTCCTGGTTTAGTGGACAGAGCCAGATCTGGTTTCTGGCATGTTTCTGTGGTTCAGGGGTCACCGCCGTTCTGGCTACACAATGAAAACAGTAAGTGGAAACAGACGACTTGTCTAGCCATGTACTGGGTATATGCTGCCGGCGCTATGTGTTGTTAACTACTTTTGCTATGGATGGGTGTGGGACATGGGTGTTAACATCAGACCGCCTTTACTTTCCAGAACATTTCTAGGTACCCCGTTCAATCTTGATTGACAATATCCAGGGGGTTTGTTGAAAAAATGCATCTGGCCTTGAAGGTTTCGAACAACGGATCTTTCGTTCATGATAGTGAGACTGATTACTAGACCACATAAATATGCTCAGCTCCAACATCGGTGCCTGCTAATCTTGGTCCTTCGGCTCCCATTTGGCAGGTTGCTGGTTCCAATCCCAGTGTGCCTATAGTTGTGGTCTTGTATCTTGTCTGTTGCTTTTTCTAAACTGTACTTCTTTCTATCGTGTGTGTGTATGTGTGTGCGTGCGTGTGTGTGTGTGTGTGTGTCAGTTCCAGCCACTACTGGTGAGCTTGTGTTTGAGTGTGTGTGTGTATGTGTGTGTGTGTGTGTGTGTGTCAGTTGCAGCCACTACTGGTGAGCTTGTGTGTGCGTGTGTGCGTGCGTGCGTGCGTGCGTGCGTGCGTGCGTGCGTGCGCGCGTGTGTGTGTGTGTGTTCTGGAGACACCACCTTTCTAAATTATAAGTTGCTAAAACGAGTGTTGCGAAAACTGAAGGTCTTCCATTAAGAGGTGCCAGAAGTAGACGTTGTCACGTGATTTCTCTAGCGCTGGGTAGAGACCGGGACCTGGCCAGAGACACAACCTGCCAGCTTGTCGTGACAAATAAACACGGAAAATGTTGTTAACAGCTGCAGGTAATGTCGTTTTGAGGATGTGTCACGTCTGGAGCTCAAATCTGGCCGCTCCTTCTGAAATATTATTGTTTTTCCTTAATATACAAACACATAATGCACAACAGTAACAATCCCCCCCCCCCTTTCCGCCCACACAAAAGCGTATATATGTATGTGTGTGTGTGTGTATGTGTGTGTGTGTGCATAACAATAGTTGGGGGAGGGGGTGGTTGGGGAGGACACATTCCTTTCTGGCCAGCCCCTTGTTGCCAGCTTGTATTACATCACTGTCAACCAGCGGCTCTCAACTTGCACTTCCAGGGGCTTCATGGCCGCTCCAGAAATTGAAGAAAACATATCGCCAATTTTTTCAACACTTGTTTATTGACAAGCCTGAGAAAGCGTTGGTTATTACAGAGAATTGAGAATTTTTTGAAACGATAATTTCATTGAGTGACTTAGCGCAAATGTTTAGATATCGCTTTACTGTACAAGTGGCGTCGCCGGAGAAACTGATTCATCAAATGGCTCCACAATTCAAAATAGTTGAGAACAACTGCTGTAAGGAAACCTAGGTGAAGATACTTGATGATGATCAGGTTTCTGTGAAACTACATCTGCATGTCAGGTGGTGAAAATGGATGAAATTTTACAACAAATATGCAGCTAAAAGGTATACACACACACACACACACACACTCACGCATGCACACATACATACACACACAAGGTTTAGAGAATGGAAAGAAAACAGCAATGTAAATGATAAAAGATGTGATCGTGAAAGATGTGACGTCAAACACATTGTCACCCACTTCATCTAACCTTGACAAAGGTCACAGTCATCACACTGCCTGCATCACGTAACCACCATCACGTAACCACCATCAGGTAACCACCATCAGGTAACCACCATCAGGTAACCACCATCAGGTAACCACCATCAGGTAACCACCATCACGTAACCACCATCACGTAACCACCATCAGACAACCACCATCACGTAACCACCATCACGTAACCACCATCAGGTAACCACCATCACGTAACCACCATCAGGTAACCACCATCAGGTAACCACCATCACGTAACCACCATCAGGTAACCACCATCAGGTAACCACCATCACCTATCCACCATCAGGTAACCACCATCAGGTAACCACCATCAGGTAACCACCATCAGACAACCACCATCACGTAACCACCATCAGGTAACCACCATCAGGTAACCACCATCAGGTAACCACCATCACGTAACCACCATCACGTAACCACCATCAGGTAACCACCATCAGGTAACCACCATCAGGTAACCACCATCACGTAACCACCATCAGGTAACCACCATCAGGTAACCACCATCAGGTAACCACCATCACGTAACCACCATCACGTAACCACCATCAGGTAACCACCATCACGTAACCACCATCACCTATCCACCATCAGACAACCACCATCAGGTAACCACCATCAGGTAACCACCATCAGGTAACCACCATCAGGTAACCACCATCAGGTAACCACCATCAGGTAACCACCATCAGGTAACCACCATCACGTAACCACCATCAGGTAACCACCATCAGGTAACCACTATCAGGTAACCACCATCAGGTAACCACCATCAGGTAACCACCATCAGACAACCACCATCACGTAACCACCATCACGTAACCACCATCAGGTAACCACCATCACGTAACCACCATCAGGTAACCACCATCAGACAACCACCATCACGTAACCACCATCACGTAACCACCATCAGGTAACCACCATCACGTAACCACCATCAGGTAACCACCATCAGGTAACCACCATCACGTAACCACCATCAGGTAACCACCATCAGGTAACCACCATCAGGTAACCACCATCAGGTAACCACCATCAGGTAACCACCATCAGGTAATCACCATCAGGTAACCACCAGCACTTGAGTGGGAACAGACAGATGTGCCAGACAGACACAGACCACATGGGTGTCAGACAGACTCCTCTTTACACGTGAAGACTTGTCCCGACAACATTTGCTTCCTCCAATACCAGACTTCTCTCTACACGCGCCGACTTGTCCCGAGAACCTTTGCTTCGTCTAACACCAGACTTCTTTCTACACGTGAAGACATTTCCCGAGAACCTTTGCTTGCTCTAACACAAGACCTCTCTCTCTACACGTGCAGACATGTCCCGAGAACCTTTGCTTCCCCCAACACCAGACGGCTCGTTTAGCCAGGAGCAAATGATGCAACATTAACTCGTCCCGCGAGTGAGTAAACTTGAGCCCCACTAGAACCGCACACTGAAGCATTCACACCCGATAACGTAAAGTACAATGGTGACTATCTGGATGAAAATCTCTCCGGTACAATTCCCATAAACCGCATTCAACGGTGGTTATATTGCGGCCCTGGCTGTTGCAAAGTAACCTGAAGCCCGACAGGGTTGAGCCTGTTTAATACTTGTCCAAACTCTCAGGAAGAATTACACAAGCGTTGTCTTGTCTGTAGGGGGGACACTTCTTACAGAGGACAGGCATAGTTTTACTAGCTCTCTGGGGACCACTTGGTCGATCTGTCGGCCATTCTGCAAAATAGTCAAAAAGACGACTGGACCGATCTGTCGGCCCGGTAAAATGAGAGTGGTTGGCCGATTAGATTGCTTCTCGCATTTCTTGCCCACTTCATCTACCTCTTTGATTTGTCTCATCAGCTGCCACACACATACACACACACAGACACACACACATAAACACACATGTGTAGCCCTGGTGCAGCTGCCTGGACTGACAGCCGGGTATTCATTCAAGTGACATTTGTCATGACAACGTCGTCACACGGAACTGCCATCTTTTAATTCCGCAACTATAAAATAGGATTTTGGGCCCAGGTTCATGCCAGACACAAGAAAGGAGAAGAAATTGTGTGTGTGTTTGTGTGTGATTGTGTGTGGTTGTGTGTGTTTGTGTGTGTGTATGTGTAAAGATTTTTGAAGTAATAAATTTCATTTAAAACGTGTTACATAATTAATGCACTGAAAATTTAAAAACACTCACGTGTCATGGGCAGGGGAGGGGAGATCATTCTCCGGACAACTTTCATCTAGACTTATGTAGCATGACTAATAAAAGCGTGGGCAACTTCAGCAATGTATCACACTCAACTTGAATTGTCGCTCCTAGCAGAGGACAGCCACTCCTGATAAAAGTATACTGAGGAATGAATGAATGAAGCGGCATCGCTGCCCTCAGGACATTCCTGCACGTGCTCCGTCCCCTCCTTCAGTAACCAACAAAGAATCGGCATCCTAATAGTACCAGCTTTTTGACGAAATGTTTTCCTCTCCCCCCTTCCCCACCCCTTCCACCTTAATGTTGAATATCTATCCAAACCCCTACACACATCGGGGTCTCAAGTAATGCAAGCCGCTCTGCACCTAGCACCCCAGTGTTGATTTGCCGAAGCATGCTCTATGAGTCTGTTTCCATAACAACATGTCTGGCTTTGCTGCTCTCAAGCGATCGAAAAGCTCCCGTTACCACCTCCACCTCCATTCTCATACCTGATGTTGAACGCCAGACTCTTTGTTTTCAAGCAGTGTCCATTCACATCTATATATATAAAAATCAATGTTTGTGTGTTTGTTTGCCCCCTATAGACTCGGAAACTACTGAACCGATTTAGCTGAAATTTTCAGGATATGTTTGTTTTGATACCGGATGTTGAACCATCATGGTTTGAAATTCAACCTGTCACTTTTAGAGATAGGTGACCACAATTTAGGCCATAATATTTGAAACTAATATTTATAATTTTAGTGATTTCTAATTATAGCCACGTAAGTAATTGCGCATGCGCCGTGCAGCTAACACCTCCTCTAATACATAGAGTAGGTCGTGGTACATCAAACAAGACTATATCTATATCTGTGCAGGCAATGATTGCCACAATAACTATATTAGACACGATTTCTATTTCTGTTTTTTTTTTTCAAACAATCCTTCAATGAGTTGAAAAGTAGCCGATGGATTGGTAGGGAAAAAGAGGGGGGGGGGGCATCAGGGACCATCTCTACGTCTGCGCAGACATTGACTGCGACATTTACCGTGTTAGACACGTGCGATTTTTGTTGTTGTGCTGTTTCATTAATATATTTGGAATATCTGTCTATGAGAACACAATTGCCTGCTGTTTTGAGTTGGGTTATAATCGGGACACTGCAGTAGGGACACACATCTAAAATAGTTATGTTCTCTTTTCGTTATTCTGATTGAGTGGTTGCTTGGTCGAATGGTTAGAACACTCGGATCTTGAGAGGGAGACCAGGGTTCGATTCCGCAGTAGTTTTTTTTTTCCACTTAGGGCTAAAATAAAATCCTCACCTGCACTGTCGTGGCGACAGCACTAGCCATATCGCCCTTTAATGATATATATTTAAAAAAAAAAAAAAAACAACAACAGGACAGGTTTGTGGGTAAACAGTTGGATAATTAAATTCGACCATTTCACATACTTATGAATTTCATTTTAAACTTTTTCGATGCATGGTTACGCTGAAATTTCTAGCTTTCCATTTTTTTTCATTTAGATTCACTTTATTTCATCTGCGTTGGAAGTTTTAAACTGTGCTGTTACCATAGCGTTACACATTTTACTATTCTGGTGGTATTTTTTTCCTGTTTTTAATTGCTTTTCAATTGGTTTTTTTTTTTTTCCCCGCCTCAACATACTTCGATGAGGGAAATAGAGTCGGTGAATTTGGGGTGGAATTGGGGGCGGGGGCGGGGTGGGATTATACATCCTTACCTGACCAGTCCGTGGCGACAGCACTATCCATGCGGCGCCAAATCTTCTGGCTCGCGACTCCCTGTCTACTCCGATGGTAAAACAGATAGCAGTGACATTATTTTAGCTATTGTTTTGGTGGTCGTGGTAGTAGTTGTACTGGTACTTGAAGGGTGATGTGGTAAATATTACACTAGCCCCATTTACTACCTATTACAATTCCTGCTCCCCATTTTAGTCCAGATGGACAGGGATGTCAATGTTAGTTATTAAAAAAATAACGCCAGGTGATGATTTTCAAAACTTTCGAAGAGGGAGAGAGCAGTAGTCGGTGGATGGGAGGGGGGGGGGGGGTGTGAAGGGGGTAATGACTGACACTGTTAACCTAAAGATTCCTAACACATGATTTTAAAGTTCTCATTAGTTTAGTTAATTTGTTTATATTTTACTAACGCTCCCTCAGCTATTCTAATTTTTTTTACGACTTTTTTGTTATTTACAAGAACAGTAGTAGCTTTACTTCCGTCTGCAATAAAAATACAAACAGCTTTACCATATGATAACAAAATAACCATTTTTGTTACTGTGCTAATAACCCCATTTAAACGACCACTAATATAAAGACACAATTATATGGTGCGTAATCTAAAGTTGGAAAACCAGACTGTGCAGAGAATGATTGCGACATCAACTTTATTAGACACGTGCGATTTCTATTGTATTTCTTTTCCAAAAACCTTTTAATGAGGGAGAGAGTAGTAGGTGGATTTAGTGGTGGATGGGGGGGGGTGGGGATCAAAGACTATCTCTATATCTGAGCAGACAATGATTGCGACAGTACCCTATTAGACACGTGCGATTTCTATTTTTTTTTCTTTTCCATTTAGCCAAACTATGCCACAGCAACGCGTGGCCGGGTACATCTAGTTATAAATAAATGAAAAAAACTATCTCCCCAAAACCCAATTATAACAGTAATTCCAAGGGATCGAAAAATCAAGAGATCGTGTTAGAAAAATTCGTCATAACCAGGGACTCAAATTAATAATTTCTACAGGACTTCTTTGCTTGCCTTGCAAAAAAAAAAAAAATTGTTTTAATCGTCACGTTCAAACATAATTCCCGAAGAGGGAGCTTTAGGTTATAATTGTGACTAGTTTATGGGAACCATATAAAATGGCTTAGCGCTGCTCGCCACCAAGTAAAACTGAAACCACTTTTGTAGTGTCGATGCAGTCAAAAGAGACTGACCCAAATACGATGTCACCTACCGGCCAGCCAATGGGTGTTAGCAGTATTCTTCTTGAGCGAGTTGGTGTTTACGGGGTTATTTTAACAGTTAAATTTACAAATGGAGTACTGTAATAACTGACATGTGGTAGCTATTGCAACAACTGGGTGTGGAGCGAGAAATGTAAAGAAAAGGACCCTTTCCAACTATTTTAGGCGTTTTGGGCATATAGGCCTAGACCTATATTGTACATACCAATCGGAACTTGGATACTGATCTGGTCAGCATCACACCAGTCGCCTTTACTTCCAATGACTGCACCTGATACCCATTTAAGGCTGGGTCGACCTGGGAGCCGAGGTCATTGTTGAAAAAACGTCCGGCCCCAGTCAGGACCCGAGCATACGATCTTCCAATCCGCAGGCAGGCGTCCAGTCGTTACCCCATGGCGATATCCTGGAGCGAGAAATGTGGGAAAGCCTACTGTTTGAGAAGTAACGGTCTCTTTTTTCACCCCTGTAAATAATTCCACTACACGGCATTGGGCCAAAGGGCGAAAGCTCATGCGCCACTAGATCGATAACAACAACAACAACAACCCTGTAAATGCTTCGGCCATATAGGGGTATATCTTTATTTTAAAGACCAATCGGCACTGGGTGAGTGATTTGATCAACATCACGCAGGTCGTCTTTACTTCCCAGCACTTTACTACTACCCATATATGGCTAGGTTGATCGGGAGACCAAGGTCATATTTGAAAAAAAGTCAGGCTCTGTTTGAACCCGAACCCGATCAGCAGGCTACCGTCTAGCCGCTACAAAACAGTGGCTTCCGTATTATTTAAGTGGCTATAAAAAAAAAACAAATGTTGTGTTCTACAGGGCTAAATGAAGTATTTGGCAGTATTGGCCAGTCGTCTTAATTCAATGACCAGAAGTATTGTTCAAACATAAACTCCAATGACCAGAAGTATTGATCAAACATAAACTCCAATGGTCAGCAGTAGTTTTCGGTCATCAAATTCAATAACCAGCAGTATTGTTTAATCATCAACTTCTGTGGGGCTGAGTGGTCTCGGGGTATGGTGTCCGCCTCGATTGCTGGAGGTCCCGGGTTCACGCCCAGGTGTATGCTGGGATTTTTTCACGTGGATGTCCAGCAATTTCCCCTGGTCTCTGGGTAGTAGAATAGGATGCACGTATGTATTGTTGCACACGCAAAAAAATCCCTTGGCAGCTGGAAATCGAAAAGAGTAGTATAACAGCACTGCCCGGACACTGAGATTCCTCAGACAGACTGAAGTTAGAAAGAGAACACAGCACTTGTGGGTTACTACCCTTTTTCCACGATGTTAATCCGTTGTTAAAATCCGACCAAACTTCATATGTTGACTATTTCTTTCTGGAATTCATATGTTCCGGAGAAAAATTTTCCATAGGACCGTCTCTATGGACGCTGCAAAAGCTTTCTCAAAGTCCACACCAATACAACACAAAAAGTATATATATTAATTTTGTGGACTTGGAGAAGCTTTAAAAAAAATTTTTTACGTTCTAGCAAAATTGGACCTTTTAGGCGGTTGCTATTCGTGACAGAACGGTCGGCTTTCCGACATTCACTGCCGAAATCAGCACAAAGCTGTCTGCTGGGACGAGTATAGACATTTTCTGTCCTCAATATTTGTTTGAAACATGTCATATGATGTCAGATACAGTATAGTATTATTACTCTAAATGTCATCCAGCGCATAATATTTTAATAATAATAGTAATTGTGCGCTTAAACAAGGCCTAAGCGATTTTATTCCGATCTTAGAAAATTATAACTGGGCTGACTGGAAGTATGCTGGGCACTTGCAGAGGAACAGAAAAAGTAAATTGCGAAGTATCTGTAAGGGATGGCGTTAAAGATTTCAGGACAAATTGTATGTGGTGTTGCCAAGTGAGGTGATGATGTTCTTGGAAACACTATGTGTGAGTGGCAGTGGCAGTGGAGGTGATGATGTCTGTGACCCCCCACACATATGTGTGATGTGGCAGTGAGGTGATGATGTCGGGAACACACTGTGTTGAGTATGGGTGGAAGGTTGAAAGATGTTTGGGCACACACTGTGTGTGATGTTGGGTGTGAGGTAAAGATGTCTGGGCACACTGTGTGTGATGTCGATCGTGAGGTGAGGATGTCCGGACACACTGTGTGTGATGTTGGCAGTAAGGTGAAGATCTGCGGACACCCTGTGTGTGATGTTGGCAGTGAGGTGAAGATGTGCGGACACCCTGTGTGTAATGTTGGCAGTGAGGTAAAAATGCCCGGACACACTGTGTGTGAGGTGAAAATGTCCGGACACACTGTGTGTGAGGTGAAGATGCCCGAACACACTGAGTGTGAGGTGAAGATGTCCGGACACTCTGTGCCTGAAGTGAAGATGTCCGGACACACTGTGTGTGAGGTGAAGATGCCCGAACACACTGAGTGTGAGGTGAAGATGTCCGGACACACTGTGTGTGAGGTGAAGATGTCCGGACACACTGAGTGTGAGGTGAAGATGCCCGGACACACTGTGTGTGAAGTGAAAATGTGCGGACACACTGTGTGTGAAGTGAAAATGCCCGGACACACTGAGTGTGAGGTGAAGATGTCTGGACACACTGTGTGTGAAGTGAAAATGTCCGGACACACTGTGTGTGAGGTGAAGATGCCCGAACACACTGGAGTTGTGAAGGTGAGATGGTCCGGGACACACTGTGTGTGAGGTGAAGATGTCCGGATACACTGAGTGTGAGGTGAAGATGCCCGGACACACTGTGTGTGAAGTGAAAATGTCCGGACACACTGTGTGTGAAGTGAAAATGTCCGGACACACTGTGTGTGAAGTGAAAATGCCCGGACACACTGAGTGTAAGGTGAAGATGTCCGGACACACTGTGTGTGAAGTGAAAATGTCCGGACACACTGTGTGTGAGGTGAAGATGCCCGAACACACTGAGTGTGAGGTGAAGATGTCCGGACACACTGTGTGTGAGGTGAAGATGTCCGGACACACTGAGTGTGAGGTGAAGATGCCCGGACACACTGTGTGTGAAGTGAAGATGCCCGGACACACTGAGTGTGAGGTGAAGATGTCCGGACACACCGAGTGTGAGGTGAAGATGTCCGGACACGCTGTGTGTGAGGTGAAGATGCCCGGACACACTGAGTGTGAGGTGAAGATGTCCGGACACACCGAGTGTGAAGTGAAGATGTCTGGACACACTGTGTGTGAGGTGAAGATGCCCGGACACACTGAGTGTGAGGTGAAGATGTCCAGACACATCGTACATGATGTTGGGTGGGAGGTGAAGATTTTCGGACACACAGTGTGTAATGTCAAGCGTGAGGTAAGAATATCCGGACACACTGTGCGTGAGGTGAAGATGTCCGGACACACTGTGTGTGATGTTGGGTGTGAGGTAAAGATGTCCGAACACACAGTGTGTGATGTTGGGTGCGAGGTAAAGATGTCTGGACACACTGTGAGTGATGTTGGCAGTGAGATGAAGATGCCCGAACACACTGTGTATGATGTTGAGTGTGAGATGAAGATGTTCGGACACATAGTGTGTGATGTCAAGCGTGAGGTGAAGATGTCCAGACACACTGTGTGTGAGGTGAAGATGTCCGGACACACCGTGTGTGAAGTGAAGATGTCCAGACACACTGTATGTCACGTTAGGCGTGAGGGGAAGATATCCGGACACACTGTGTGTGATGTTGGCAGTTAAGTAAGATGTCCGGACACACTGTGTGTGATGTTGGGCGTGAGGTGAAGATTCCCAGACACACTGTGTGTGATGTTGGGCGTGAGGTGAAGATTCCCAGACACACTGTGTGTGATGTTGGGCGTGAGGTGAAGATTCCCAGACACACTGTGTGTGATGTTGGGCGTGAGGTGAAGATTCCCAGACACACTGTGTGTGATGTTGGGCGTGAGGTGAAGATTCCCAGACACACTGTGTGTGATGTTGGGCGTGAGGTGAAGATTCCCAGACACACTGTGTGTGATGTTGGGCGTGGGATAGACGCCCTGAAGCCCGCCCAGAAGATGTTCAGCATGCACGTGTCTCGGACACCTCATGTCATGTCAGTGATAGTTCAAGCTCGTGAGGACAGCACTTAGGACATGTCTGTCTGTCAGCGTGCGACAGCTAAGGGCAGCCCTGACAGACACCGACAAGACTGCTGTGTCTGGGGGTCGCTCAATCTGTCATCTTCATGCCTTGAAATAGCTTAGAACAAAAAACTGCACATCTGACAAATCATAAAAGGGTCAAGGAAAGCCTTTGTATTTTCTCTTGGTGTGGGGAGGTGGATGGTGGGCGGGGTGGAAGTTGCGGGGTCAGAGATTTAGGTAACAGAGGCTGAACTTTAGACATCGATTAGTGGATGGTGGGCGGGGTGAAATTTGCGGGGTCAGAGATTAAGGTAACAGAGGCTGAACTTTAGACATCGATTAGTGGATGGTGGGCGGGGTGAAATTTGCGGGGTCAGAGATTTAGGTAACAGAGGCTGAACTTTAGACATCGATTAGTGGATGGTGGGCGGGGTGAAATTTGCGGGGTCAGAGATTAAGGTAACAGAGGCTGAACTTTAGACATCGATTAGTGGATGGTGGGCGGGGTGAAATTTGCGGGGTCAGAGATTTAGGTAACAGAGGCTGAACTTTAGACATCGATTAGTGGATGGTGGGCGGGGTGAATTTGCGGGGTCAGAGATTTAGGTAACAGAGGCTGAACTTTAGACATCGATTAGTGGATGGTTACAGGAGGTTTTCGATTATGGGGACAGCATCACGCCACCTCCCCCCCCCCTTCCCCCCCCCCCCCCCAACCGCCTAGTGGGTATTGGAACTTAAGACGTCGGGACCAGCAGATCACGACTAGCTACTATACCACAGCGGCGGGTCAGCGGCTAGTCTCTACACCCCCGCAGCGCCAGACATATAGGGCCACATCAAAATTTAACGAACTGCACGAATCTCAGAATATAGACACGGGTCAAGGGTCACGGACACTAGAAACCATCAGAATATAGACACGGGTCAAGGGTCACGGACACTTGAAACCATCAGAATATAGACACGGGTCAAGGGTCACGGACGCTTGAAACCATCAGAAAGGCGATTGATATTATTCTGATTAATGATCAGACGGTGAACTGATGCGTGACAAGCTGGGTGATGAAGGGCTCTGGGGGTGGGGGTGGAGTGAACCATTGCGAATACACGTATGGATGATTAGGGCCTGAAGAGAGTCGGGCTGCGAGAAGCCACCTCGGGCTCTGAGGCTCAACACTGGCAAGGAAGGCGTGACTAATCTACAATCAGACTGTTAGCAGAAACATCAACTTTGAAGATCGACGGAACATGGTGACAGAACGCTTATACTGCGCCGTAGATTTGTAGTTACATTTTACACATTATAAAGAAAGCAATCAATTAGCAAATAACCAATAGTACCTAGGAAAAGAAAAAAAAAAGGGGGGGGGGTGGGGGGGCAGAAATGTACCAAGCAAACAATTATACACTGACACGAGAGTGCGTTTTCAAAGACACAAAAATGGAAACTAGAAGGCAACCAGGTAAACTGCCAGGCTCGAAACCAGGCGGTCAACCAGGCTGACAACCAATCAGTCAACCAGGCTGACAACCAATCAGTCAACCAGGCTGACAACCAACCAGTCCACCAGGCTGACAACCAATCAGTCCACCAGGCTGACAACCAACCAGTCCACCAGGCTGACAACCAATCAGTCAACGAGGCTGACAACCGATCATTCAACCTGGCTGACAACCAATCAGTCAACCAGGCAGACAACCAGTCAGTCAACCTGGCTGACAACCAACCAGTCAACGAGGCTGACAACCGATCATTCAACCAGGCTGACAACCAGTCAGTCAACCAGGCTGACAACCAGTCAGTCAACCAGGCTGACAACCAACCAGTCAACCAGGCTGACAACCAATCAGTCAACCAGGCTGACAACCAGTCAGTCAACCAGGATGACAACCAGTCAGTCAACCAGGCTGACAACCAGTCAGTAAACCAGAATGAACGAACGAACGAACGAACAAACTTTATTTTCGAAGGGTTACAAATTGGGCACGCAGGCCCGTTTGACATTCGGTCCCTCTAAGCACTCATTTTTCAGAGTGCCAATGCCTGTTATCAATAATGCATGTTATGGAAATAATAAAGAAATATGCATTATTTAATAGTGCATACACACATCATGTGGAGACAATCTTACACACTCACACACACGTATATATACATGCACACTCATATACAGACATGTCTAATACATACGTACACACATCTACATACATACACAAACAGAAAACACACACCCATGCATAAACATAAATGCACAAACAGACAACAAACACACATACATGCACATACATACATTCATTCCATACATACACAACTACACATGCATATACACGCTTACAATCACATGTACAGACACCCACATAGACCTACAGCCACACATTTACACTCACATGCATACATATATACATACACACATGCATACATACACACATCTATACATACACCTACATCTTTACATACATACATACATTTTTATACATACACACATGCATACATACACACATCTATACATACTACATATACATACATACATACAATACATACATACATACATACATACATACATACATACATACCTACATACATACATACATACATACATACATACACATACATACATACATACATACATACATACATACATATACATACATACATACATACTACATACATACCATACATACATACATACATACATACATACATACATACATACATACTACATACATACATACATACGTACGTCCATACATACATACATACATACATACATACATACATACCATACATACATACATAATACACATACATACATACATACATACATACATACATACATACATACATACATACATACATACATACATACATACATACATACATACATACATACATACATACATACATACATACATACATACATACATACATAATACAGACAGACAGACAGACAGACAGACAGACAGACAGACAGACAGACAGACAGACAGACAGACAGACAGACAGACAGACAGACAGACAGACAGACAGACACACACACATACACACACATACACATACGCACACGCACACTCACGCGCACACGCGCACACGCACACACACACAGACAGACAGACAGACAGACAGACAGACAGACAGACAGACAGACTTGCATACATACCTAAATACACACACACACACCACATACTTACACTTACAACCAACAAGACTATCAAGCTGACAACCAATCAGTCCACCAGGCTGTCAACCAACCACTCAACCAGGCTGACATCCAACCACTCAACCAGGCTGACCAATAAGTCAACCAGGCATCAAGCAGTCATGAAGTCTAACAACTAACCAGTCAACCAGGCTGAAAACTAACCAGTCAAAAAGGCTGACAACCAATCAGTCAACCAGGCTGACAATCAAGCAGTCCTCCAGGCCTTTTAACTAACCAGTCAACCAAGCTTGCAACCAGTCAGTCAACCAGACTGACAACCAATCAGTTAATCAAAAAAGCAAGAAAGCAAACAATTTAGGCAACGAAACAAGTCAACCTAATGTTGAGAAACCTCCAGAAAGTCCCTGCGAGCCATTTGTCGTCCCTGTTTTTACCATGCAGCATGTTGTTATCTGTCTTTCTTTTGATCCACGCCATTCTTAGACAAGGTGTGTCAGATGTTGTTGTTATTATTATTGTTATTCCACATATGCACTCAGACCGCATAATAATGACTCAAATGAAAGAAGTAATCAATCTCGTGTCCCTGACATCCCCCCCCCCCCAACCCACTCCTTCACATGTGTCTTTTTTTAAAAACATGGTTTGATTTCAGGAAGTTGTCTGAGGATTAATTTGTTTACTTTCTTGACTGTCAGCTGGACAAATGTGCAGAAAGTAATAGGACAAGACAGGGTCTGACTACACACACGCACACACACACAGCGAGGTTTGTGGTTTGAGGTTTAAACAACGGATCAACATCATGGCACACGGGGGTAGCAACCCATAAGTGTTCCGTTCTTCTTATAACTCAAGTCTGAGTCTGTAGAAGCTCAGCACATGCTCTGTAGCACCGGCGAGGATCCACACAGCGAGTAAATGGTCAAAACTGAGCTTTGGTTACGCACGCACACACACACACACACACACACACACACACACACACACACAGACAGCGAGTAAATGGTCAACGCTGAGCTATGATTACACACAAACACACGTACAACGAGTGAATGGTCAACACTGGGTTGTAGTTACACACTCACACACAGACACACACACACAGTCACACACATATACCTTTGAAGACACTAAAATCCAGTCTGAATCTTGTGTAGTAGATTGCTGTAGATGACATTTTTTACATGAATGCCTGGTAACGATCTAAACTTATCACCGAGTCTTGTTGTGGTGGTAGATTATCATCATCATGTTGAAAAGTTCACAGATCTTGATCGTGACCTTGGGTGTTTCTGTGGTACACCAGGACCAGGGTTGTTACTGGTCACCTCCTGCCCACACTTCTACTCAGTCTTTCCCTGAACAGGTTTTCCTTTGGGAGCCTGGCCAACGTTGAAAGGTTCGACGTTTCCTCCCAGTAAGGGTGCATGTGCCAAAGACGCAAGAAACCAACAGTCTGCACATAAATAAAACATATCTACAAAATGGATGTGCACGTAACATTGAAAACGTCCGTAAACAAGGCAAAAGTCCAGAAGGGAACGAACAACCCGAACATTTACAACCGGTGAAGGCAAAGAAGACAGGATTAGATATCGGTTTATACTGGTCTGTCGCCCACACACGTTCATGCACTAGGATGTTCAACTGTATTTGTCTGCTGGTCTGTCGCCCACACACGTTCATACACTAGGATGTTCACCTGTATTTGTCTGCTGGTCTGTCGCCCACACAACGTTCATTACAGACTAGGATGTTCACCTGTATTTGTCTGCCATGGTCTGTCGCCCACACAATGTTCATACACTAGGATGTTCACAACTAGAGACGTGTATTTGTCTGCTGGTATGTCGCCCACACACACGTTCATACACTAGGATGTTCCACACTAGAGACGTGTATTTGTCTGCTGGTATGTCGCCCACACATGTTTCATACACTAGGATGTTCACACTGGAGACGTTGTATTTGTCTGCTGGTCTATGCTACCTTCTGGTCGTTCCGTGTTTACCATCCGTATTTACTGTCCAGCCCCGTTTTTTTTGATGACTTTTCAAGCCAAGTTATTCACAGTTGGATGATAGTTTCCAGATAGTCATTGTTTATTTTAATTTTGAGGTTGACATCAACGTCTCTTACAGACAGACAGACAGACCAGACAGACAGACAGACAGAAGACAGACAGACAGACAGACAGACAGACCAGACCAAGACAGACAGTACAGACAACAGACAGACAGACAGACAGACAGACAGACAGACACAGACAGACAGACAGACAGACAGACAGACAGACAGACAGACAGACAGACAGACAGACAGACAGACAGACAGACAGACAGACAGACAGACAGACAGACAGACAGACAGACAGACAGACAGACAGACAGACAGACAGACAGACAGACAGAAAAAATCTGATCTTTACAAGTAGGAACAAGAACTGATACAGTCCCCAAACGACATCGGAGAGGTGAACATCATCGAATAACAAATGAGGTGTGTGACCAAACATGAGTGAATTAAAATTGTCGCAGGGTTCCAAAATCTCCAACAGTAATCGAAGATGTTAACAGATATTGGAACCAAATCGGACAGTTAGATACATAAGTTGAGCAGCCAGCAATGTGCACTAGCTACAGTCACTGAATTGTCAAATATTTCAGTTCTTCTAAGCTGTATTCAGAGAGAGAGAGAGAGAGAGAGAGAGAGAGAGAGAGAGAGAGAGGAGGGGGCGCATGAAATTCGTCACGAAGTCTTTCAATAACAGCTCTTCAGGAAATAATATTAGTTGTAGAAGGAAAACAAAATTATGATTAAGACAAACCAAGAGGGTCTTAAATCATTCTGTCTGCTGTACAATCTCTGTTAAAACAAGTCCCTGTTGCTACCAGAGCCGGTTCTGGCGCTTTTGCTCTGTCATATCTGGACCGACTGGGAGGACATCTGCTGCCTTCAATGTCCGTACTGGACAGTGGTCAAGGGGCAAGGACAGTTGTAACAAGGTTTTTTGTTTTCCTTTAGGGTAACTGTGTACAGTCTGTTAGAATGTGTGGTATCATGGGTTACTGCCCTTGTCGTAGAAGTGTGCATAAATGTACTTTCGATATTGTCGAAGGGGCCGCTCTTTCCTACAGGTCTGGCTCACTCACATACACAGACATACATACAAGCACATCCTATCACACGTACATATCACACACAGAACACGCAAACACACACACACACACACACACAGCCTTGTATAATTTTTCTAAACTCTCATAGAAGTGCTTCACGCATGCACACACAAACACACACACATACACACACATACACACACACACACACACACATATAAACAGCGGTGTACCATTTGCATAAACGTCTCATTGAAGTGTCGGCGTTTGGGGATTAGGCGTTGCGAACGCACTTCGTAATGCTGGAGTGCCAGGTTTCATCTCAGCTGCGAAAAGTGTGGCAGCAGAGCGCCTTGCTAAACGTACAGTTTGCCGAGAGAAACCACCAGAACCAAACAATGCAGGGGCTGGTTCTGCAACGTCCTGTGAAGGATACACAACAAACATTAACTTATAATAGAGAGTGAGTGAGTGAGTGAGTGTGTGAGAGAGAGAGTGTGTGAGTGAGGGAGTGAGTGTGTGTGAGGGGAGAGAGGGGGGTAAGTGGGGGGTGTGAGAGAGAGTGGGGTGAGTGGGGTGTGTGGTGGGGAGAGGGATTGAGTTGAGTAAGTGGGCGTAAGTGAGGAGAGTGAGTGAGTGAGTGTGTGTGTGTGAGAGAGAGTGAGTGAGAGAGTGTGTGTGAGAGAGAGTGAGGTGTGCGTAAGAGAGAGTGAGTGAGTGAGTGTGTGTGAGAGAGAGAGAGTGAGTGAGTGTGTGTGAGAGAGAGTGAGTGAGTGAGTGAGTGAGTAAGTGAGTGTGTGTGAGAGTGAGTGAGTGTGTGTGATAGAGAGTGAGTGAGTGAGTGTGTGTGTGTGTGTGAGAGTGAGTGAGTGAGTGTTTGTGAGAGAGAGTGAGTGTATGTGAGAGAGAGTGAGTGAGTGGGGAGGGGGAGAGAGTGGGGTGAGGTGGGGAGTGAGGGGGGGGTGTGGAGGGAGAGTGAGTGTGGTGAGAGAGGGTGGGGGAGTGAGTGGGGGGGGTGAGAGAGAGTGAGTGAGTGTTTGGGTGAGAGAGGAGTGGGGGTGTATGTGAGAGAGAGTGAGGGGAGTGTGTGTGGGGAAGAGTGAGTGAGTGAGGGGAGTGTGTGGGTTGAGAGAGAGTGAGTGTGTGAGGGAGAGAGAGGTGGGAGAGGGGGGGGGAGTGAGTGGGTGTGGGGAGGGAGTGGGGGTGAGTGGAGTGTGTGTGAGAAAAGTGGGGGGGTGGTTGGGGGGTGGTGTGGGAGGAGAGTGAGTGGGTGAGTGAGTGTTGTTTGTGTAGGGAGGGGGGGAGGAGTGAGTGTGTTGTGTGTGTGTGGTGAGGGGGGGGGGGAGGGGAGTGAGTGGGGTGTGTGTGTGTGGGGAGAGTGAGTGAGTGAGTGTGGAGAGAGAGTGAGTGAGTGAGTGTGTGAGCGGAGCGAGTGAGTGAGTGAGTGAGTGTGTTTGTTAGGTGAGTGAGTGATTGTGTGAGTGAGGGGTATGAGTGAGTGGAGTGAGTGAGGTATGTGAGTGAGTGTGTGAGTGAGTGGAGTGAGTGAGTGAGTGAGTGAGTGAGTGAGTGGTGAGTGAGTGAGTGTGTGAGTGTGGAGTGGTGAAGTTGTGTGTGTGTGTGAGACAGTGAGTGAGTGAGTGAGTGAGTGAGTGTGTGAGTGAGTGACT
>CAJHNH020004885.1:0-29602 GCA_905116865.2 Candidula unifasciata
TTAGCACTTTTCTTCAGTAAGGTCCCGCACTGCCTTCGCCTGTCTGGACCTCATTAATATGTGCAATATTCCTTAAACGTGCGCGTATTTTGCTCTTGCCTCTGGCGGCAGCTGAGGTCTGTGTTTGTGATGGACTCCCTCCAATGGCTATTGCCCCCTTTCTCTCATCGCATCCTGGGTATCTGGGGCTGTGGTTTCCTTGACAGTTTTATGCAGCTTTCTGTCAGGGTTCCTCTCCTTGTACTGCCTGTCCTCCTTGGCCTTGACTGCAGTTCTTTGCCCAGTATTTGTTCCCACGTAATTTGTATGCTGGCTTGCTTTTTGGCCCGACAATCTCCAGTGCTGTGGAAGAAGCGCCAGCATTTCTCCCATTGGCAGAGGTAAAAACGAACAACTTACAAAACTTACCCTTTTTTTGCAACATTACATTTTTCGGGAACCATCTTTCCCTCCACACGTGACCCTTGAATACAGTCGTCAGCTTGCCACACCTTACGAAGAACAGGGATCATTGAATTTTGGTATTGTGTTTCAATTCCACTGATGATATTCCTCCATGCCACTGTTTAAAGCCTCCACCATCATTTCTCTTTGTCTGCCTCTGCCTCTTCTACCAGTGATCTTTCCAGGCGTCATGATATATTGCATGCTGTTTCTCATCACTGACTTTGTTTCCTCACTGTTGTGTATAATGTTTTACTTTTCATTAGAAATTTCCAGGCAATCATCATGACTTTATTCTAAAAGTTATTCCTTCTCTGAGAACTCAAATTCTAGAAAAGACCAAGTCCAGAAGCGAACACAAAAACTAAACATTTCGCTAGAGTGTAACCCGCTAAAGTCACGTTTGTGAACTTCATAATTGTTTTTTTAATCAAAGGGAAGCAAAATAGCCAAGGGTGCAAACCTTTACTTTTTGTCTTTCTGTAATTCTAGAAATAAATTTTCACAATTGCTTTATTCTGCTGGGCTGCTATTTTAGATTTTCTATTGCTTCTAATATACATTATTGAATTTGTACAGTGTGTTTACAGTTTTAGGCAAAAATACATAATTAAAACGCATTACCTTTTATAGCAGTTTTGTTAGAATAGTTTTTCTCTGCTTTTAGGTGGCAGAAATATATAATGTTTTTACTTGTCAAAACGTCAATTCTTCCCTACGTGAAGGCCTTAATGGCTACTTTTTTTAAAAAAAGTAGATAACAGCTCTCCACATTTTTCAGGAACCCTACCTCCCTTCTACAGAACATGTCTCCAATATCTCAAAGGAAACGAAACATTAGTACAAAAGACAACCAAACAAATCTACACACACCTAGTAACCAAACAAGAATACCTCTATACACTAAAATCCAAAGAGGAATAAGATACACTAGGACAAACCATTACATGTCCTTCATAAACATACACCAACCATACATCAACCCCAAAGCAAAAGAAATAACATATAGATTATTATTTAGTTTTACTCCTACTAAGGAATACACAGCAAAACTTCGAAACTGTAAAACACCATGCAAGCTGTGTTCAAACAACATACAAGAAACAGAAGAACACATATTTTATAATTGTACAACAATACAGACGACACTCCAAGAACTCAAAAACACCATCTACAAATACACAACAACACAAGCAGATATTTACAAAGCAGTTTTCTTGAACACAATTCCAAAAACAACAAAAGATAGTCATGTGAAAGTTCTGTCAGCACTGGCAGAGTACAGAACGATGATATGGAGGTACAGATGCAAGGCGGTACATGAAAACAAAAAGTATACCTCCAATCACCTGTTGCATCACTTCCAATGCCTTTTAACAAAGATACTCACTTAAAAATATCTGACTCTTTTACTCCGTACATTCATTCTTCTCCTTCTTCCTTTCTTGCTTCCTTCCTATATCAATACTTCTGACACAAAACTCTCAATCCTTTCCTTGACACACACTATAAGATTCACAAATGACTGTATATATGTATAAAATGGAAATTATAACAAAAGGATCAATAACCCTAGCCCCCCCCCCCCCCCCCCTCCACTCCATTTGACCCCTCCCAACATAACCCAAGAACCCTTCTTTAGACATTTAGAACCCTTTATGATTGGTGATTAATATGTTTGAAAAATGCATGTATATGATTTTGTACAAAATTGAACACATACGTCCTCTCCCTCTATATATCAACCCTTCTTACACAAAACTTTCACTTCTTTAACACACACAATATAACCGTGTATAAATGTATATAATAGGAATTATAACAAGCTCCCCTTCCCCCCCCCCATTCCATTTGATATAAAGTTCTTCCCAATATAACCCAAAAACCCATCTTTAGACAAATAGAAATGTGATTAATAAAATGTTTGTTCGATCAATATGTTTGAAATGCATGTGAATGACTTTGTATAAAATGAAACACAGACAAAAGGCAACACATGTAAATACACTAACAGAATTAAACAATAAAAGATTTTCAAAAACGAAAAAAAAAAAAAAAAAAGTACTCGGTACAGACCGGGTGACTATTCTAATAATATGAATATGGGTTACCGTCGATAGAAAACATCACCAAGGTAACTCTAGCTTTTCCCCAGTCAAATAACCAGGAACAAGATAGCACTATAGTCAAAAAACGTTATAAACTGTTTGAGAGGCATACTGTATCATATATTTGATTGTATGTTCTATCCTAGACAGACGCACGCACGAGCATTAAACGTGCACTATTTTATATAGACAATATTACAGAAAAAAAGAGTGGTCAACCATTATCATTTTCCTGGTCAACAATGAACGAAAAGTTTCCTAAATAAGGTACTGTCAGTGTTACAATTTATTTTAGGTACATCTACTTATAAATGCCCAAAATGTATTCAAAGGTTCACTGACGTTAGAGTGTAAAGTAAACAATAATTCTCACACACATGTGATCGATAGTTGAAATAAATATGTTTAATAATTTTATGTCTCAAACTGCAGTAAGCGTACATCAAACACAGTGTCTTAGTTGGATTCCCAGTAGACGTGAAAACCTACTACTCGCGGTTTGACTTCAAGAAATAGATGTATATTAAATAGCTGATTTCCTAATCACGTACATTATCTAAGCAGTTGATCTGTATCAAGACATGGATTTGTATCGTCTCCCTTGTTGACGTCCGTACTGTATCCACTGAATGTGCTTACATCCCCTGATGATCACCAACAACAACTAGAAACATCTTTTGTGTGTCATGTACTCACGTATTTTATTGCAATATGCAGGTCATTTCCTTGCGCCCAGTCCTATTTAAATATTTTGTTATGAAGTCTCACGTATAATCACGTGGTCAGCACGATGGCCCGATGACACAGATAACGACAGAAAGGTTTGGTCATGTGTTATAATTAAGGGATAGAACCAAAAAAACAATGGCAAAACAGACATAAATAATGTTATATTATAAAACAAAATCGATGATGAAGTAACACCGTAACACAGCATGCCAGCGTACCGGGCAAGCGAACCTGGCCTAGTTCTAATACAGATCATCTGTTAACGGACAACGCCTAGCGACAAAAAGCAGACTGTAAACCTCGATGTCTACGGTTGCAGGTGTCTGAAACCGGCAGTGCCTTCCTACTATTTTGACAACGTTAGATACGTCACGCCTGTCTTCTAGTGTCTCCATCCATCCTTTTTCATGACTGACCTCGTCTATGTCACAGACTTGCTGGATAATATTTTCAGTCTCGGCCATCCAAAAGCCTTTTCTTTCATTGTCAGGTATGCAGTGGGTGGCTCAGGTACGCCTTAGAATTTGCCACATAATGTCTGGTGGCCATCTTTGGTATCCCAGGACAGACCTCATTGATGCATGAGATGTCATTTGTACAACCGAGTATGAGTCACATAGCCTCACATTGTACCCTGCTCAGTCTTTGTGACTGAATTCTGCTGACAATGAGGAGGCCTAGACCGTAGTCTCTAATACTTGACACATACTTGACACATACTTGACACATACCTGACACATACGTGACACATACTTGACACATACTGGACACATACTTGACACATACTTGACACATACTGGACACATACGTGACACATACTGGACACATGCTTGACACATACTGGACACATACGTGACACATACTTGACACATACTTGACACATACTTGACACATACTGGACACATACTTGACACATGGCACTGACAGAGGAAGAAAATATTGTGTACTGACAAGCTGGTGTTCAAGGACATAGATTTTGAGGAGACCATTGACTGTTTGACGATTGCTCTGGTTTCCTGACAATACTCACTGAGTGCATGAAATGTGAGCAAAATGATCTGCTAGTGGCAACTGAATTTATAATGACATCGAACATATGTGGCTTATGAGAGGTGATTTTCAGGCCAGTAGTTATTTCAATATGTTCTCCATCCCTTTTAAAATGTCCAATATAACTGAATCTATCGCTTGATTTTTGTTTAGTTTTTTTTTTATATTTTTTGTTGTTGTTGTTGTTGCTCTTAGCACACAACACCCTCCACTAGCGGCTCCGCTCTATTATTTCTTACATGTAACAGAGGTATACTGGAGACTTGAAGCATCACGATGTTGTTAGGTCAACACTGCTAACAAAAAACGCTAAACAAATAACTGATAATTTTAAATTGGATTTGTTGGTGTGTGTGTGTGTTTGTTCATATGTTTTGGATGTAGCTGCGCGGTTTAACTGTGTGTATTAGAGCTGCGATATGTGGGTTCTTCGCCTGAAACACATGATTTCGTCGTCAACTGTGATACTGCCTATGATGTGCTTACATAGTGAATGTTAGCTAGCTGAAATCTGCAGTAAATAAATACATGCACTCACAACATTGAGGAAAACCTTTCCTAAACTGTGTTTGTGGTCATCAGTGGATGCAAACACATTCAGTGTCTAGCGGAAAGGAGTTTCTCATCCCTTTGAAAGTCCATCGTGTACGAATTGTCTGCCAGTGTCCCTCTGCCAACTGCTAATAAAAGTCTAACATGTGTCCGGTAAACCAAAATAAGCTTGTCGCTCGGTCGTTCAGGCATGCGGACTGTTCTAATTAGGCTGCCGTGGCGGCTTCTTATCTCACAGTGCCTCCTTCGAAACCACTAAGTCGTCTTGTCTCTGGCTGAAATAATAACACCATCCGGTAATTCTGTGCAGCGGGGAAGCAGCCCTGAGCTTCATGAACCCAGGTGGGCCCACCTCCGAATACGTTTAGGAATCGTGGGCCGAAACGTGTGTCGACAGAGGATAATTTCTACTGATGACTGTAGATCCCCGCTGTACTTGCTCCCTGTGAGTTTATTCTTATTGTACGTGGCTAGCCCACAAGACTACCAGGAAAGACTGGTGACTATCGGAAAAGACCTTTTGACACCTATGGAAAGACTGGCCCCCCGGTATCGCCGGGGGGATAAACTGACATCTGGAGACAGATGTCGACTGTGGACCGGGTTGATCACCCCTAACACAGTATAATACCTCCGATTTCTTACGACCACAATGAAATATGCCCCCAGGGCCCTCCGAAAGGGGGGGGGGGGAGAATGAAGGGCCCAATCTGATTGATACCCTCGGTGACGACCTTGCTAGCCCCCGGACTGAGATACTCGCCCAACGTCCGGGCTGGCTCTGTACATGTGGAAAAAGCTTCACGGGGTTGCATGGTCTGAGAACGCATGCCGGAAGAATGAAATGCGAGGGTGCTCCACGCAGTAAACGCCGTCGCAAAACTACCACTCCTGTGGTAGTTTCTGAGTCGTCAGGGTACGACGGGCAGGGTGAACCCCACTCGCCCGGAGAGGCCCATGACGTCGACTGCGGAGGAGCCCCTTTGATGATTTCTGATGAAGTGCGTTCCAGAATCAGGTTTCCACCTGCGAGCGAGAAGGTGGTGTGGTGTAAGTTGGAGGTTACATTATGTGAGATACTTAAACAAACTCTAAACAAGAAGCCGCTAGGCGACAAGCTTACTAAATTTGGTGATGTAATATATGAACACTGCTCCCGCGAGTTCGGGACAGTAGTAAAGGCACAGCCGGGTGCCAAGCAGAATACTAGCAGGAGGCAGAGGGACATTCTGAAGTGTCGGGCAGACAAGAATGCCTTCAGAAAACGGTTCAAAGCCGCTACGGGCAGCGAACGGGAGGGGCTGTACGAGGTGTGGGTGCATTTAAAGAACAAACACAGTGCCCTCTGTCGCGCCGAGCGTTTCTGTAACAACAGACGTAGAACCAAAAGGGAGCGAGAGAAATTCTTTAGGGACCCGTATCAGTTTGCCCGAGGTCTATTCGAGCAACCGAAGTCTGGGACTCTGGTTGTCAGTCAGGAAGAACTAGAGCTAAATCTACGCAAGATGTACTCGGATTAAAAGAGGAGAGAGCCTCTCGATGACAATCCAGAGATCCTTAGCGGACTCAAACAGCCTTCGGTGCCGAAGGTACCATTTAAAATGGTACCTCCCCTTTGGTCTGAGGTTGAGGACGTTGTGAAAAAAAGCCAGCGGCAAGTCTGCCCCAGGTCCGAACGGTGTTCCGTACGTTCTTTACAAGCGTTGCCCGAAAATCCTTAAAATGCTTCACGTCTTGTTGAGACAAGCGTGGATCCGCAATCACATATGTCCAGAGTGGTCAAAGGCAAATGGGGTCTACATTCCCAAAGAGCAGGACTCGAAGAGTCTTTCCCAATTCAGGCCCATCTCGCTGTTGAATGTCGAGGGTAAGATATTCTTCTCAGTCATGGCTCGCCGGCTCACACAGTATCTGATGACTAACAAGTACATAGATACGAGTGTTCAGAAGGGTGGTATCCTAGGCGTTCCTGGGTACCTTGAACACGCGACCATGATTTGGGAGGCTATCCAGAGAGCCAAGCACGAGAGAAAACAATTGCACGTAATATGGTTGGACTTAGCCAACGCCTACGGGGCAGTCCCCCATAGGCTACTGTGGCGAGCCTTTCGCATTTTTCACGTACCGACACAGATCAGTCAAATGGTCGAGCAATATTTCTCTAAGTTCGCTTTGCGCTTCTCTACCTCGACGTTTACCACGAGGTGGACTGAGTTGCAGATTGGGATAGCTATGGGCTGTACAATCTCACCTATACTGTTTGTCATGGCTATGCAGATCATGTTAGACGGGGCGGCCGGCTACGGACAGGGCCTTCGAATAGGGGATCACTGGTTGCCGCCACTACGCGCATTTATGGATGACACGACTATTATAACGGGCAGCGAGGAGTCTGCCCGCACGATCCTGAAAAGATTGGACGCGGTGGTCCAATGGAGCGGTATGCAGTTCAAACCGCAGAAGTCGAGGAGTCTGTCAATCCATAAGGGCAAAGTGTCGGCGATCAGTTTTACGGTGGCAAGGAACAAGATCCCTACGGTTCTAGAGGAACCGGTGAAGAGTCTCGGTCGCGTTTACGATTCGAAGTTATCCGATAGAGCAGAGGTCCGGCGAATACATGAGTCACTGGCTACAGGCCTGCTCGCGATCGAGCGATGCAGGCTGATCGGAAAATTCAAGGTATGGTGTCTCCAATTCATGTTGATTCCGAAGCTCCTATGGCCACTGCTAGTCTACGAGGTGACGATGACTGCAGTGGAAACCATGGAAAAGAAAATCAACACAGCCTTAAGAAAGTGGATTGGTGCACCGCCTTGTCTGACCGACGTGGCTCTGTATTGTAAACAGGCTAAGCTGGTACTTACGTTCAAGTCGATAACCGAAGAGTTTAAAGTCGGCAAAGTTAGGCTCGCCATGCTTTTGCGCGAGTCCTCAGACCCAAATGTCATCGCTGTCCAGCCCGCTCTAAAGACTTGTCAGAAGTGGAGGGTCCTCGATGCGATAGAATCTGCTCAGAACGCACTAAAATTGAAGGAGATTATGGGTTACACACAAACCGACCGCCGAGGCCTAGGGCACGGGAAAGTCAATTGGTGGTCAAAGGCCTCAGCCAAAGAACGCCGAGACATGGTGATACAAACGGTGAGGGACAACGAAAACGAGGTTCGGGTCCAGAAAGCAGCCCAGCAGTCGCAGCAGGGCCATTGGGTCAGCCTGGAGAGCGCATTGCCTAGAATACTCACATGGGGTGAGATCTGGCGGATGACCCCGCTGCGACTGAGCTTTATCGTTCGTTCGGCGTACGATGTATTACCGTCCGGTGTTAACACGGTTAAATGGTCTGCGACCAACGATCCGACTTGCCCGTTGTGCAAATCAAAGCAAACTCTTGAGCACGTCCTGTCCGCGTGCAGGAAAGCTCTAGGTCAAGTCCGATATACCTGGCGCCACAACAAGGTGCTAAAGGAGTTAGCAGCCGTTGTCGACCAGGCTAGAATGAGGGCTAATGCCAGAGCCAGTTCTAGTATCGTCCCCATTCGTTTCCTCAAGGCTGGGCAGGTTCCAAAAGGTAAGTTCAACAAAAACGCATTCGCTCCATCTGTGCTAGACTCTGCGAGGGACTGGTTACTGGCGGTTGATCTGCCAGGACATGAACGGTACCCCGAGTTGATATGTAAAACCGGCCTGCGACCGGACATCGTTCTCCATTCTGCGCAAGAACGGCAGCTCATCCTGATTGAGTTGACGGTCCCGTTTGAGTGGCGTATGGAGGAGAATCATTTGTACAAGCTCGAGAAGTACAGTGATTTAGCAGCCGGTTTGAGGAGAAACGAGGCTTACACAGTACGGGTTTTTGCCCTCGAAGTGGGAGCGAGAGGCCTCGTTTCCACTTCGCTCTACAATGTGGTGAAAGAACTAGGATTGCGCGGTAATGAACGAAAACGAACACTCAAAAAACTGGGAGAGGCAGCCGAAAGGGCCTCTAACTGGCTTTGGACGCAGCGCAACAACGTAGGGGACGGGCCTCGGTGAGCTGGTCCGGGTGTCTAGCGGAAAGGAGTTTCTCATCCCTTTGAAAGTCCATCGTGTACGAATTGTCTGCCAGTGTCCCTCTGCCAACTGCTAATAAAAGTCTAACATGTGTCCGGTAAACCAAAATAAGCTTGTCGCTCGGTCGTCCAGGCATGCGGACTGTTCTAATTACGCTGCCGTGGCGGCTTCTTATCTCACAGTGCCTCCTTCAAAACCACTAAGTCGTCTTGTCTCTGGCCTAAATAATAACACCATCCGGTAATTCTGTGCAGCGGGGAAGCAGCCCTGAGCTTCATGAACTCAGGTGGGCCCACCTCCGAATACGTTTCGGAATCGTGGGCCGAAACGTATGTCGACAGAGGATAATTTCTACTGATGACTGTAGATCCCCGCTGTACTTGCTCCCTGTGAGTTTATTCTTACTTATTGTTATTTTTGCCTGGCTTTTGCCAGGGGCCGCAATATAGGCCGGCCATAAATATGGCCAATTGTCTGAACGCGGTTTCTGGGACCTCTCTACGGTTATCCTCATCCACATGGTGGCACTTTGTGTCATCGGGTGTTTATCGCTTGTGTGATGTCCTGGTGGGGTAGAAAGTCAGTCAGTCAGTCCCATTGCACTGTCTTCGTCCCAGCGATTTCAGTTTTCTTTTTTTTTTTTTTTTTTTGGGGGGGGGGGGGGGGAGACTCATATCCTCTAACATTTTATAGAAAGGAGGCTCAAGCAGCATACTCTCCATTTAGTTATACAACAGCAATATTCGTGTTTTTTTTTTTTTTAAATGGTGTGCTGAATTGTAAATAAATATATTCTTCATTAAAAAATTCCTGCGTGAATTCTGAAGCCTAATTGTGTGTGTGTGTGTGTGTGTGTGTGTGTGTGTGTGTGTGTGTGTGTGTGTGTGTGTGTCGTTTGTTTTGAGTGAGTGGGGGCGGGGTGTAACAGGCCTACTGCCTCTGTTTAAGCATGTCCTAAAAGGCCACTAATTGCAGATGTTTCTTTGAAATTCTGAGTTATTTGCCTGATATGCCAGAAACTAACATTGCAAACAAAGAAGTCAGATTGCTTAGGAGAAGCAGATTGAAAAAAATATGTAAGTGATTAACAACATTAACGCATTGAAGGTGTTTAACATGGTTAGCAATTCTGCTTGCTGCCTCCACTAACTGTCAATGTACATTTTTGGTGAAACAAAGGGGTTCAAGTCCCATTTACTATTCCCCCCCCCCCCCTTTCCCAGTGTCAATGGCGCCCACCAGAACAAACACCACACTTCACGGAAATAATTAAATACTCCAAGAATCATAAATTATGTCATAATGAGATCTTCAATGAACATAATGATATGTTTATCTACAGCAGCAGTTTTCACATACACTTAACTTACGAATCTGTCTCCTCTTCTTCTTTCTCCTCCTCACTCTCGCCACAGAGAGAGCACACGGATGTCAGAATGTTGGTATCATTATCAGATTACTCACAATCTTCGCTAGTAGGGAAAGTAAACAACTATATGTATTATGTAAACCATGACAGACGCTTCCTAACTATAAAGCGCATAGTTAACAAATAATGAAGCCATTCTTTACTGATCACAACAAGAATAAACTGTTTTGGTTTTTGTTCTCAAAGTTTAAAAAATGTAACGTTATCTCTTGAATAAACTGCAGTTTGTACTCCAGCTTTCTCTTTCTCATCACACTACCAACGTATGCATACTGTCTCTATCTGGTTTTGACAATTGGTTCTTATAGTGAGTCATTTTCTCTCCAGATATCCATATTACTCTTTTTTTTCCCAGGCGGTTTTCGTCATTCTTCAATAAAACCACATCTCTGCCGCTTCCAAATAATTTTACACTTACAACCAAATGTCTATGATTCATTTCCGTATATCAAGATATGATTTGTAAAGCTTTCAAGAATACCCACTTTCGTCTCAGTTGACAAAGAAAAGTTGCATAAACTATTCTTTTTGTGTGTGAAATGCTGAATTTGCCTGAGCTATTCTATCCCTATATGCCCAGTACACCGGAATGCGTGGAAAATGGTCTTTTAACACACACACACACACACACACACACACACACACACACACACATATATATATATATATATATATATATATATATATATATATATGTGTGTGTGTGTGTGTGTGTGTGTTTGTGTATAAGAAGAAACTCCACAGGGGAGCATATACAGCAGGAGTCTACCAATCATCAATAGAAGTAATCTCTCGTCGACAAATGTTTCGGCACACGAGCTCATGAAGCTCAGGGTTGATTTTCTCCTGCTGCACGTATTACCGGATGTTCTCGGACAGGGACAAGACGGAATTGGTGACTTTGCGAAAGTTACTGTGAGATACAAAGTGTATTTAGATAGTCGTTGTGGTCGCATAATTAGAGCAGTCAGCTTACCCGGACGACCAAGTGGCAAGCTTACGGATAGTTTGTCGGACACATGTTAGACTTTATTGGCAGATGGCAGAGGGACACTGGCAGACATTTCGGACACGATGGACTTTAAGGGATAAGACTTTCTTTTCCACTAGATACCCGGACCAGCTCACCGAGGACCATCCCCCACGATGTTCCTTTATGTGCAGAGCCAGCTCGAGGCCCCCTCTGCAGCCTGGCCTTGTTGTTTCAGTGCTCGTTTGCGTTCATTTCCTCGCAAGCCGAATTGTTAAATCACATTGTATATTGAAGTGGAAACGAGACCTCTTGCGCCTACCTCGACGGCGAAGATTCTTACTATGCACGCTTCGTCTCTCCTCAGACCAGCCGCCCAGTCACTGTACTGTATATATATATATATATATATATATATATATATATATATATATATATATATATATATATATATATATATATATTTGTGTGTGTGTGTGTGTGTGTGTTCAAGTGTGCGTTTATGTTTATGTCTATTCGACGGATCAACATCATAGCACAAAGATATAAACCACAAGTATTCCGTTTTTCTTCTTTTACTCCGGGCATGAGTCTGAAGCTCCTTATCACAGTGCACGAACTTCTTTGCCCCGTGAGGATACTGAAATGATTTGGGTAGATTCTTAACTCTTAATTTTGCCCGTGTAGCGTTTTGGGCTACTTATTTCGATTTCCAAAAGATAAGTAACTTGTTATGTGCTCAAGAGCACACACTTGCGCCCGATCTTACTATCCGGAGACCAGGGAAAATTACTAAAAGTGCACGTGAAAAAATCCCAACCTTTAGTGGGGCTTGAACCCGGGACCTCCAGCACTCAAGGCGGGCGCCACACTACCAGACCACTCAGCCCTCCCCCTGTATCTGTGTGTGGATGTGTGTTATGTATGTGTGTGTTTGTGTGTGTGTGTGTGTGTGTGTGAATTAGAAATAGCAGTAACACAACAGTCACATATAGTATCAAGTGTGCCTGTCTGTCACAAAGTTTTAGAAATAGATTACTGTGAATGTTCCACATCCTGGCACTGCTACACATATATGAATGTTTGTGTCAATGTTCCTCAGCCTGGCACTGCTGCACATATATGACTGTTGGTGTCAATGTTCCTCAGCATGGCACTGCTGTACAGATATGAATGTTGGTGTCAATGCTCCTCAGCCTGGCACTGCTACACATATATGACTGTTTGTGTCAATATTTCTCAGCCTGGCACTGCTACACATATATGACTGTTTGTGTCAATGTTTCTCAGCCTGGCACTGTTGCACATGTATAACTTTTGGTGTCAATCTTCATCAGCCTCTCACTGCTGCACAGATATGACTGTTGGTTTCAATTTTGTTTTTCTTGTGCTGTTTTGATTCTCCGTCTGTTCGTACAGAAACGCTCAGCGCCACGAGTGTACGGTGTCTGTCTCGCAGGTTCTCTTTCCGGGACGGCCTTGAACCGTTTTCTAAGTGCGTTTTTGTCAGCTTGCACTTGTCAATGTCTTTTTGTCTCCTGCTTTTCCCTTTCATGGCTCCAGGGAAACTTAAGTGACGGAAACAACGAACACAACAAAGCAAGATTGTTCTATTGAGATCTTCGTTATCGGTGGTAGTACTGAGCTAAAATTCTCCATGCAGAAGAACACACATCACGAATCAATGAATACACAGTTATAAACAAAATCCAACAGACCGTTTAAAAGAAAAAAGAAATTAAACGCACATGAACTGAACGATCGAAAGTGACATTTGGTCGAGGAGCTCAAGATGTCTACGCCGACAGGACAAGTGAGAAATTGCAGGAGTTAAGCTCGACATAAACTGTTGTGAGGCCACTACGAAATTGCCTGAGAAACAAAGAATGGTGTTCAACCACTGGTAGCTATTTACCTTATTGATATGTGGTTCTGGTAACAATAGTTCACATTTATAGCAAGGATCCACATGTGTCCAGTCAACGATCTATGCTTGACAAGTTGCTTAAGGCTGCTCAAATTTTCCCACTCCCATCGCCCTCATATTATTTGCTTCACATGTTTTATTCCTTTGTTGCAGTGTTGCAATGTATGACTTTCTGCTATAAAGTCAAGGTCATCGGCAAAGTATAGTTCGGTAATGTTAATATGTAGTTTATGTGTACCTTCTGAATAACATGTGTCTTATGTCAGCTAGCCCAATTAATAAGATATATTACAAAGCGCATATGAAATGACTAGAGATGCATCCCCGCCACGTTTTTTGCAATGATAACAGATCATGTTTATATAATGTAGAAATCAAGTGTGGCCAATCATCACATTTTGTTTTGAACAGTCTTTTGGAACAGTGTAATTTTTTCTAAATTTTATGAAGTACACTTATAAAATAGATGCAGTACAGTACTTAGTGAAATAAGTTACTGCGATGTAACAGTGTACCTGGTGTGCTCGAAAGTTGTATCGGCTTTGTTATTAGGTGCAATGAATGACGTTAAAATTTTTACGGGCCGTACAAAAACTGTTACAGGTATCCCATTCCGATGCACACAGTAATATAGACTGTTTGATGTTAAGTAATTCATGCATGCCGAATGCCCGTTACATTTGCTGGCTTACCTTGACGTCATAGTTGATCAATTTCAAGACATTGTTTCCCTTGTATGGGATTTTCTTTTACCTATGTGCTGTGTTTGTATCCCTTGATTTTCAATTTATAATCAAACTGTATCACATGTGCAACTAATCAATGATCTGTCTAAATAAGTGCAGCAAATAAACTTTGTGTCTAAACAAGCTCAAATGACCAATAATGTGTCTAAATATGTGAGGCTAATGAATAATGTGTCTAAAAAAGGGCAACAATCAACGATGTGCCCAAAAAAGGGTCACTGACCGATAATGCGACTTAATAACTGCGCATATTCAATGATGTGTCTAACTAGGTGCAACTAATGATGATGTGTCTAAATAGGAGCAGTTGTTCAATGATGTGTCTAATAAGCTCAACAAATCAATGATGTGTCTAAATATGATCAATTGTCCAATGATGTGTTCAATAAGATCAAATCATCAAAGATGTGTCTAATAAGAGCAGCTAATCAATAGTGTTATAAATATAAGCAACTAATCCGTGCTGTGCCTAAATAAGGTAAACCCCCATTCTTCCCCTCTTTCGTCCTAAATGCACCGACTACTACTCTCTCCCTCACCGAAAAATTGCCGACACACTAACTTGTCCACACCCTCTGTCAACATCTCTTTATTACTATAACGACCAGCTTCATGCACATTTCTAAGGTTTACCGTCAAAGTTCGCCTATCAGCGTAAATAACAAGTTGCGTCGTGAACGCGGTGAAGAAAAATAATAAATGGGATCGTCTGAAAACGAAATCAAGATGATCGTCGCTTTAGATATGTAGTTCAAATCTTGTGCAATGCTCTTATATAAAAACACTCGCGTATTCGAATGCGACGTTGTGTACAATTTTCAAAAAAATCAGTGATGACCTTTGGGCTTAGCTTCAAGCCGAGGTCTGTGGTCAAAAGTCAAAGGTCGCCCACCAGCGGAACTAACAACAATGTCCGGCCGGCAATGAAACAAAAACCGATGTGATCGTTGCTGTAGCTATGTAGTTCGTGGTTTGTGCAACATTCTACATAAAAAACACCAGCGCAGTCGAAAACCACGTTGTGTGAGCTTTTGAAAGCAATCAGTAAAGAACTTTCGGAGATTAACTATTACAACCAACGCAATATAACTATTTTTTTAAATATAGATAAATATTATTATTTTAGCTTAACATCCCAAACGTGTTGAGGTATTTACAAAAAGAAGATGTTTGTTAAATGGGTAGTCGTCTATATAGATTTTAATTACATTTTCAACATTCAAACTGATAAATATGAAATAACAAATATGGCTGACATATGTCCATGAGCCTTATTAAGCTTTACATATGCTAATACTGTTGCATAGGAATTTCTTTTTTTGCACCATATTATCAAACATATACATATACCAATGTGTGACACTGCGGTGGCAAATCTACCTCGAAGAATTTATCACACTAGTGACTGTTTTGTCTAACCATAGGTAACATATAACCAGTTATCACCATCACATCCTACATCTAATCAACGGCAACTAATATCAACATTAACATAACCACTGCTGGTGGTATACAGCTGATCGACTGACTCAGTCACCAGACATTTCACACGGTTATATGGTCACCAGACATTTCACACGATTATATGGTCACCAGACATTTCACACGGTTATATGGTCACCAGACATTTCACACGGTTATATGGTCACCAGACATTTCACACGGTTATATGGTCACCAGACATTTCACACGGTTATATGGTAACCAGACATTTCAAACGGTTATATGGTCACCAGACATTTCACATGTTTATATGGTCACAAGACATTTCACACGGTTATATGGTCACCAGACATTACACACAGTTATATGGTCACCAGACATTTCACACGGTTATATGGTCACCAGACATTTCACACGGTTATATGGTCACCAGACATTTCACACGGTTATATGGTCACCAGACATTTCACACGGTTATATGGTCACCAGACATTTCACACGGTTATATGGTCACCAGACATTTCACACGGTTATATGGTCACCAGACATTTCACACGGTTATATGGTCACCAGACATTTCACACGGTTATATGGTCACCAGACATTTCACACTGTAATATGGTCACCAGACATTTCACTCGGTTATATTGGTTATATGCAGCGGGGAAGGGGCTTTAAAATAACAAAACAGTGCGCCCCATATTTTGGATGAGATATGTAATCTTTTTTTCCACTTTGGTCTGATATTATGTGTTGGTCTGTTGTGAATGCAACCGTGTTTAACAGGATGTGTCAGAGCTGCGTTATGTGCATTCTTAGACCGATACATCTGATTTCGTTGACAAAGGTGCTACCGACTATGAGCTGCTATTCAGTAAGTGTTAATTTGTTGAAATGCACAGGAAAATACCCACACACAAAACAGTGTAAAGACAAATGTTGCTTATTTGTGTCGTTGGCGATCAGGGGAAACAAACACATTTAATGGACACAAAACAAGGGGAACGATACAATCGGTGTCATGAGAACTCGAAATTCTAAAGGTATTGTATATAACAATGGAATCTCTCTATATGCTTCGATTCGTTGAAGTCAACCGTCAGCTATTAGTTCGTGCAACCTACTAAGCTTTTAAATAAAACACTTTGCTTTAGCAATGCAAATTGCAGGTTGAAAGACATCATCACAAATGATATTCACTGCAACAATCGTGCAAATCTCTCTGACAAATAACGATCCGCTTGAGTTACTACTCTTTTTTCCAGAACACAGAAAAAGGACTGGGTCACAAGGCAAAAAAGGCATGGCGCTTTGAAAATACGTTGATGTGAAAATACTTTAGGTGCAGACATCTGGAAATGGAATGTTACTGTCTGCTCAGGACTAGTGTGGCGTGTTAGTTAGAGATAATGAAATGTGTGCATGTGTTTTTAATGGCAGGAGTGTCGTCTCTATTTGCTAACATTCCAAGGGGATGCAATTTTTTTTTTATATGAATACTGGAGCCGGTGTGGTATACTGGCGACGAAGACATAGGAAGTAAAGGCGGCGGTGTGATCACGTAACTAACCGAATGCGGACGAGTTCTATAAAATATAGGTTTAGCACTACATGTCCAATACCTTGAGGATTGGAAAAGGGTCTTTGCACAGGAACGTATGTTCTTCTCCAGCTTGACAGCCAGCAGTACACACATGTCGTGGTTGTAACCGACTCATTAAGCATATTGAGAAAGGTTGAGAAGGTATTGGCCTCTGCGTATTAGCAATCATCGCCTGAGAGATTCCTATTAGTTAAAATTCATTCGGTTTTTATCCAGGAAGTGCTCCTGTGTTGGGAAACGAACAGGCAGCTGGACTAGCTGGTTTGGCATCACTAGGCGGCTGATTGTTAAAAGGACCCTTGCAGGTTGGAGGAGTGCTTGTGGAATGAACAGTGCGAGTACACCAAAAATCACGGCTCGAAAAGAACAGTGCATCTAGAAGAGACCAGGTGATCTAGCCAATGCTCGACACTCAGGAAAAAGGAGTGGCGGACATACGTTCAGACTTTTACTGGTTCCAATGGAACTGGAAATGTGCGTTTGCA
The DNA here is from genome assembly GCA_905116865.2 of Candidula unifasciata. Taxonomy (NCBI): domain Eukaryota; kingdom Metazoa; phylum Mollusca; class Gastropoda; order Stylommatophora; family Geomitridae; genus Candidula; species Candidula unifasciata. Next base: position 17,537 of record CAJHNH020004885.1, read on the forward strand.
ACAACTTTATAAAGGGAAAACCTCACGAAGAGACCATCGCCTTTACGAGTGCATTCTCAAGAAACAGGTTTCATGATCAAACACATTTATTTACTAGGGTACAGCTTTGTGTTACCCGCTAAAAAATGACAAAAATTCAAAGTTAACAAAATTGCGATGAAATGTCACTAGCAGCAGCATTTGTTTTCTGGGCTGTAACTTGTTGCAGCTTTGACATATCGTGTTTCGAATTAATAATTCACACAGATCATCGAAACAACATTACACTAATGTCTTTTTGCGTTTGCATGATGAAAAAGACTGTTTTGGGTACATGAGGATCGCATGCATATTGTGAGCATGTTAAGTAATTTTATGGCAACTGAATTCTTGTGGTAAATCAATACACAAATGAATCACTTCCCTTGCTTTTAGGAGTGGGCTCTGTACAACATCACATTTGTAACAGTTGTCTCTCTTGACAACTGCATTTTCTATGGTATCGTTGATAACATGTGGTTTCTAGACTGACGTGTGTGTTTTACTGCTCTTGAAATAATACATTGACTTCTTGTTTCAGGTGTGGAATCTTGATGAGATCTAGATTTTTGATTCATTTTAGTCTGTATTTCTCAAATGTGATAGTATATTTTCTTCTCTCTTTTTTTTTTCTATTAAAACAACTGTTTTATGGTCAATGTCGTCTAGATTTTTAGGGATTGCTCTGGTATTGTGAATTCTTCTTTTTCGTTTAACTCTGATAAGTAAGTATACAGTCAATTTGGCTCTTGAGGGAGGTTGCGTTGCATTTGTACCAAGTGTAAAGTTGTGAATCTCTATGATCAATACATACATTTGTAACTGAAAAAATTTTGCGGTTGCTGCCTAGATCTAAAATGTTTTGACTATTTCTATATTTGTATCATTGTGTTTAGCTGTATGTGGACACGAAACCTGCATCATCGTTTATGTTGTTCCCTATCCCCCCGTTGAAATCTGCCGTCACATATATATGACATTTACCTTTACTGTTTTCATCGTCATATAGATTATACAGGATTCATGTTTTTGCGTTTGTGTATAGTTACGTTTGCATGGTGCGTATAATTGCTTGTATTGTGTTCATATGTATGTATGTATGTATGTATGTATGTATGTATGTATGTATGTATGTATGTATGTATGTATGTATGTATGTATGTATGTATGTATGTATATATATATATATATATATATATATATATATATATATATATATATATATATATATGTACTTTTATGTTGTACTTGATAACTATATGTAAGGACGGGTGGATTCCGGATGGGTTTACTGTCTCGCTACTCCAAGCGGTCACACAGGGTGTGCAGTCTTTACAGGGAAAAATGATTGAAGAAAGACCTTTTTTTTTTATAAATTTTGTTGTGCTTTTTATTCGACAAATGCTTCGTTTATATAACATTATGTAACCTATGGTGTTATTTAAATGGTTGGAAATTAATTATGTCCGTCTTCCAAAGTTGTGGATTTCAAGCTGTACGTGAGACATGGCCAATCGGGCAGCTTCAATTTTTTTTGGGGGGGGGGGGGGGGGGGGTTGGGTGGGGGGGGGGGGGGGGTGCCTAATTGACCATGTTCTTAGTACACTTGATTCTTTAGTAAAGCGCAAACGCGGTCTGGAGGGGACACGTTCGATTCCCAGCACGGTAACTATGTCTTTCGATTGTTAAGTTGTCTTGTGTGTTCTTCTATCTTCCCACTTCTTTCTATGAGTACCAATCAACATATTTTCTGTTACTTTATTAATATAAAAGATTTGAGACAAAGCGCGTTCTGTATAATACTTTTTTAAACGCAGAAAAGAGAACAATACATGTCATGCGTACTACCGACCGGACATTCTAAAATGAGCTAGAGAAGAATCATTACTTTCTACACATACATGTGTTAAGCTAGGAAGAAAACAAAAAATAGATAGCTTTGACAAAGACGCTCTAAAACGAACAGTATACGAAATTTTGGACGATACATAATTACTGAGGCTGAAGAAATGTAAACGTAAACATAGAGAGAACCATTGCATTGATATATCCAAAAGTACATTATGTAAGATGTTCATGGACTTACACCCCCATGGTAAACATTTGCAGAAATACCTCTAACTTCTATCATACTTCTGCACTTCTGTTCGCAACAGTACTGTAAAAAATATGTCTTTGAAATATCTAATATTATACTTGTTCTTCTCCCCAGCATCCCGAGCCCTTGATTTTCAGTTCTGCAGATATCACCAGCCTTTATTCATCTCTCCGGTTGGCCGTCTCTTTCCAGTTGGTGACACCAAGTGTTTGCAGGTCAGTCTGGACATTATATCTCCGTCGTCTTCTTGGTCTGCCTCGTGGTAAACGACCAGTCATCTCCTTGGTGTATACAGTTTTCACTTCACTGTCATCCGACATTCTTTCAATAAGCCCCAACCATTTCAGTCTATTAGCTCTCATGATGCCAGTGATCAGTGGCGATTTAAACAGATTATACATTTTGTTATTATTATGCATTCTGCATTCCCCTCTCTGTATGCATCTTTGATGGTCCAAAGATTCGTCTTAAGACTCTGTTTTCGGAAATGTGTAATATGGCCTTTATCTCTTTATTTGTGCTCCCAGTTTTGGAGCAACGCAAAACGACTGGTCTTATCAATTTTTTATATATTTAGATAACATGCAACTTGACATTTCTTATTAAACAAATTAATGGAAAATACCACAGTGGAAACCGACAGTTGATATTGTCAGGAAATGTAAGCAGGAGTCATGAGAATAACAGACGCTAGGACGTGTCGTGGCGCTGAGCATATCATTAAAACAATATCAAGTTAAAATCAAGAGGATCGTCTAAACTGCACGTAGCTGTGTACCATATCAATCTCTCCCCCTTCTCCGTCCGACCCGCATAATTAGCTGCCTTGCAGAGGCGTCACATAAAGCCCTGTCTCCATAATTCTAGGGACACGCTCCAGTCCACAGCAATAATGGCACCGATGAACTAAAGGTCGTAGACCGTTAAATCAATCCACGACTTTCAGAACGCTAGGCAACCTTCTTGACAGCTTTACCAGGCAGTCACAGCACAACCCTCACCCTCACTTAATTAAATATTGGATAAACATCACTAAGGCGGCTGAAGATATTATCCTAGGACGTTCACAGAAGTCACAAGGTATCAATGTGACACTAGAACATTATGCTGTTGTTGTTAACTGCGTTGTGTGCGGTTACAATTATCAGTAAGCTTAGTACATAGTCACAGCTGCTCAAGTAAACGGGGGACATAGAGCAGGTTCAGCATTGCGTGATGTTCATGTTGAGTGGGGCATTGATGTTTTGAGGTTTTGAGGATCAACATCATGGCATGCAGGTAGTAACCCATAGGTGCTCTTTTCTTTCTTATAACTCAAGTCTGAGTCTGAAAAAGTTCAGCACAGTGCACAGGCTCTGTAGCACCGGCGAGGAGCCTAGATTACTATGGGTAGGTTTTTAACTCCCCATTTTTGACCGACCAGCGCTGTTAGGCTACTTTTTGCGATTTCCACAAGCTAAGGAAGTTTTTACGTAAGCAAAAATTGCACACGGGCGACCGATCTCACTACCCAGAGACCATGGGGAATTACTAGATGTACAAGTCCACGGGATAAAAATACAAACCCGGAACCTCTAGCACTCGAAGTGTACACCATGCCCTGAGACCGCGCAGCCCCCCAGTGTTATAGCAGGCGGACGGTGAACAATCAAGTAATAATTTTCTCCATTGGTCGTGTTGTTTACATTTATAGGGTACATCTGTGCTTGTACCTGACAAATATTTAAAGTAGTAAAAGTAAGAATTTATTGCTTTGCATCTCGGCATAGCTGGGCTAAATCATCGGTTTTATAAATTATCGTCCCACAATATATTATCTGCACAATGAAAAAAAAAATGTTTAATTAAATGTCACAAAATACAATTGATCTTATGTAATCGTGACCGCTTGATATGACTTGAGAAAATTCTAACACACAAGCCAGGATGTCTTCTCATTTTTTTTTTTTCTGATTTGATTCAGTTTTTTTTTTTTTTTTGCAAGTGTATAATCCCATAAAACATATGTTGTGTAGGCCCTTTTTTACGGCAACTCTGTATTGGTTGGTTTCCCCTGGCCCTCTAATTCTGTTCCACATAATGTTCAGTCATCTGAGTGTTGCAATAAGATAGTAGCCAGCCAGTTGACCTATAAACCTTAAAGTACAATCTCTCCATGGAGGCAGATTTATGACATTTGCGGGTACTTGTCGTGAGATCCACAAATAGTAGATATCATAAATCAAACTGAGAAGCATGGCTAATAATGGCACTTAGAGATGTCCAGGAAAGCATAGAGACCTGTGGGATATTTACCGTATCACACGCTGGAAAAAAAAAGCCATGTAAATATATCGAACTGCACTAATGCTTGCGTATTTGGTTTTAACTGGCTTGAAAATTACCATACAGAGGGTGTCGCACGACAGCCCACACCCCTCTCGTCTTTGACTTGCCCGGAGGTTGTCACCTCTAGGTTGATAGGGCACTTTCAAATGGTGGACTTTCCTCTATATTTAAATTGTTCTCCTTTTGTAATTGTGTGTCTTCATGTTAACTACTCAGTTATATCCTAATTAGCTTAGAGGACATGTAAGAGGACTGGCAGGCATACGTGCGTGCAGCCTCCATGGTGGAATTAGAAGTATAACAGGCATGTTAGTTAAAGAGAGCTGCAGTAAAGTTACTAAAGAAAGTGAGACAAACATCCCTAATTTCAAGGGAGGAGTTGGAGTGCGCGGAAAAAGATAAGACAGACAGTACATTACTTTTTGAAGAGCAGTGGTAACAATTCATAGATTCGAATGCATCATTGATCACAGACAAAGCGAAGGGAAAGGCTTTCTTGAAGATGTTGATTTGACAGACAGGCTTCAATGATGGAGATAACAGAGATACAGTTAGAGAGATCTGTCAGCGGCCATAAAGATTCAACATTATGCAGACATCATACAGGTGGAAGATGTAAAACATGCCCTGAAAAGGGTGAAAGACACTGCACTTCGGGTTAGATATCCCCACACGAGGTACATAAGTGATGAAGACCTGTTGCAGATGACTTCCTGTTTCAACCAGAACATTGGGACAGCTTCAGTCCCACAAAAGTGGATGCACAGCTAGCTGGTTCCACTTCCTAAGCTTGGAAGGATCATTCACCACTAAGCGGTTTTAGGATCATAATCCTAGAAAAATACTTTTGGCAAAGTGCTGGAGAAGATAGTGGGGGGGGGGGGGAGGGGGGTAAAATACAAGAAATATTGTAGCAGAGAAAGCTCCTTCCAGAACTTTTGGAAAGGATACATTGTCAAATGCAGCCACTTTTGCCTTTTACGCCTTTAAAGGTTTCTAGAACAGATAGGAAACGGTGGTAGTGGCAAATGATTCAGTAGACGCTTGCAACAGAGTCAGAAATAGTATCTGGATGACAACTTTAATGCAGAAGGAAGTCTGTCCTTGGTTGGTGAACTGAATAGCAACTGTTTGTTATACTCGTCGGGTAGCTCTCTGCCTGTGTTCATGGACCTCCGAACCATGTATTATATCCTAAGGTCTACAATATGGATCCTTAGTGTCACCTGTACTTTTTAATGTTTTTACGAGCAACTTTTCGGACCAAGAAACACATGGAGTTGCATGCTACTGCCATTCGAAGACTGTGTGCTCGAGTAAAAGCTACGGAGAGATAGGAGTCAAATAGCTCAAGAGTTGCAGGTGACAGTAGATAAGGCGATCGACTGGTGTACAGAAATGAGTGCCGTCAGAACTTAAAACAATATGGAAAGCTGCGGGCCGTGGGGGTGGGGTGGGGGTGGGGGGAACGTCATATACACCCTCACTGAAATCTGTAGCAAAATTTAGGAGACTGGTGAATGGCCATCCCTTCGGACCAAATCCCACATCATTACCATCCCAAAAAACGAAGAATTCTCAACAATGTCAATATTATAGGATTATAAGTCTCATCAGTCATCCAGTAAAGTCATGATCAAGATACGCCTAAACAGATTAAAACATTATACAGAAAAGATCATAGCCGAGAAACAGATAGGTTTGCATGCTAGAAGAAGCACTGTTAAACATATATTTAATATACACATATTATCTGAGCAATACCACCAGCACCAAAAACATCTATACCATGAGTTCAGTGATTTCAAAAAGGTTGTTGATAAAGTATTGCATGCAGCACTCTGGAACACTATGAAAAAATACAATATGGGTTAAACCCGCTTAGGTACTATAGAACATCTTTATGCCAGAGTCAGCAGTGCTGTCACACTGAAAGGACACATAGGAGGCTGGTTCCGAACAACAGTTGGTATTTGGCAGGGCTGCCTCCTCTCTCCAACACTGTTTTACATATTTTTAGAAAGAATTATGACTGATGCCCTTGAACAACATCATGGAACAGTTAGTATCAGAGGTCGAAACATAACAAACATAAGGTTTGCAGATGATATTGAGGGGCTGGCTGGAGAAGAACAAGAACTAGTCTAGCTTGTAAATCTACTCGATAAAACATCAACCAAGTATGGCATGGAAATAAACGCAGAAACAAAAACAAAAGTAATTACTAATAATCCAGCTTGCAGAATGTCAACAATCTACGTTAAATGTCACAAATCCAGAAGAAGTGACTCATTTCAAATATCCAGGATTTATTTTAAGTGACTTGGCGTCAAGACCAGAAATTATGTCTAGGATTGTCAATACAACACCAGTCCTTGTCAAGCAGCAAACATCATGGAAATCTAAAAACATTTCATTCAAGACTAAGATTATATGGGTCAGAGCACTAGCTGTTAGAACTTTTACATATGGATGTGAAACGTGGACCTTAACAAGTGAACTTGAAAGAAAGATACAAGCATTAGAAATGCAATGTTTTTGAAAATGGTTGAATGTTTGTCTGTCCTAACTTGATAAAACAAAAGATTTGAAAAGACTAAAACAATAAACAATTATATAAACTGTTATACGTCTTCTGCTTTTCGTTTTTTTAATCAATGTTGTTTGTTAACAGGGGTTGGGTAATTACTACAGGTGAGATACAGGGGTAGACAGAAAGAACTACAAGATTTCACGATTTTCCAGTGCCCCCACCTCAAAGCCCCCTGAGGTGTTCCTAACACATAGGATCCCAACACATTGAGACTTATATTCCTTTTATCATACCCACAGCAGACCACCAGCAGCAACCACTTTTGCCTCACAAACACCCACCACAAGATTTAATTTCTGGGAGAAACGCCCACGACAGCTGCAAAAAATAATTAACCAGCTTGAAAAATAAATATATTACCTATATTTTTGAACCTTTCAAATTCCTGATTAACACCTGTGCTAGGGTGGTGGGAGACTAATGAGAAAATGGTGGGAGACTAATGAGAAAGTGGTGGGAGAGTGGTGCAAAGTAGTGGGAGAGTGGTGGAAAGTGGTGGAAAGTGGTGGAAAAATTAGTAAAAATATGGACAAATATAACACTACTCTGCTTTCATGAGGTACATCTGTGTGTACCTGTGAAACATTTCTTTTTCGAAAACATTAGGCAGGCCCATACCTAGTCATCTGACTGACTTTTCACCCCACCAGGACATCACACAAGCGATAAACACCCGATGACACAAAGTGCCACCATGTGGATGAGGATCGCCGTGGAGAGGTCCCAGAAACCACGTTCAGACAATTGGCCATATTTATGGCGTGCCTATATTGCGGCCCCTGGCAAAAAAACCAGGGTGGGGCTTCAAATAACAAACAATTTCGTCCTAAGAAGGACGAAACACCTATTGCTACGTTTTAAATAATAGTAATATACTAATACCTAGTCAAATGTAACTGTCTGCCAGGCGTGATTGAAAGTTGCAATGATTCTGTTATCAGGTTTAATATATCATGTCAAAATTGGTATCGAACTTGCAAAAACTGTTACCGGCATTCCATGCAGATTTACACATTAACATAGCCTGTTTGATATTAAGTAATCCATGGATGAAGAATTTCAGTTGTATTTGCCAGCTAAAATTGACTTGACTATTGATTAATATCATATATATTCAACATTGTTTCCCTTGTTTGCGATTTTGTCGTTTCTGTGTGTGGTGTTTGTATCGCTTGATTTTCATTATTAAAAGAAAACTGTGCCACGTAATTATTTGTTATAGTATTTGTGTGTCGATATTCTGTTGCAATGTCAAAGAATGAAACACTTTCTGCGTGTTACCTCACAGTTAGTTTCAGTTCATATTTAAACTGAAACAAGTATAATCCGACACACAGGAAATCTGTCACAATTTACTTTACTGGTCCACAGGCAGGAACAATAAATCACGGCAGTTTAGGACCAGAAAACAGTAAGCTGACTTTAGTAGGTTCGAGAGAGAGAGAGAGAGAGAGAGAGAGAGAGAGAGAGAGAGAGAGAGAGAAACGGAGAGATAGACAGAGAGAGAGAGACAGAAAAAGAGAGAGACAGATAGAGAGTTAAAGAAGGAGAGAGAGAGAGAGAGAGAGAGAGAGAGAGAGAGAGAGAGAGAGAGAGAGAGAGAGAACGAGACAGCGTGGTTTAGTTATGTGTACAACCTGGTGTCTCCGAGCATTTGAGCGACTGAACTGAAAATAAGCAAAGCCAGAAAACACACAAGTGTAAACAGGAATAAAATAATGTCATTGATTTTAGAAGTAAAAAAAAAAAAAAAGCTGCTCTTCTCTAGAATGAAGAAACAGCAACGAGACCGATGTAGGCTTTAGAATAATGCATTCAATAGTGTTCAATGTGTAATGAGAAAGAGTGGCATTAGTAAGCTTTGCTGCTGGCGACCACCCAGCCTCTATGGCGTTTTTGGCTATATATTTTTACTTACACATCCTTTTAATGAGTTTATAAAGCAATTTATACACGAACAAGAAACGATCCTAAATATTCTCTTTGTGCCCTGGCTACTAGATTGACTGCATACGTTCTGAGTGCTTTGTTATGTGTGGGAGAAAGATGTAACACTGCACAATACAGCTAGAGATTACAAGTAGTTCCAGTATATCAATGGACATATTTGTGTGGGCGACAGACTATATTTATTCATTTGAGAATCGAAGATTTGCAACCATTATATTTTTGCCTGGAGCTGTTGGCCGAACGGTTAGGATGCTGGGCTATCAAACTGGAGACCTAGGTTCGAATCCTCGGTATACCTAGGGACTTTTTTTTGAGTCGGGTGAAAAATGAAATCCTCACCTGCACAGTCGTGTTGACAGCGCTAGCCATGAGGCCGTAAATATTTAGGCTCAACCCTTCCCCTTGACTACACAGCAAAAGTGGTTTAATAAAGGCAGTAATTTGAAGTTTTTATCTTTTACCTGACTAATAAATGCAACGTGAGTTTACCAAGCGAGGCTCTGCCCATGCAGCAATTGCAAGTTTTAGGCACACAAGTGTGTGCTTGCCAAAAGTTCGTTAGCTTTTCTCGTGCATCATGGCGAACTGTGCCAGCTTTATTCTCACCCAGGTTTGCTCGACAGTTTCAATAAATATGTTTTGTAATGTTATCTACCAAACTCCAGTATCCATACATAAAAAACGTTTCCTATTTCAACACCAGGTAGAAATTACATTATAAAACTAGCCGTTTGACTTCGAGTAATCAATGCGCATCGAATATCAAATTACTCTCTGACAAATACTATCTTCAGAGTTGAATCTATTAAGACAGAGGTCATGTAATTTCCCTTGTTGCATAAAAACTGTCCATTAATGTGTTTGTATCCCCTGCAGATTAAAAAAAAAAAAATAGTAACGTATGTGTATCATTACAGTTAAGATATTGCTCATTTATTAATTTTGAATTTGACATTAATTATAGTCTAGAATAGTTGTGGACAGTGCATAAATAATCTAAATGTCTGATAATAGCGTATTATCACTTTAAGATGAATTTACTCTACATCATACCCAACGAACAAAGACAGCCAGTATGTAGGAGAATGTAACGCACAAGTTAACTTAGAGATCGTTACATCTGACATGGGTCATCACGTCATTTACAGTTGAAGTCGGACTGCAGAGTACATCTTCCATCACAGCAGCTACCAGAACGTTAATGTATTGTGTTACCTTTCAAGATTCAGCACAATAATGTAGCTCTTGTCTCTACATAACCAGCAAAACAGGTTTGATGTATTGTTGTTCTAGACTGAAATTCTCGACACCAATAGTGCCAAGAAACTGTTTATGTGAGGCACATTAGCATTACAAATCTGCGGGAGACGAAACTTAAAACTGAAGACTATTAACAAAAGCAACGACAGCCAGAGGGAAAAAAAAAACACAGCTTAACAAACATCTGTGATACAAATTAAGAATGTATAAATTATCTTACAGACTTTGTAAACAATAAATGCGAGAAGAAACAACAGAACAGGTCACAAAAATGCCATTGTCAAAGTAAATCAGAAAGTATCGACTCAAAATTGAACAAACATCCAGCTAGACTGTGCTTTATGTGTCCGGAGAAGACAAATGAGACATGAAACATTACCACATACAATATCAATTTGTACTTTCACTATGAATTGCCTTGAAACAAAATCAACAAGATAATAAAATTGTCATTGCTGACACTGAATCTATCATGAGAAGTACGAGAAAAAAAAAGGGGTACAGAAACTGAAACGGTTAGTAATTTAGGTCTAGAAAATAAAAACTTCAAGTGAGCAAACGAATACAACTGTTCCAAAAAGGAAATTTGCTAATATTGATGCAGCCCTGAAACAGAATCAACGGAAAAGTAATTTGGAAGTTTAATGAATGAAAAAGACAGACTGTGAAATACTACTGGACAGACAATTTTTGGATAAAGAATTTCCCAATTTAGATCATTATCAAGCATACTTTCTACCTTCTGATCAGATAGGTATAGCAGTAATTCGGAAAATTCTGGAAAAGCCAACTAAATGTTTTATACACAGCAAACAATGTCAACTGCAACTAAAAAAAACTTGCATACTTCACCATAGTACGAGATGCATTTTTAGAAACATCTGATTATACCAGAGAATATGTTTGGTATTACGACATGGATTTTGTTAAGATGAAGTTACAGACAGCTTATATCTATTTTAAATCACCATATACATCCAGACTAGTGATAGTAATTGCACTGAGAGACATCTCAACAGAAGTGATTCTAGGACACAGATTCAATACAGATTGTTTTTAAAAAAGACATAAAAGTCTGGGAACAAACTCATTTCCAGCTACATTTATTTTATTAAAAGAATACAGTGGTATCCAGATGTTTTATGTAATTCCAGCAACAAAACCCAGCAACAACTGTATCAGACACAATTGAAATCTCTACAGCAGCCACTGAATTATTTGAACTGTAAAAATTTTCATCTTTTTTTAGAAACTAAAACATCATTATCTATGAACATGAAATCATACTATCCTTGAACTTGAAACCACATTATATATGAAGTTGACACATTACCATCCATGAAGTTTACAGTTTTCATTCAAGAAAGGGAAATGTACCATAAATGTCAAAGCTATTTTCCAGGAACACGGGAAATGTGATTCAGCATGAACTGGCGCTTTACCATCCATGACCTTCAAAAGTATCATCCTTCAGCCGGAAACCAAATATCAATGAACCTGTACTGTAGCATACATTAACAGAAATTTACCAGCCGTGAATCTGAAACCAAACATCTGTTTACAAAAGGTAGACAAAAAGGAACAGAATTTGATGCATACTGCACCTTTTTGAACAGAGATTACAAACACTAGAATGTGACGATGAACAAATGAAGGTTTAATACATCTTTTTAAAACTGCAAGTTTTTGGTGAATCTAAAAGACACATTTTGTGAATTTGTGAAAAACCCACAGACTAGGACCATGCAATTATGATTGTTACAATGAACATATTGCATAACACCTAAACCTTAAAGATTGGGTAACCAACTTGCAAACC
>CAJHNH020004886.1:0-17500 GCA_905116865.2 Candidula unifasciata
AGAACATGGCCTGATATACCCAAAAACACCGTTAACCGCTACCAGCAAAACAATTGTGTCCCATAAAAAAAACCGTCGAGGTTGTCCCCCTTTTGCGAGAGTGGTTTGACTTTAGACGTGGCATTTTTTCCCCGTGGAACTCACAATGGGCCCATTTTGCCGTTTTGTTTGTCCCCCGGGGCCCGGTTATTTCGCTGTTAAATTCTCAGCTGCGCCATCTGGATGCAAAAGGGACACCCACCCGGTATTTGAAAGTTTGTATTTTGTGGCAAGTATGTGTATTTGCGTAGATTTTAGTTATTCGTTTTCTTTTTTTTCTTTCTTATTTTTCCTTTTTTCTTCTCTTCCCGTTGCAGATCTAGTCTTCTGGGTGCCAATGAACCATCTGACCTCACATAAAAGGTTTTTTTGCATTACCTCTGGACATTTTTTTTGGTAAGGAAATGTTAAATTTCTGGTTTTTGGTCGACAAAAAAAAAAAAAAAAATTGTGTTTTCAAAATGTTTTTAAAAAATTTTATTAAAAAAATGGCCCTTCATTCTAGTAGCCCCTTTGGGGTGGGGGGGGGGGGGGAAGGGTGGGGGTGGGGAGGGAGGGGGGGGGGAGGCCGGGTGTGGGACCCAAAAAGAGGGGGGTGCACCCCCCTTAAAAAGCGGGCATTAAAAAAATTACAAATAGATGTTTATTAAAATTGTCTGTTTTTAAAGACTACCCCCAAGGCGGAAAGTTGCAAGTGATCTGGGACCCCCAAAACCCTAAAGGGAAAAAGGCGGAGGGATTACAACATACTTTTATGGACTATCAAATTAAAACTCTTGTTTGCTGTTGACGTGGGGACGGAGCGTTATAGGAAAATGTCCCGAGTGTTATGTGTAAATTTCTTTTTTCAACATTCAACACCCAACGGACTATCTGCTATAGAATTGACAAACCCCTATTCAATAAAAGGGTTAAATAGAGAAAATTTTTCGGCCCCCCCCCATAAAAGGGACCCACTTATGAAACAAAAAAAATACAGCTGGGCAACACAGCCTTTACTAATGGCCATAAAAGATGCAGTTATTCTAAATATTTATAACTGTAGTATAAAGGAAAGGAAACAACCTATCTGAGGCATATGGCGATAAGGCATATCTTTATAGACTAAATGATACAAACTGGGAGAGGCTGTCATCATCATACCGGTGGAGTTTACTTCCCATGACACTTCCTGGTCAGACGAATGCTAGGAATAAAGCCAGTCTTACATGTCATCAAAGAACAACAAATGAAGTGGTTTGGACACCTAACAAGAATACCCTGGTACTATCCACCACAGTAAGCCACAATAAAACGTTACAACGGGTATAGAGCGAGTGGAAGACCTCGGAAAATATGGAGGGATGGCATTAAGTACAGCCTTACAGAAATGAACATCAGTGCTCTTGACAGAGCCCATCAACGAACATTACATCTCACCCCGACACTTCGATGAGGTACAAGGTGGAAGAGAAGAAGAAGAAGAAGAAGAAGAGAAGAAGAAGACACTTCCTGATAAACATGTTAGTTTTCAGTTATATAAAACCTACTGGATACTAACTGGAAGCCAGCGTCCAGCAGATGCGCTACCACGGCTTACAAATATTAGGTACAAGTCAGTCAAGGACCGACCCTTGAAACGCCAGGAGTGTATAAGGCACTTAACAAAGTATAGTAAAGGACCTACTGGGTATATAAGCCCAGACCTACATTTATTGACCACTCGACACTCGGTAGGTAATGTTGTCAACATCACGCCGGCTACCTTTGCTTCCCATGATTTCACCTGGTACTAAAGGCTGGATTGACCTGGTAGTCAAGGTCATTTAAAAAAATAAATAAATAAAAGTCCGCCTGTGCCAGGATCTGAACCCACGGCATTCATATCCACAGACAAGCGTCTAGCCACTACACCACGACGGCTCCTCGGGCATATAAGGCTAGATTTGTTTCTTTAGCCTCTACTTCCAGGGTCACAGGCGGCGTGGTCACGAGGCATAGTTCCGCCTCGAGTGCTAGAGGTTCCAGGTTCAATCCCCGGTAAGGACTGGTATTTTTTCAAGTGGATTTGGACTTCTAGTAATTCCCCTGGTCTCTGGGTAGTGAGATCGGACGCCAGTGTGTATTGTTGCGCACATAAAAAATCCCGTGGCAGTTGGAAATAGAAAAAAGTAGCCTAACAGCGCCGCCTAGGCAAAATTTGGAGTTTAAAATCTACCTAAAGTATTTCAGGATCCTCTCTGGTGATGCGGAGCATGTGCTTTGTGCTGAGTTTCTTTAGACCCAAACTTGAGTTAGAAGAAGAACGGAGCACTTATGGGTGTGCCATGATGTTGATCTATTGTGCAAGAACAAAAAATACTTCCAGGACTTTACCTCGTACCCATTCAAGGCTGGGTTGACCTTAAGGCCATTGTCATGTCTGATCCACCTCAATGCCGACTCGAACCAGGAAAGCACGACAGTGTATTTTATTGATAGCTGTAAACTGTAAGAAGGTACAAGTGGGCTGTATTCTTGTCTTTATATTTTAAACAGGCTGGCTTCCTTACAGCTGACATAACGTTTGCAAGACGAATGGCGGGAACTGTGGACGGGACACTGGAGCCGCTTGATCAGTTCTGGGAACATTCAGAGGCGGTACCGAGTGGAGGAAGCGATGGAACAAGACGATTTATGGGAAACAGTGAAGTGTCGATGTCTAGGCATAAGCGACATGAGCTCGAAATTGATGCACCGTTGTCTAGACAGAAGAGACTAGATGTTGGCAGTGACGCACTGTTGTCTAGACAGAAGAGACTAGATGTTGACAGTGACGCACCATTGTCTAGACAGAAGAGACTAGATGTTGGCAGTGACGCACCGTTGTCTAGACAGAAGAGACTAGATGTTGACAGTGACGCACCATTGTCTAGACAGAAGAGACTAGATGTTGACAGTGACGCACCGTTGTCTAGACAGAAGAGACTAGATGTTGACAGTGACGCACCTTTGTCTAGACAGAAGAGACTAGATGTTGGCAGTGACGCACCGTTGTCTAGACAGAAGAGACTAGATGTTGACAGTGACGCACCATTGTCTAGACAGAAGAGACTAGATGTTGGCAGTGACGCACCGTTGTCTAGACAGAAGAGACTAGATGTTGACAGTGACGCACTTTTGTCTAGACAGAAGAGACTAGATGTTGACAGTGATCCCCCATTGTCTAGACAGAAGAGACTAGATGTTGACAGTGACGCACCGTTGTCTAGACAGAAGAGACTAGATGTTGACAGTGACGCACCGTTGTCTAGACAGAAGAGACTAGATGTTGGCAGTGACGCACCGTTGTCTAGACAGAAGAGACTAGATGTTGACAGTGACGCACCATTGTCTAGACAGAAGAGACTAGATGTTGGCAGTGACGCACCGTTGTCTAGACAGAAGAGACTAGATGTTGACAGTGACGCACCATTGTCTAGACAGAAGAGACTAGATGTTGGCAGTGACGCACCGTTGTCTAGGCAGAAGAGACTAGATGTTGACAGCGACGCACTTTTGTCTAGACAGAAGAGACTAGATGTTGACAGTGATGCCCCATTGTCTAGACAGAAGAGACTAGATGTTGACAGTGACGCACCGCTGTCTAGACAGAAGAGACTAGATGTTGACTAGATGTGCCACTCGGCACAGCAACACTTCAGAATGTGAATGACATCATACGGGCAACTGACATTTTTGTTCCCTGAATGCAAGGAAGTATTGTTTGTTCAAATGTCCGCGCTGCGGGCTTGCAACTTGAACAATTGACCCCAGTGACCCAAAGAGCCAGTTTCGGATGCAAATTCAACCACAAATAATCACCCACCAATGGTACACAACAGTGAAACTTGGTAACCCTGCGGTTACAGACCACCCTGTTATAGTAAATTTTGACAGGAAACTGTCTGTACATTTTGATGGTGACGTTTTCAACTTTTGTATACAATGTTTCTCTGACTTTATAAAAAAAAAATCCCATTAACTTTTGGTATGGTGTGCAAACTTTCCCTTGATACCTTATATAGGGTGCATGTTTAATGACTGTAGACTTTTTGAAATCAGTCATTTGCACACGGTAATCAAATTTGCGTATTACGCCATGTAACAGTTAGTTTAGAATATCACAGCTATGTATCGATGTTTTAGTAACTGATCTGAACTTCAATGGTGTTAACGTTGAAGAAAGTGTATTTTTGGTTGTTCATGTGTTCCTTAACAGTGGCAGATATCCGAATGTGGTTGTTCAACAAATTAGATCCCTTTTCACGCCTTTCGGCGCATCGGGCATATGGGCAGAGCGACAAATAATAACGTCATTTCCTGATACCCAGATGCCTCACCCTAATACGGTCTAATGCTGTTAGCAATTGAACCAGTAGAATCGGCCGTGAACAGAGCTGTCATGTAGAAAACATCAAACAAAAAATATTACAGCAGTAAATGTTGCAACAATCCGCCGACGGCAATTACAAAAAAAAAACAAAAACAACTAGGAACGCCAGTATTATATTAGTAAGCTTCACAATATAACAAATGCAAACAAAACGTGAACGTTGCGGCTATGGAGCCTTTATCAGCACACACAAATCAAACAAAACTACACAGATACACAAAAAAGAATGAAAAAAGGTGAATAATAACAAATTGAATCATAAAAAAATTGAATAATAAAAATAGTAAATAATGAAAAAGTATGTTGAAAGTACATTGGAGATAAAAAAAAAAAAAAAAAAACCCTGTAATAATGGACAATATGGACGAGTGGGACAAACAGCTAGTAGCAGTTCTGGGCGGGTGGGACACACGAGGTGGGTGGGATTAATGAACTGCTGTGAAGCTATAAAAATGTCAAGAAAAGAAATAAAACCAAACGAAAAGTATTTTAGTAAGCTTCACAATATAACCAATTTAAATTAAAAAAATTCTGGCATACAAAATAAACCCCTTTGGTAAAACTGTAGCAGCAACAGTAAAACTGTGGTAGCAACAGTAAAACTGTAGTAGCAACAGTAAAACTGTGGTAGCAACAGTAAAACTGTGGTAGCAACAGTAAAACTGTAGTAGCAACAACAGAGGGCCCGTTCGACTGGATCTTCGAGCAAATAGTGTTGACCCATATAATTTAACAGACCAATCGACGTTCTCTGTCAACAGTCTGCTGGCTGTTTTAACTTCACAAGACACTTCCTGCTACCACTTTTCAACTAAGTCGGCCTCGCAGACCAGGTGAGATGTTTATAATCAGCCTCGGTGCGAATTCAAACGTAAAACTTTCGGGTTGCAGGCAAGTGTTTAGTCACTTCGCCAATGTGGGTCACTCAGAATTTATATCAGAGACATGCTGAAAAGTCCTGGAACAGTAAGATCAAGAGGAAACTACTCAATATGTTTAATGCGAAAAGCGAAACGAGAGGTTGTTGTGTCCCTTTGTTTGTTTAGCCAATATTAAAAATTAGTTGCGCATCCTTTACAGGACGTTGCAGAACCAACCCCAGCACTTTCTGGCTGTTGTGGTTTTTCTAGGCAAATTTACGTCCAGTAGTTTGCCATTGCTTTATGGACGGTTGGCTCTCGATACCACGGTCGAAACCATTGCAAAACAAACCGTCCCCAGCAGGGATCGAACCCGGCACCACGACATTATGTAGCGCGTTCGCAACGCCTAAGCCACAGACGCTGACTTAGCCAATATACATGTAAATTATTAGGGAGCCAGCTGATTTTTCACACTTGACCTCGGCTCCCATGTCGACCCAGTCCAAATTCTTCTTCTTCTAAAAGTCCATGTCGTCTGGCGTTGGTAGTCATGTCTATCCACACCCTACGGTCCCGGGTACTTTCAGTCAGCTCTGATACAAATGATTCTTCATGCCATGACGTCAGACTGTCTAGAATCTTTTCTCTCTGTCTCTGTCTGTCTGTGTCTCTCTCTCTCTCTCTCTCTCTCTCTCTCTCTCTCTCTCTCTCTCTCTTTCTGCAACTGCCAGTATAAAATAGATACCAGAACATGTCATGGGGAATAAAGCCCTGCAAAACCTCATTTACACAAATTCCCTTAAAAAGATCTTTCGGTTAACAAGAACACATTTGTGTCCCAAGGTTGATCTATTATTGTTATAAGTCCTTGGTTAGCACACATTTTTAACACGAACTTGATTTTCGGTCCCTTGGAATTCGTATTAACAAGGTGTTACTGTACTAGGCCGATACGCCACTGGCATAAAAATTCTCCTGTATAATGATTTCCTCCTAGGAAAGCATACTGAAATGTTAACATACAGTGACTCAAAGAGCTTTATTCAGATGAGAATCTTACTGTAGCAAATCCCCGAAATCCCGGTCAACACAGTTATGTTTAGCTACCGGTTGAATTTTTTTTTAGCAACCGGTTGTCCGGTGTAGGTGTTTTAATCTACCTAGTCGAAAAAGTTTTTTTTTTTTTTTTTTTTTTCGCTTTTATTTCTTTAGTTGTTTTAATTTTCTATTTTTATTTCGTTTCTTTAAATTAAATACTTAAAGATAACCAACAAGTGCTAGACTGGCTAGTGATTTTCTGTGTGTGCTTAACGACGAGTCATCTACACAAGTGCTAAATCAGCTGGTGATTTTCTGTGTGTGCTTAATCACGAGTCATCTACACAAGTGCTAGATCAGCTGGTGATTTTCTGTGTGTGCTTAACCACGAGTCATCTACACAAGTGCTAGATCAGCTGGTGATTTTCTCAGTGTGCTTAACCACGAGTCATCTACACAAGTGCTAGATCAGCTGGTGATTTTCTGTGTGTGCTTAACCAAGAGCCATCTACACAAGTGCTAGATCAGCTGGTCATTTTCTGTGTGTGCTTAACCACGAGCCATCTACACAAGTGCTAGATCAGCTGGTGATTTTCTGTGTGTGCTCAACCACGAGTCATCTACACAAGTGCTAGGTCAGCTGGTGATTTTCTGTGTGTGCTTAACCACGAGTCATCTACACAAGTGCTAAATCAGCTGGTCATTTTCTGTGTGTGCTTAACAACGAGTCATCTACACAAGTGCTAGATCAGCTGGTGATTTTCTCAGTGTGCTTAACCACGAGTCATCTACACAAGTGATATCCCAGAGCTTACAGCGATGAGTGGATAATTCAGTGCACTTGACAAAAAGTAATTGACCCAAGTGCTAGATTGACTAGTGATATCCCAGTGCTTAGAGCGATGAGTGGATAATTCAGTGCACTTGACAAAAAGTAATTGACCCAAGTGCTAGATTGGCTAGTGATATCCCAGAGCTTAGAGCGATGAGTGGATAATTCAGTGCACTTGACAAAAAGTAATTGACCCAAGTGCTAGATATTCTAGTGATTCTCCCAGTGAACTTTAACCAACATTTTCAGACAAAATACACATTGACCTATTAAAAAAAAAAAAAAAATTCACTATACTGATATTTTAATATACCAATTGTTCCTTGTAGATATTTTTGTATTATCTGTATTATTAAATAGGCATTTGCCTGTAAGAATAATTTAGTTACGGTGTTGGGGACAATGTTTTTGAGGCTATATATGTCAGTATTAGATCAGAACTATTTTATTTGTGGTCCTTATCAGTTGGCTCGCGGATTAAGGTCAGTGTATTATATAAATGATCTTTCTATGCTATGGTTGAGGCCTCTGGCCCGTGACGATTCCAATTTTCAGCATTTTGCAAGAGAAGCTATGGGGGACTGGTGGCGACCTTAAACGCACAATCCTATTTGTGACCCAGACGGGACTCAATGTTTAGCATGACTGATGTCGAACGCAGAAGAAGAAGAAGAAGAAGAAGAAGAAGAAGAAGAAGAAGAAGAAGAAGAAGAAGAAGAAGAAGAAGAAGAAGAAGAAGAAGAAGAAGAAGAAGAAGAAGCATTTTGGTCCTAGAGTAAACTTACCAAGAGGAGCAGATGGCCGAGCGGTTACAACGTCGGGCTCCCATGCGGGAGACCTGGGTTCGACCCCCGGTAAGGTAATGAAGTTTTCTGTCGGGGGCAAAAGTAAACACCTAGCCTGCACAGTCCGAGGCGACAGCACTAGCCAGGCGGCCCTAATTCTTGGGCTCAAGATTCCCCCTGTCGACATCCCCCTACAAAATTCTAAAACAGACAGTAGTGACAGTTTTTTTTTTTTTTACAGTAAGACCTGGTCTAGATACTTCCTTTCTTGCTTGAAAAAAAAAAAAAAAAAAAGTTCAACCTTGCTAAAAAAAAAAAACTTCAGTTATAATTGTAAGTTGGTTTTCTTCAGGCCAGTTTCAATGGCCTCAATGGTTTGTTTTGTGTGTGCCAAGAGTTGTGACTTTTCCCTTGCTGTGGTGACTTTTCCCTTGCTGTGGGTGACTTTTCCCTTGCTGTGGGTGACTTTCCCTTGCTGTGGTTGACTTTTCCCCTGCTATGGCTGGCTTTTCCCTTGCTGTGGGTGACTTTTCCCTTGCTGTGGATGACTTTTCCCGTGCTGTGAGTGATGTTAATACCTTGCGCATGTCTGTTGAACGCAGTCACTAACCTCTAAGCCTCAGGCAGCACTCTGGAAACAACAACAAAAACTCACCCGTGACGAACGAATTGTACTAAACATTTTCTGGCATTGACAAAGATTATGACAATTGTGAAGATGAGGACCTTTATGACTGGCTGTAATCTGCGTGAATGTCACGTGACAGGCTCAGCGTCATGATCTATAGCAAATTATCACGGGGAAGTAAATAAACAACCAACCAGATCTATGTTCCAGTGTCAGCTCACAGTTGTGATTATATTATATATCTTTAGTGGTCAAAAAGTGGTTTCCGATCGACTTGTCGATGGACAAACTGTGATAGGCAGAGAAATCAACAATGCTACAAGTGCCAGACGTGGTCACTCACAACACAACATATCAGAACATTAGTAACCATGGAAATGAGGTGTCTGAGAAAGACTGTAGGAGTTCTTCTTCTTCTTGGCGTTCACTGGCTGTAAACTCAGTACGTCTAACTAAAATTGCATGAAATGCCAGTTGTCGTTGTTATTTAACCCACTCTTGCAGGCTAGAATTAGACCAGTCTGCCCACATCTAATCTTTAGTGGAGTGGCGGGCAGTTACCCGCCCAAAAAGTGGGTAATTTGGCTTCTGGAACGTTCTAGAATGTCCTTCTGATCTTAACATCGACGCTGCCATTTTGAGACTGTGATATAAATGCCGTTGGCAATTGACGTGTGGACCAGTGATATCAGAAACGTCCGTGGAACATACTGAAAAAATACTGTATTTTATTCTCTGCTACGCTAGTGTTTTTAACAAGGAAATTCATGAGTATTTTGTTAAAGGTTTGATAAAGAAGCCAAAGACTTAATATTATCTAAGAGAATAGAAGGAGCTCTTATTCATAACGATTGAAGAAAAATGTTTATGTCGTTTTTGTACCAGATGTTGAAAATTTTGGATGTTTTTCAACCCGCAGAGAAATCAACAATGCTACAAGTGCCAGACGTGGTCACTCACAACACAACATATCAGAACATTAGTAACCATGGAAATGAGGTGTCTGAGAAAGACTGTAGGAGTTCTTCTTCTTCTTCGCTTTCACTGGCTGTAAACTCAGGCGGAAAGTTCTGGCTGTTCGTCCACTTCTGGACTGGAGTCCTGTTCCAGAACCTAAGTGTTGCGTGTGCATCCGTTTGACAGATCTAACTAATTTGTATGTAGACTGTTGGTTCCTTGTCTCCCAGGCAGATGCACTCCGGCTTCGAAGGAAGCTCCCAATTAGTTGACTCTTACGACATGCTTTTGTGTAAGCAGTGGGTCTTTTCTTGTTTTCCCTATAATAGGGCCCCAGAACCCACACGGGGGACTGTAGGAGTGACCAGAAGAGATAAAATCAGGAATGCGGTCATACGACATGTAGTCGGCACAAAACCAGTTCTAAATTACATACAAAGACAACAAATCAAATGGTTTGCCCAGTTGGAGAGAATGCCCCCTGATGCTATACCAAAACGGCATATTCCAAAAAAAGGCGAGATGTGAAGATAACATCAGAGAAACTCTACAGCACCACGATGTGTCTATGGTCGAAGCTGCCAGAAGAGCACGAAGCAGGACCTTATTTCTTCCTCGACACCCGAAGGGGTCAAAGAGGACGTAAAGAAGAAAAGACAAAGAAGAGAAAAAAATAAACCATGAGAACGTTTAATAATCCTGCCCCCGGCTCCGTTAGTAAATAATTTCCATGTTGACTGCTGATGAAGGGGACAGGGCACGCATGGGAACGTCACTAGTGCATTGACGTCAGTTCTTGAGTTATTCATTTATTAAGTAGTTATGTTATGTTATGTTGTCACATCGACTTCTGGCGGCGTGTTCTTACCTGTACAGCAAATATATATAGCAGAGTTGTCTTTCTGACTGATGCTATGTCAGTTCTACAAGCAATTATTAACCCAAAAGACACTCAGTTTGAAGACTTGACGCAACAGCTGATTCACTTAGGCTCTTCAGTAGAAAAATCTGTACTGCAGTGGATTCCATGTCACTGTGGCTTGGAAGGCAGGCAAATAGTGGACAGATTGGCCAGAAGCGGCAGTGACATGGTACAACCAAACAGCGACTTAACCCGCCAAGAGATGAAAACATTAATACAATTTAGTATCCAAGAAAAGTGGCTGGATACACACACCAAATTCTCGCTTCATCACCTCTCTAGAAAGGGACAGTGTATTATATTCAGACTAAGGACTGGGCACAACAGATTTCGTCAAACATGTTCAAATTTTTCGGTGTAGGAAATACGGAGACGTGTCCCTGCAGCGTGGCACCCGAAAATGCTGAGCATGTGCTCCAACACTGTCAGCTGTATGCTGACAACAGAGACGCAATCTGGCCTGTTCCAACCACAATGAAGACAAAGTTGTATGGTACACGATATGATAAGGACTGCGCGATAGCTTTCAAAAAGGCTACCGGCCTCCTGATATAAGTTTTCCGACAGAAGGATCGAAGAAGAAAAAGACACCGACGTCACTTCACATTGGGCATTCCCATGCGTGTTCAGTCCTCCGATGGAGCAGCCACTCCAGAGTACTTCTACTAATTTTTTTTATGAGAAGCTAGTTATATTGTCGCCTATCTCGACCTCGAAGATAGCATAGACGTGCATCACCATCCTTTACTCTCATGTCACGCGATCCTGTTAGTATCAGGGATTCCTCATTATCCACTTGGCCAATCCGTACAGCGTTGACGATATCTGCTCTGTCCATGCTTCTTCCCGCAATCCTTAGTGCAGTGCTTGCCAGTTGGTCCGCTCGGTCATTTCCCTCTACTCCCGCATGACCTGGTGTGTAGATCCAGGTGATGGCGGTTACATTATTATGAAGTAAGGCTCTAGTTCAGTGTTTCTCAGCCTGTTCGCACACGGCCCACCAACACGAGGACAACTGTTGCGCGGCCCAGCTGACAGACGACCAAACAGAGAAAGAAAAACAAATCTAGATATTTATTAGCTCCGATGTCTCAAAATTTAAATTTCCGGCAAATGCGACAGCTGCTGGGGCACAGAAGCTGGAGAATTGATCTACATGGATAGAGCGGTATTTGTGACAGACAAAGCGCAGCAGTAACGTTTATTCGAGTTCTCTCTTAGTATTATGACGTGGGTGAGAAAGCCTTTTCACACAAATAGGAAGTAAAACACACACACACACACACACACAACATCTGCTAGCTCATAACTCAGAGATGTATATTCTTTGCATGTTACTCAGGCACATACTTTGGCAGCCCACTTGGATCTGTGCACGGCCTACTAGTGGATCGGGCCCCATGGGCCGAACTACAGTGAGTAAGTAAGTAAAGATCCCTTTTTACGCCTTTTAGGAGCATCCAGCATACGGGAAGAGCACCCATATTTTTACAGACCGATCAGCACTAGGTGGGTAATGTGGTCGGCCGTCTTTACTTCCCCAGGACATACAGACTGGTAGCCATTTTAGGCTGGGTCGACCTGCGACCTCACATACCATTATAAAAATCCAGGCAGCTTGCAGTGGGTTTCAATCGCGGTACGTTGGAATTACGAGTCGGACTCGCAACTCCTAAGCCACGGACGCCGCTTCGAAGAACAGTGCTCTAAGCCGTTTTCCTCAGAAGGGGTTTTAACTCCTACAAATTTTCAGAAAATGGCTTATCATAGTTGTCTCCCCTTCCACCAGCCATGGATCAGCATGCCTGATTCACTGACTTCAGACATTGCTGCCCTTTTTTATCTGGTGATTTTATCAGCCACCGCCTTCTCCATAATAAATAGAGTCGGCCCTAAATCAGCATACTACTTTCCTGGATGTGGGGTGTGGCTGAAGTCTTTCCTGGATGTGGGGTGTGGCTGAAGTCTTTCCTGGATGTGGGGTGTGGCTGAAGTCTTTCCTGGATGTGGGGTGTGGCTGAAGTCTTTCCTGGATGTGGGGTGTGGCTGAAGTCTTTCCTGGATGTGGGGTGTGGCTGAAGTCTTTCCTGGATGTGGGGTGTGGCTGAAGTCTTTCCTGGATGTGGGGTGTGGCTGAAGTCTTTCCTCTATGTGGGGTGTGGCTGAAGTCTTTCCTCTATGTGGGGTGTGGCTGAAGTCTTTCCTGAATGTGGGGTGTGGCTGAAGTCTTTCCTCTATGTGGGGTGTGGCTGAAGTCTTTCCCCTATGTGGGGTGTGGCTGAAGTCTTTCCCCTATGTGGGGTGTGGCTGAAGTCTTTAATCTATGTGGGGTGTGGCTGAAGTCTTTCCTGGATGTGGGGTGTGGTTGAAGTCTTTCCTGGATGTGGGGTGTGGTTGAAGTCTTTCCTGGATGTGGAGTGTGGCTGAAGTCTTTCCTCTATGTGGGGTGTGGCTGAAGTCTTTCCTGGATGTGGGGTGTGGTTGAAGTCTTTCCTCTATGTGGGGTGTGGCTGAAGTCTTTCCCCTATGTGGGGTGTGGCTGAAGTCTTTCCCCTATGTGGGGTGTGGCTGAAGTCTTTAATCTATGTGGGGTGTGGCTGAAGTCTTTCCCCTATGTGGGGTGTGGCTGAAGTCTTTCCTCTATGTGGGGTGTGGCTGAAGTCTTTCCTGGATGTGGAGTGTGGCTGAAGTCTTTCCTCTATGTGGAGTGTGGCTGAAGTCTTTCCTCTATGTGGGGTGTGGCTGAAGTCTTTCCTGAATGTGGGGTGTGGCTGAAGTCTTTCCTCTATGTGGGGTGTGGCTGAAGTCTTTAATCTATGTGGGGTGTGGCTGAAGTCTTTCCCCTATGTGGGGTGTGGCTGAAGTCTTTCCTCTATGTGGGGTGTGGCTGAAGTCTTTCCCCTATGTGGGGTGTGGCTGAAGTCTTTCCCCTATGTGGGGTGTGGCTGAAGTCTTTCCCCTATGTGGGGTGTGGCTGAAGTCTTTCCTGGATGTGGAGTGTGGCTGAAGTCTTTCCTCTATGTGGAGTGTGGCTGAAGTCTTTCCTCTATGTGGGGTGTGACTGAAGTCTTTCCTGGATGTGAGGTGTGGCTGAAGTCTTTCCTGGATGTGGAGTGTGGCTGAAGTCTTTCCTGGATGTGGGGTGTGGCTGAAGTCTTTCCTGGATGTGAGGTGTGGCTAAAGTCTTTCCTGGATGTGGGGTGTGGCTGAAGTCTTTAATGGATGTGGGGTGTGGCTGAAGTCTTTCCTGGATGTGGGGTGTGGTTGAAGTCTTTTCTGGATGTGGGGTGTGGCTGAAGTCTTTCCTGGTTGTGAGGTGTGGCTGAAGTCTTTCCTGAATGTGGGGTGTGGTTGAAGTCTTTCCTGGATGTGGGGTGTGGCTGAAGTCTTTCCTGGATGTGGAGTGTGGCTGAAGTCTTTCCTGGATGTGGGGTGTGGCTGAAGTCTTTCCTGGATGTGAGGTGTGGCTAAAGTCTTTCCTGGATGTGGGGTGTGGCTGAAGTCTTTCCTGGATGTGGGGTGTGGCTGAAGTCATTCCTGGATGTGGGGTGTGGCTGAAGTATTTCCTGGTTGTGAGGTGTGGCTGAAGTCTTTCCTGAATGTGGGGTGTGGCTGAAGTCTTTCCTGGATGTGGGGTGTGGCTGAAGTCTTTCCTGGATGTGGGGTGTGGCTGAAGTGTAGGACATCAGGCGGGCTGGAGTGGACAGATGTCTGCTTCCTTCAAACGGCGACAAAACGTGGTCAGAAAATATTGTCTGATATCTGGTGGTGTATTTCTGTGTCTGTCTTCCTTCCGCACATGAACTGTGCGAATTAATCAGCTGGGACTTTACATGGTCACTCTTGGTCACCCTTGGTCACTCTTGGTCACCCTTGGTCACTGTTGGTCACTCTTCATCACCCTTGGTCACTCTTGGTCACTCTTGGTCACCCTTGGTCACCCTTGGTCACCCTTGGTCACCAATGGTCACCTTTCGTCATCTTTGTCTTGGAAGCGATCGGTGGACTGTTCACTGGGAGGCACTATATGTTCCAGCAACACTTGAAATGCTAGTGCCGCCATTAGGTAGCCGATGATGCGATTTCTTTCTTATTCAATGAGTCGCGGCGTGATGGTTACACAGCAGTTACCCCAGAACTAACAATAGTGAATGTTTTGCAAACACAAATATCAATTCAAATTTATTAGTAGGTCAGAAATTATAAAAGCCGCGACTGCGTAGCGTTAACATGTTCTTTGAGCCAAACGAAAAGCGAGCACTGTCCACGGCTTTATCAAATTGAAGAAAGTAATGTCAGCAAATTACATCGAACTTGAATAGTTTTCAAAAAAGACGGTTTTTAGAAAATGTTTGCAAGAGAGTATATAGATTGATGAAATGAACTGTCTCCAGTTTGGGGGAAAAGGAATAGACCCACTGCCCCCCCCCCCCCCGTCCCCTTTCCCTTCCGATTTGAGTGTCGTAAAAGGCGACTAATCAGGGTTGTTTCCTTCGAAGTTGGAGAGCATCAGCCTGAGAGTCCAGAAACCAACAGTCTGCATAGAAATAAAACCTATCTGTAAAAAAAAAAAAAAAGTAGACAAGCAACCAAACTTGCAATAAATATCATAACTTTATGTTAAAACTAAATAAATTAGAGCACCATTCTTTGATTAGGCTTTTAAATGCTGCTGTTGTCTTGTTTCTTTCTTTGTAATTTATTGGAAATGAAAGTTGCTACCTAAATTTGTAAACTCATTTGTTACTTTAATTCGTGTTGTATCCTGTGTGGCGCACACCTAATCAAGTAATCGGAAGGTAACATCTATTTCAACGTTATTCTCTCGACGAAAACCACAACTAATGTTCTAGAACTGAAACATTTGCTATCGGTTCCACAAAGTGTGAAGATCAACATTGATGTTTGTTCTAGCGGTGTCAGAAGTGAACCTCCACACGAAAATGTGTACTAGAAGTGTTATATGTGAGACTGCCCTTAGTTTAGATGCACCTAGGGACTATTGGCATTCGATCGCCATTCAACAACAAAAAACAATATCCTTTCCGTTTTTTCGACAAACCGGCGCGCTCTATTCAATTAAATGATAGTCCTTGCAAAGTCAGAGACCGGAAGTACAATCGGCAAACAAAACACTAAGGTGGACAGACTAACGTGTAGCAGTGACAGTTGCTGGCGACACACAACTACTGCGACAAAAGCAAAGATTCACTTGGATTGTTACAGAAAAGTTAACACTTTGCGGTCAATGTATGAGAAGTAGGGCATCCGCGTTAGAGAGAAAGGACTGTCACCAGTAGATCGTTAAGTTTGTGGAGTAAGCAGACTCATCATCATCGTCATCATCATAATTATCATCATCATTATCATCATCATCATCTTCATCTTTTTCTTCTTCTTCTTCGCTTGCCGTCCATTGGGCAACTGACACTGTGTTGCGGTTTCAGTTAGCTTGCGTTTTATCCAACGCAGCCACTTTCAGCAAACACTTAATTACTCTCTTCTTACGACATGCTTGTTTAGGGATTGTAGGTCAGTTCATTTTTCCTCCAGGAACCCACACGGGGGATATAGATGCACCAGCTTAAAGACAAGGCATCCACACGGGGGATATAGGCCGGGGTGCCAAGGCTGTGGCCGCAGCCGGGGTGCCAAGGTTGTGGTGGCAGCTGGGGTGCCAAAGCTGTATCAGCGGACGGGTGCCAAGGCTGTATCAGCAGACGGGGTGCCAAGGCTGTGGCAGCAGCGGAGTGCCAAGGCTGTGGCAGCAGCCGGGATGCCAAGGCTGTGGAAGCAGCGGAGTGCCAAGGCTGTGGCTGCAGCCGTGGTGCTAAGGCTGTGGTAGCAGCCGGGATGCCAAGGCTGTGGCAGCTGCTGGGGTGCCAAGGCTGTGGCAGCAGCCGGGGTCCAAGGCTGTGGCAGCAGCTGGGGTGCTAAGGTTGGGGCTGCAGCCGGGGTGATATGGTTGGGGCAGCAGCAGGGGTACCAAGGTTGTGATAGCATACTAATAAACATATTGTGATCAACCATGTCAAAGGCTTTCCTATAGTCAACAAATACTGCACCGCATATGGTGCCATTGTTGATGCTAAGGTGCCAGTTGTCTGTCATTTTTGTCATCGTAAATAAACTAAATAAACTAGCTAAACCTACTAGCTAAACTAACTAAACTAACTAACCTAAACTAACTAACTAAACTAACTAACTAACTAACTAACTAACTAACTAACTAACTAACTAACTAACTAACTAACTAACTAACTAACTAACTAACTAACTAACTAACTAACTAACTAACTAACTAACTAACTAACTAACTAACTAACTAACTAACTAACTAACTAACTAACTAACTAACTAACTAACTAACTAACTAACTAACTAACTAACCAACTAACTAACTAACCAACCAACCAACTAGCTAGCTAGCTAGCTAGCTAGCTAGCTAGCTAACTAACTAACTAACTAACTAACTAACTAACTAACTAACTAACTAACTAACTAACTAACTAACTAACTAACTAACTAACTAACTAACTAACTAACTAACTAACTAACTAACTACCACCCATGCTTTTGTCTTGGATTTGATATTCTTAATATGCATATTATTATATGAACATCCTTCCACAAATTGGCTGCCCACTTAAAAGTATTCCCGAACAAACCCCATGGAGAGAAAAATGTAAACTAACGGTACAAATCCAGACAAATGTGAAAGGGATATTTGACAAGAAAGAGCAAGATAGTGTACAACGCAAAATGGCCACCCTCAGTTATATTGATGAAGAATACCCACAAGAACAATGGGTCAGAGTCTATACAGATGGGTCCGCAGAAAGTGCAGTTAGAAATGGTGGTGCTGGAGTGTACATCGAATTCCCAGATGGTACTAGGGATAAGTCCAGCGTACCAACCGGGAAGTACTGCCATAACTACGATGCAGAAACCCAGGCTATTAAGATATCTACAGAGAAACTGCTAAATACCAACCTTGGCTCACAGTATGTGGTAATGCTTACAGATGCTAAATCAGTACTTGA
>CAJHNH020004886.1:22500-29574 GCA_905116865.2 Candidula unifasciata
GCCGCAGCCCTGGTGCCAAGGCTGTAGCCGCAGCACTGGCGCCAAAGCTGTGGCAGCAGCCGAGGTGCCAAGGCAGTGGCTGCAGCCAGGGTGCCAAGGCTGTAGCAGCAGCCGGGGTGCCAAGGCTGTGGCCGCAGCCGAGGTGCCAAGGCTGTGGCCGCAGTCGCGATGCCAAGGTTGTATCAGCAGACGGGGTGCCAAGGTTGTATCGGCAGACGGGGTGCCAAGGTTGGATCGGCAGCCGGGGTGCCAAGGCTGTGGAAGCAGTCGGAGTGCCAAGGCTGTGGCCGCAGCCAGGGTGCCAAGGCTGTTGCCTCAGCCCTAGTGCCATGGCTGCGGCCGCAGCGGGGGATGCCAAGGCTGTGGCAGCAGTCGGGGTGCCAAGGCTGTGGCTTCAGTCGGGGTGCCAAGGCTGTGGCTAAGCCAGGGTGCCAAGGCTGTGGCTGCAGCTAGGGTGCAAAGGCTGTGGCCGCAGTCAGGGTGCCAAGGCTGTGGCCTCAGCCCTAGTGCCATGGCTGCGGCCGCAGCCAGGGATGCTAAGGCTGTATCAGCAGCGGGGTGCCAAGGCTGTGGCCGCTGCTTTGGTGCCAAGGCTGTGGCAGCAGTCGGGGTGCCAAGGCTGTGGCTTCAGCCGGGGTGCCAAGGCTGTGGCTGCAGTCGGGGTGCCAAGGCTGTGGCCGCAGCCGGGGTGCCAAGGCTGTGGCTAAGCCCGGGTGCCAAGGCTGTGGCTGCAGCTAGGGTGCAAAAGCTGTGGCCGCAGCCAGGGTGCAAAGGCTGTGGCCTCAGCCCTAGTGTCATGGCTGCGGCCGCAGCCGGGGATGCTCAGGCTGTAGCAGCAGCGGGGTGCCAAGGCTATGGCCGCTGCCTTGGTGCCAAGGCTGTGGTAGCAGTCGGGGTGCCAAGGCTGTGGCTTCAGCCGGGGTGCCAATGCTGTGGCTGCCGTCGGGGTGCCAAGGCTGTGGCCGCAGCCGGGGTGCCAAGGCTGTGGCTAAGCCAGGGTGCCCAGGCTGTGGCTGCATCCTGGGTGCCAAGGCTGTGGCCGCAGCCGGGGTGCCAAGGCTGTGGCTGAGCCGGGGTGCCAAGGCTGTGGCTGAAGCCAGGGTGCTAAGGCTGTGGCCACAGCCCTGGTGCCAAGGCTGTGGCCGCAGCCGGGATGCCAAGGTTGTTTTGGCAGACGGAGTGCCAAGGTTGGATCGCCAGTTGGGGTGCCAAGGCTGTGGCCGCAGCCGGCGTGCCATGGCTGCGGCTGCAGCCGGGGTGCCAAGGCTGTTGCAGCAGCTGGGGTGCCAAGGCTGTGGCCGCAGCCAGGGTGCTAAGGCTGTGGCCTCAGCCCTAGTGCCATGGCTGCGGTGGCAGCCGGGGATGCTAAGGCTGTAGCAGCAGCGGGGTGCCAAGGCTGTGGCCGCTGCCTTGGTGCCAAGGCTGTGTTGTTAAGCCAGGGTGCCAAGGCTGTGGCTGCAGCCGGGGTGCCAAGACTGTGGCCGAAGCCAGGGTGTCAATGCTGTGGCTGAGCCAATTTTCAACGCTGTGGTTGCAGCCGGGGTGCCAAGGCTTCCGCCGCAGCCGGGGTGCTAAGGCTGTGGCCCCAACTGTGGTGCCAAGGCTGTGGCTTAAAGACAAGGAACCCACATGGGTTATATAGATGCACCAGCTTAAAGACAAGGCACCCACACGGGGGGATACTGATGCACCAGTTAAAGACATGGAACTCACACGGGGAATATAGATGCACCAGCTTAAAGACAATGAAGCCACACGAAGGATATAGATGCACCAGCGTAAAGACAATGAACCCACACGAAGGATATAGGGTTCCTAAGCTGTGGGCCCAACGCTGGTGGCCGCACACGGGGTGCGATGGCAGTATCGGCAAACACGGGGTGCCCACAGTTGGTCCTAGTGGAACGCAGATTGGGGTGAGAACCACCTCTTGCTGAAGCGGCGGTAGTTTAATACACAAAGCAACCCACACGGGGATATAGATGTGGCTTGCAGCCGGTTGCCACACAAGTGAACCCACACTGGGGATATATATCCACTAACTTCAAACACAAGTGCCTCGCACGGGGGATATAGAGCCACCAAGGGTAACAGGATGTGGGCACAAGCCGGGAGGGATATAGATGCACTAACATAAACAGGAGTGCCCCACAAGAGGGATTCAGATGCAGCCAGTTCATACACAAGGCTGTGGCTCCAGCCGGGTGATATAGATGCACAAACGTTAAACAGACAACGGGCATATGGGATGCGCGCCAGTTTAAGGGCACAAGTCACACCAGCACGGGGTGATATAGGTTCACCAGTTCTACACAAGGCCACCCACTTCGGCCGCAGATTTGGTGCCAAGGTGCATAGAACGCACATGCAACCAGAACCTGACAGAGGGGATATAGAAGCCTAGTTTAGAAAGCACTGGCACCCACCGGGATTATATAGATGCTGGCAGTTGCATATACAAGGCACCCACACTGGGGTGCGCCAGAGATGCACTGCAGCCTTATACAAAGCTGTGGCCGCGAAGCCACTGGTGTCAATGATATAGCTGAAGCCAGTTTTTATCACGCTTGTGGCCGCAGAGGACCCGAATGCCAAGCATGTGGCACGAACTGCAACCACATCTTCACATAGGCACCACACCAAGGAGAAGCAAGGGGGGACACATATGGCATACTGATGCTCAAACAGAAGAGAACCACACACGGGAATATTTGCATGCAACAGTTAGACACAAGGCAACCCACACGGGGGATATAGATTCACTAGTTCTTAAGACAAGGTAACGCCCCACACGGAGGATATAGATGCGCAAACTAAACACAATGCATCCACAATTTTCAGGGGAATATAGAAGCACCAATTTATTACACAGTGCACCACACCAGTAGATAATGATCGCTACCAGTTCATATGACAGACTCAATGACCAACACATCACACATAGTGTGCACTAACTCAATGACCAAGGAACTCACACATGTGGCATGACACAATGCTCCCATCTTCAAGACAAGAACCGACTCGAATGATGCAACAGGTGCACACAGTTTCACGAACCCATTAGGCACCCTCACACAGGGGGGGGACTCATAATAGAAGCACTATCTTACACATGAGAACACACTCGACTCATATAACAATATCTCATGCCCTGGTGCACGACAAAAATGACCAACACACGGGGACATAGATGCACCAACTTCAATGACAAGGACCCACACATGAAGGATCAGCGCCAGCTTTAAAGACAATGCATTCACAATATTGCTGCGAGTCCAATGTTTGGATGACAAAATCAAAAGCATGTGCAACGAAGAAAGCATGACCAACATCTCGTGACATGAAGCACGACTAAATGACCAACACCTCACACATGTGCACGACTCAATGACCAATATCTCACACATGGTGGCACGACTCAATGACCAACACCTCACACATGTGCACGAACTCAATGACGCTCTGACACAACATCACACATGTGCACGACTCAATGACCAACATGCTCACACATGTTCACGACTCAAATGACCAACATCTCACACATGTGCACGACTCAATGACCAACACCTCACACATGGTGCACGACTCAATGAACCAACACCTCACACATGTGCACGACTCAATGACCAACACCTACACACATGTGCACGACTCATGACCAACATCTCACACATGTTCACGACTCAATGACTCAACTATCTCACACATGTGCACGACTCAATGACCAATATCTCACACATGTGCACGACACAATGACCAATATCTCTCACACATGTGCAACGACTCAATGACCAACACCTCACACATGTGGCACGACACAATGAACACCAACATTCTCACACATGTGCACGACTCAATGAACAATAATCTCACACATGTGCACGACTCAATGACGAAATATCTCACACATGTGCACGACACAATGACCAACACCTCACACATGTGCACGACTGCAATGACCAATGTCTCACACATGTGCACGACTGACATCAATGAACAATACTCCTCACACATGTGCACGACTGCACAATGAACAATATCATCACACATGTGCACGACAACAATGAACACATATCTCACACAATGTGCACGACTCAATGACCAACACATCACACATGTGCACGACACAATGACTGCAATATCTCACACCATGTGCACGGACTCACTGACCAAACCCTCACACATGTGCACGACTCAATGACAAGATCTCACCACATTGGGTGCACGACTCAATGACCAAACACATCACACATGTGCACGACACAATGAACAATATCTCACACATGTGCACGACTCAATGACCAACACCTCACACATGTGCACGACTCAATGAACAATATCTCACACATGTGCACAGACTCAATGACGCACACCTCACACATTGCACGACACAATGAACATATCTCACACATGTGCACGACTCAATGACCAACACCTCACACATGTGCACGACTCAATGACCAATATCTCACACATGTGCACGACACAATGAACAATATCTCACACATGTGCACGACTCAATGACCAACACCTCACACATGTGCACGACACAATGAACAATATCTCACACATGTGCACGACTCAATGACCAACACCTCACACATGTGCACGACTCAATGAACAATATCTCACACATGTGCACGACTCAATGACCAACACCTCACACATGTGCACGACACAATGAACAATATCTCACACATGTGCACGACTCAATGACCAACACCTCACACATGTGCACGACTCAATGAACAATACCTCACACATGTGTCACGACTCAATGACCAACCCTCACCACATTTCACAGACTCAATTACGCCCCTCACACATGTTTCACGGGTCAATGACCAAATCTCACAATGTGCACGACTCAATGACCCAACCAAAAATCAACATGGGGGGGGAAAGACTCAATGACCCAACAAACCCCACACATGTGCACGAATCAATGACCAACATCTCACACTTTGGCAGACTCAAGACCAAAAATCTAAAAAGGTATTATGTTTGGGGCACGAACAAAAAGACCAACCATATCGCTAAACTTCAACCCCCTTTTTCCCCAAAATCCCATAATATTGGGGGTTTTGGGGGTTCTATATCCCTGTGGGGGCCTTGTGTTTAAGTTTGGGGGCATCTATTCCCCCGTGCGATTTCCCTTTTGTTTAAGTTAAATGGATATATATCCCCATTTTGGGTTCCTTGTGTTTAAATTGGGAAATCATATCCCCCGGGGGGTTTCCTTGTGTCAAATGGTGGGTCTATACCCCCGTGTGGGTTTCTTTTTTGTTTAAGGGTAGTGCTTCCCATAAACCACCCCCCCCCCCCCCGTGGGGTTTCCTTGTGTATGGAAAATGGTTGGGGGGCCATATCCTTCGGTGGGTTCCCTTGTCTTTAAAGGCTGGGGGGAACTAGATTTCCCCCGTGTGAGTTCCTTCTGTTTAAGTTAGTGCATCTTATCTCTTTTCCCCCCCCCCTGTGTGGGTGGGCCCTTTTTATAAACTATGGGGGATCTATATCTCCCCTGGGGTGTCCCGTTTTAAATAGCCATCTTTATCCCCCCCTGTGGGTTTCCTTTTTTTAAAAAGGGGGGCATCTTTTTTTTCCCGATTTGGGGGGGCCCTTTAGTATGAAAAGGTGCAACTTATCCCCCCGGGGGGTTTCATTGTCTTTTACGCTGGTGCATCTATATACTTCGTGTGGGTTTTTTGTCTTTAAGCTGGGACATCTTACCCCCCCTGTGAGTGCCTTGGCTTTAAGCTCTTTCATCTATATCCCTGTGGGAGTTCCATTTTTAACTTGTGCATCATTTTCCCCCGTGTGGGTGGGCCTTTGCTTTAAACTGGGCATTATATCCCCCCCTTTGGGGGCCCCCGTCTTTAAATTGGTGCATCTATATAAAAAACCCGTGGGGTTTCCTTGTCCCCCAAGCCACGCCTTAAACACCCCGGCTC
The DNA here is from genome assembly GCA_905116865.2 of Candidula unifasciata. Classification (NCBI taxonomy): domain Eukaryota; kingdom Metazoa; phylum Mollusca; class Gastropoda; order Stylommatophora; family Geomitridae; genus Candidula; species Candidula unifasciata. The sequence goes on from CAJHNH020004886.1 coordinate 28,455, forward strand.
GGGCCCCAGTCTTGGCACCCCGGGTGCAGCCCCCAGGGTTTGGGGACCCCAGTGCAAGGGCAACAGCCCTTTGGCCCCCCTGCCTCGGGCCCCCGGGTTTGGCACCCTGGCTGGGTTGGGGCCCGAGGGTTTTCAGCCGGCTGGAGCCACAGGGGTTGGGGACGATGGCTTGGGAGCCGCAGGGGCCCTTTGGGACCCAAGCTGCGGCCAAAAAAAAAGCCTTTTTCACCCCCGCCTGGGAGATTTCCCAACCTTGGCACCCCCGCTGCCGATACAACTTTTCCCCCCCCCGTCTGCCCATCAATTTCGGCCACCCGCCTTGGGAAACCCCCCCCCGGGGCCCCCAGCCTGGCACGATGGCTGCGGCCACGTCTTTGGCACTTCGACTGGGGGCCACAGGCCTTTGGGAAACCCAGAAGCGGCCCCCCTTTGGGCCACCCCGGTGGGGGTCACAGCCTTGGCACCCGGGCTGGCCCCCCCACAAACCTTTGGGAAAAAATTTGGGGGTCAGCCAAGCCCTTTGGGACCCCCGGGGTCCCCAAAAAAACCTTGGCACCCCAGGTGCCGGGCCCCAAAACTTTTGGGACCCCGGGGGCAGCCACAGACTTTTGGGCCCCCGGCTTAGGGAGAGCCTTTTTTAACCCCCGCTGCCCGGGTACAGACTTTGGGGGCCCCGTCTGAAAGAACCAACCTTGGGACCCCGTCTTTCCGATACTCCCTTGGCACCCCGTCTGCGGCCCCAGGGCCCTTGGCACCCCCCAAGGCAGAGGCCCCATCCTTGGCACCCCGCTGGGTGGGGTACAAGGGGTAGCATCCCCGGCTGCGGCCCGCAGGGCCATGGCCACTAGGGGCCCCCGGGCCCGCCTTAGGCCCCCCTGGCGGCGCCCACAGCCCTTTGGGCCCCCCCAGGGTGCGCCACACCTTGGGGTCCCCGGCTGAAGGCCGCCCCATGGCCCAAAAACCCACTGCCGATTTCCCAAAATTGGCACCCCGTCTTTCCGATACAACCTTGGGATCCCGGCTGCGGCCACAGCCCTTTGGGACCAGTCTGGGGGCCACAGCCTCAGCACCCTGGGCCCCGGCCACAGCCTTGGCACCCGGTCAGCCACAGCCTTGGCAC
>CAJHNH020004887.1:0-29549 GCA_905116865.2 Candidula unifasciata
TTGCGTGGTCTTCCCTTTCTCTCTCTTCTTACATTCCTTAGGGTGGCTCTCTGTGGCAGCTTTGTACAAGGCAATTCTCGTCAGTGGCCAAACCTTCTTCACTTTAGTGTGTGTCGCGACTCAATCGATCTTTCTTGTGTGTTTTACGCCGTATGTGTGTTATGTTCGATACGCGTTCTCTTCTTTTTTATTTCTTCTAAAGTCCTGAATGTTCTGCATCTTCCTTGGCACACCGGGCAAAAGCCACTCCTGAGACTTCTCCTCTCGCTGTGTTGTGGATTAAAGATCGTCCCACTCGTTTAGTGTCAGTAAGGGTCCATGGTGGACCACTGGGTACGTCACAATGTCTGCTCAAAAGTTTGTTCTTGATGAGATTTGCTTTGTGTTACAAGATGTTCTTTCTATGCTGGTTGTGGGTTAAGTTGGGTTAAACAAGCCCAAAGGTCTATAAATGGACGAACAACCAGAACCTTTTTCCAGAGTTTACAGCCTATGGACGCTAAAAGAAGCAGAGCCTTCATTGCCAGGTAAGGGTCACCAATAAAGCTATAAGAATGCTAATACTTACTGCTCACAAAGCTGCTCAAGTAACTCCGCAAAACATTGCATTATAACAATCTTCTTCTTCTTCTTCTTCTTCTTCTTCTGCCTTTCTATCCTCCAATGGAGCATAGGCCCTCAACCAACTCACGCCACCTCGTTCTATCCTTTGCCATAGCATGGAGCTCTCCCCATGTCCTCCCCATCATTCTAACTTCATTCTCCAGCTATCTTCTCTGTGTGTGTTTTTTAGCGTCCAAAAACGCATTACAACAATACCCTGACTATATTATCACTCCCTGGATAAATTTGATTTCCCACATGCTAAATTTGATTTGAAAAAGATTTCATTTAATTTGCAAAAGTGTGAATTTGTTTTATAAAAGGTTGAAACTCTCTTGTCAGTCCCGTACTTCAAAAGGAGAAATTATGTACAAGTTATACATATCATCACAATCGACGTCACAGCACATTGAGAATTTCTGTGATTGCCCAGTTCTCTGATACAGCAGCTACCCCCTGTGTGCCTCTACTGATTGTTTCAATAAGAAGTTGGTCAAACTGTCTTATATTCTGACCTCGAAGACAGCACCGACGTGCTTCACTAGACTTCACTCATGCAATCGTGTTTGTTAACGTTAGAATGATTAGTGATTAGAAAGGATTATCATCACAGCACTCCGGACAGAGCCATAGGTGCTCCGATCTCCTTCTCAAAAGCACCACAAGTGTAAAACGACTGATGACGCCTGTTCTGTGTTTGTTTAATGAAACATCTTGTCCCCTTAGTGAAACGTTCATTTCTTGCAGCTCCAGGCTGCACCCCCATGTCCATCAGTCTAGAGAAAGCTAGGGAGTCATGTTCTTTGTCTTGCACCCCTAAAAATAGGCCTCTTTATTCCCCATGACTATCGTACACCTTTAAATCCATAACTATGGAATATGGACATAATTCATCTCAAAACTTTGCAAATGGCACCATAGGTTGCAGAAAATTATATTAACCAAGCTTAGGTCGAACAATAAAGGCAGAAGCAATTTACAAAAATAGCAAACCATAATGCTTTGCTAGAATACAATGTGACGACAACGTTATAGTATTTAAACATATCAAATCAGAACAGTTTAGGACACAATTTTTCGCTTGCGCACTAAAACACCACAGACTCAACAACCACTTACATAAAGTAATCATGAACCAAACAGCTTTCTGTCAGCGTCTTTGTGCTGAGCAGACTCCAGAACATGTCTTAAGAATTGTCCTTTCCTGACGGAGCTGCCAATCAACATGTGGCCACCCCCAGTAGACCTGACAACTTAGCTTTCAGGAAACCTAAGAGACGTCATCCCAGTTCATGGCCCATAGTGGATTCAGCGAATGACCAGAGATCAATGAAGAAGAAGAAAATACAAATCGTGTGACAAATACAACCATTTTTTGTTGTTTGCTTTGCGTATGAGCTTGTCCGATTCGTAAACCTGCTGGATTAGATCTTCAGCCTCGGGCATCCTGGAGCGATTTCTTTTCAGGCGTCCCTGTTAAAAATCCAGTAATCTCCCTGTGAGATGCAATTTTTCGTTATTTGAAGCCCTACTCTCGCTCTTGCCAGGGACCGCAATATAACCAGGCCATAAATATGGTCTAATGGCTGAACGCGGTTTCAGGGACCTCTCCGCGGTGATCCTCTTTCATATGGTGGCACTTTTTGTCATCGGGTTTTTATCGCTTGTTTGATTTGATTTGATTCAAGGACTGACATCACAGCACTCTGGGCATTCCCATAAGCGCTCCGTCCCCATCTTCAGCAGCCAGCGAAGAGTTCCGATACTAATGGTGCCAGTAGCATTCTGATTAAACGTCCGCCTTGCCTTTCATCTGAGCCTCGAGCATCTGCCAGAACCTAGCGTCACTCCCCGCTGCATCAATCTTACCAGACTGGTGATCCATCTGCTCCTCCGAACTGTACATGCTCTCCCACAAGGCACTAACCACGTTTGCCTTATCATGTATCGGTATCCCACCAAGTTGTGCAGAGCCAGCCAGTCTGTCCGCCTGTTCATTTCCCAACACACCGGCGTAACCCGGTGAAAAAAAACCTAGACAATACTCCTCACCCCTGTCCTCCGCAGCGAAGCATACCACTCTGCAAGAAGCATACCGCCGCGTGAGAGGCATGTGGGCTACTCTCGGCGGTGGCGGAAGTTGCCGGAAGTTCGCAATTGACACGTGACTGAGGCCCTGTTAGGGTATATTTTCCGGCTCGATAATTTAAGACCGTTATTCGGAGGATAGCCAAGATTCCTTATTATCTGCCAGTCTAATACTTATATTGTTGGTGATGTCTGCCCTTTCCATGCAGATTCTTGCATGCATGCACTACTGCAGCTGAACCCGTTCGTCCCTAATTTTGTACTCGACCATGCCCGGTCTCGTATATCCAGACGAGTAAATAGAATGGGAGCCCTTGAAGATATGGAAGTATTACAAAAATTATAAAAAGACAGTTTATTGACTGACACTCATAGAAAGAAGTAGACAGATAAAAGGACACAATAGATAAAGTAAACATTGAAAGTATAATTACCGTGCCGGGAATCGAACCCGTCACCTCCAAACGGCGTGTGCGCCTCACTTTGGAAACAAGCATACTAAAAACATGACCAACTAGGCACCCCTAAAAATAGGTGTCTTTATTCCCCATTTCTATCGTACACCTTTAAATCCATAACTATGGAATATGGACATAATTATTCTCAAAACTTTGCAAATGGCAAAAAGTAGGTTGCAGAAAACTATATTAACCAAGCATAGGTCGAATAATAAAAGCAGAAGCAATTTACAAAAATCATCATAATCATCATCAGATGCCTTGCCGACTGGCGTAGGCTATCATGCCTCTCCATAATCCACATCTCCTGTAGCATGTATTAGTTTGTGTGCTGACACACCTCCATGCCATGCTGTCAAGAATCTTCTCTCGTTGTCTTCCTCTATCCCTCCTTCCACAGATCTTTCCAGTGGTCACAACATGTTCTATTTTCCCTCTTTTCAGAACATGGCCGAAAAATGATGACTGTCTCCTTCTGATGTCTGTGATAAGTTGTCTTCGGCTCCCGCCTTTTTCAAAACCTCTTGGCTGCTCTTTTTGGCTGTCCAAGGTATTTTAATCATTCTTCTGTAAAACCACATCTCTGAGTCCTCAAAAATTGTTTGGCCTGCCTACCGATTGTCCAGGATTCACAGCCATATGTTAAAACTGGATGTATGTAGCAAGCAAGAATTCTTTTTCTAACTTTCTATGACAAGGATATATTGCATAAGATGTTCTTCATTTTATAAAATGCAGTTTTTGCCTGTCCTATCCTATTTCTTATCTCAGTTATGCATCTTCCATCTGATGTTATCCATGTGCCCAGAAACCTAAATTTCTGTACTTGTCCTAAAATAACACCATCGACTTTTATTACACATTTAGGAATTATTCGTTTCTTTGATACCATTACTTCAGTATTCCCATTATTTAAACTGAGGCCCATCCTTCCACACTCCAACACCACAATGTCTATCATTTCCTGTAGTTTTTTTTTTTTTTTTTTTTGACTTGTTGCTATCAAGACTGTGTCATCAGCATAACGTAAATTGTTTATAATGTGACCACTAACCACAATTCTGGGCATATCAATTAAAGATCTCATTATATATTCACTGTATAGTGAAAACAAGTTAGTTAGTTAGTTAGTTAGTTGGGTTATCCTCATTGCACTCCGGACATGTCCATAGGTGCTCAGATCCTCCCCTCAGTATGAACCCCAACGTCCGATGGCTAATAGTACCAGTTCTATGTTGATTAACAAGTCTTCTGGCGTGTCTGGTGTGCGTCTCGTATTTTTTGCTGTGCCGATCTTAATTCCCAGTTTGACATTCTGGCAGTGATTGGATGTCACTGCCATCAAAGTCCTCTATCCTCCCATTTCTCGGAGGGCATTGATAATATCAGCATGATCCATAGGCTGACCGTGACCGTCGGTAGTGATAGCGGATCCACCCAACCTGTCAGCTCTTTCATTTCCATCGACGACCTGCGTGTCCCGGAACAAACAAATATAAGGTGACTCCACGCACAGTGGACTTCTGTAATGATTCAAGCCATTGTCTTCGCACTGAACCTGCTTGAACCCTCCGGATCATACTCATTGAATCACTGAGTATACACACGCGGGTGTATTTTTGTGTTTCAAGCCAGGCAAGCGCTTGCGTCACTGCCATCACCTCCATCGTCATGCTGCTGGTTGTCATGGAGAAGGCGCCGTTGGCTTCTTTGACTGTTCTGCCCGCTGAGCGTGCTGTAAATGCCCATGCGCTTCTTCTTTGGCGTATAACGGATCCGTCTGTATAGATTATTGCATCTGCTTCATCTGAATTTTCACCGATGAGAGCGTTGACCTCTGCGTTAACAGCAACAGGATTTCTCTTCTCTACATCGCCTGTTGAGTGTGACAATACAGGAAAAATGTACAAATGAACGCCTGAGCACACAGGTATCCATTCTGCACCCAGGTATGATGTCGGTTAGGCTGCATATTTGCCTAATAACATCTTCTGCCCGACCTAGCCACGATTTCACCCTCTTCAGTCTGTCGCCCCTTTTCACTAAAAAGCGCTTGATGCAGTGGTGTGTTTCTTATCAGCACATATTTTGAGATATGCCCGAGCCCTCCACATCCTGATCCTTTGGGTCATTGTTTGGAAAGTCAAGTAGATGCCTCATTGCTCCACAGGATGTGTCTCTTGTACATCCCAAAATAATGCGCATGGCTTCATTTTGCACCTTTTCGAGTCGTTCAATCTGGGGTAGCACTGACAGTGAGGATGGCCAGAGCGTATTCAATGGAGGAAAGGACCAGACCGTAGAATAGAAGTATTAGTAGTCTTTGCTCAATATTTGGAAGCAGCCATAATCCTCATTGCAGATAGACCTTTGCGTGCTTTTGTTATCACATGGTCAACGTGTTCCCTGAATGACAAGCTGCGATCGAACCTCACCCGAGAAACGTCATAACGTTGGTTCTGATCAATACATTATCACGCATTTTCACTTCTGGTAAGTCCGACTTGACAATGTGATTGTTCAAAGAGAACCATGACACTGATGCCTTCGAAGGATTGACATAGGCATTGGAACCATCACACCAGGCGGCAATTCGATCGAGTTCTTTGTGCATAGTGCTGGCGATCTCCTGTCTATCACGCCCTCGTCGATAAATCAAAATGTCATCAGCAAATGACAAAGTCCTTCCCTTTCCATTCAACTGCTGCTCAGTGATATCACCGTATAAACGTTGAATAAGACTGGTGATAGCGGTGATCCCTGTGGCAAGCCTGGACATATCGTTTGCGGTTCTGAGGACCAGCTACCACATCTTAGTACAATCTTTCTCTGGAACAGGACCGCAGCAATCCAGCGGATCAGAATAGGATTAACTTCTAGTATTCTGCATCGAGATGATTCTGTAGCCGCAGATCTTTGAGTGGTCTTTATTAGGCTTTGGTAGTGGGAACAAATAACTATGGAGCCATTCCTCTTGTATCTGGCCACTCTGGATGCTGATATTGAATTCCTTTGCCACGCTTTTCAAATCAGCATTCGACATCATCAGCATGTCGTTGTATCGGATGACGTCAGGGCCTGGAGCAGTGCTGCGCGATTTCTTGAGGCATGTTCTAAAGGTATCTGCAGTGATTGTGAGATCAGTGCCTAGCACAGTGTTCTCGCACAGCATCGACAGTTTCATCTTAACCCCTATTCTTGTAGCTTCGTCTTTTTGGTCAGTTTGCTCCAAGTAGCGCGCCAGAAGGGTTTTTCCTTTATCAGCATCAGTTCTCTGCCATATCAAGTCTGTACCCTGAAAATCAGCGATACCCCTTGGTCGTGCGGCGCCGTGCATGCTCCGTTGAAGGCGCCAGAATGTCACAAGAGATCCCTCGGAGCAAAGGCTCTTGCAGAATTCGTTCCATTTCGCTGTCTTAGCTTCCTTCGCAATTAACTTGAAAGCCACTGTCTGCTTGTTGACCTCATCTTTCAGACTGATCAGGCGTTCAGAAAGTGGCGGATCAATTTTCCTTGCCTTTTGCCATGCCTTGACAGCTTTCCTTTTTTCTAGCCACGCCATGTTGACTACTTCATTCCACCATGGTGGCTGGGCCATCTCTCCGCCGTCTGCGATCTGCTCTTGTTTTACGTCGTCGGATTTTGCTAATGGCATCTTGCCCTGTACGGTCATATATAAAAGCAGGCACATTGATTACATGACCTTTGTTGTTGCTCTTCTCTACCAGGACGACGCAAGGAAAGTGATCACTGTCGTGGTATCCCAGTGTGCTCCACCTGCATCCTGATGCAATGGAGGGAGACACTAGGGCCAGGTCAATTACGCTGTCAGAATCCCCTTGTCGTGTTGCCATTCAGGTAACCTTTCCGTCGTTCAAGCATACTAGATCGGCAGACACTAGGGTATCCTCCAGGTCTTCCCCCTGTTTATAAGTGATTACATTGACCCACTGGTTTCCTCTGGCGTTGAAATCTCCTCAGTAAAGGACTTTCTTTTCCTCCGTCTGGAGCAAACTCTGCCATTTCGCTGTATCCACCTTTCCATTGCAGGCGTACACATTGACAATCACAAACTGGGCCGGGCCCATCACTCTGACTGCGTGTACTTGTAAGTCGTCATCATTCCACTTAGACATGTCCACCTCAGACACCGGTATGTGGTCACGAACAAGAATGAGCTGTCCGAGGTGCCGTCTATTGCAGAAGGATTGGAAGCCCGCAATTTTAACGATCTCGTCACCGAGGTGTGTTTCCTGTAGGACAACAATGTCGTTGCTGTAGAGGAGCTTCTCAAAAATGGGTCGGCGTTGACTGAACGAAGCGCAGTTCCAGTAGAGAACACGAACATACTTTAAACTGAGTCTCTCACATTTCAGTCGCTTCCTGCAGGCGCCACCGTGCTTGCAGTGAAAACAAATCAGGTGACAGTACACATCCTTGTCGTACGCCCCTCTTTATGCTTTGAAATGTACCTAAACAGTTGTTAATTCTCATAGCTGCTGTTTGCTGCCAATACATATTCTTTATTATTCGTAGATCTCTTCCATCAATGTTTATCATTTTTCTAACAGTTTGATTACTTCTTCATGCTACACGCAGTCAAATGCTTTTGTATAGTCTATGAAGCATAAGTACAAATCAGTCTTTACTTCTATAGCTCTTTCTGACAATGTCCTTAGGATGTATATGGCATTGTTTGTACCTTTTCCTTCTTCAAATCCACATTGTTTATCGCTAATTTATTGTTTAATTTTGTTTCTTATTCTTCTCATAATTATTCTCAGTAAAATCTTAGTCAGGTGACTCTTAAGACTTATTGTGCGATAGTCTTCACATTTTAAAGTGCCTGGTAAGATGTTGTCTGGCTTGGGTGCTTTTCCTTTCTTCATATGATTTATTGCATCCTCAACTTCTGCAGTCATTATTGTTGGACCAACATTGTTGGACCAACATTGTTGGTCTGCAGTTATACATCTGGTCTATTATCATCATACATTTCCCCTATATACTCTGTCCATCTGCTAATTATATTACTATGTCGCATTAATAAGTCACCATCTTTTGATTTTAAACATCCAGTGCTGTTACGTGTCATCTTTTCTGTTAACATATTTATCTGTTGGTACATGGAATGTGAGTCTTTTCTGTGATTTTCCCCAATCTCTGTACACATTTGATTCAGCCAGGCTTTCTAAGCCACTTTGCATTTGTTCACTATTTCTTTTTGTATTCAAGAGTATTCCTCTTTATCATTCTTTTTCTTCCATCTTTCATCCATCAACTGCAGAATATCGGTTGACATCCATTTTTTTTTGGCAGCTCTATGGGTTGGTGGGATTGTCTCTTTTGATGTCTGCTGAATTGACTCACGCAACATATCCCACTGTTCCACAATATTCTGTATAATTTCCATTGCATTTATACCGGTTTTGTACAGTGACATTGTACTGTTTCTTAATTTCGTTATCCGTTCTAAGAATGCCTAAATTTAACTTGATGTTCTGTGGTGTTTTTCTAATGTTCTTTAGTCTTATTCTAATTTTTCCTACAACTGGAACATGGTCACTAAAGCAGTCTGCTCCTGGTCTAGTTTTAGCTCCAACTAAGCTGCTCTGAAATCTTCTTGAAATCAAAATATAATCAATCTGATTGCGGACATTATCACCAGGACTTTTCCAAGTCCACAATCTTCGAGGATGGTGTTTAAACCAGGTGTTACCTATTATCATGCTGCGCGACTCAGCCCATGCTATTAATCTGTCACCTCTCACATTCTTTTCTCCTAGGCCATACCCACCCTTATACCGTACACTTGTTCACTTCCTATCTTCGTGTTGAAATCTCCAAGTACCATTGTTACTTCACAATTTTTGCATTGATCAACAGCCATGTCTAACTCGTCATAAAATGCGTCAATATCTTCCTCTGAACTATCTGCTGTTGGGGCATAAATCTGTACTAAGTTGGTGTCAAACGGTCTGCCGCGAAGTTTTACTAATAGTACTCTAACTGACATTGTAATTCTGAAAATAAGTAGAACACCTAATATACTAACTATTCAAGTTAACAACGAACAACTCAAACAAGTGCAACAATTTAAATACTTGGGGAGCATCTTCACAGATGATGGAAGAATTGATAGGGAACTTGAGGCAAGATGTCAAAAGGCGAACGCAGTAACTTACCAACTCTCCCCACTGCTAAAACACCCAAGCATCACTATGGCACTAAAACGACAACTGATAAATTGCATGTTTATACCAACCCTCTGCTACCAATGCCAAACCTGGTCCCTAACAAGAGCACAGGAGAAAAAGATCACGACGTGCGAAATGAGATGCTTACGTAAGGCTGCCAATGTCACAAGGAGAGACAGAGTTCGAAACGAGAACATTAGAGCAATTGTAGGAACCACACCATGCCTGCAATACATAAAGAAGCAACAAATAGAGTGGTTTGGCCACTTGATGCGAATGCAAACCGACCAACTGCCTCTACGAGCATACAACGAACAGCACTACTGCCCTAGAGCAAGAGGCAGACCGAGAGTACGATGGATAGACAATATATCAGAGATCCTGAGGCAACACGGACTAACAACACACGTGCAACACACCTGGCCCAGGATAGAAAACTGCGACTCCCCACTACGCTGTGAGGCAATTGTGGACAAGACAAGACAAGACAAGACAAGACTGATATTGTCCAAAATCCTTTGACAGTTTTTGAGTTCTTTGAATCCCCTGCTCTCGGCCATCGCATTTCACTAATTCCTAATATGTTGATGTTCATTCGTTTCATTTTCATCTTGATGTTATCCAGCTTTCCGTTTTGTACGAGTGTTCTGACATTCCATGTACCAATGTTTAGGATGTTTGTACCATTTACTTTTTCAACAGTAGCTGGATGACGGTCTGGTATCACCCGTAGAACATGATGCTCCCTACCGGACGAGGTGATTCCACTGGAATCCCCATTCACGTCGTTATCTGAACTCGTAATATTTTGAGGCATGATTGACTAGGGATAATACAGCGGTGGTTTCCCCTTGCCTTCCGCCCGTTTGTATATGGTTTGACTCCAATAGCCTTTGTCTAAAGTACTTACCCTGCAAGGCAACAGGGGGGAGAGGTTATGGCGCCTCTTACCCGCCGATGGCCATGTCGTAGACTTTTGAGGTATTTTATAGAGATAGCTGTCCCATCAACTAACTTGCCTCCTATTAATGACCATCACCTGTTTTGATCCACGGCCACTTATTCAATATATTCGTGGCTAACCTCTTTATCTAGAGGCCTTTCCACCATCCGCCACCTGGTGGATGCGCCTAGTAGTAGGACAGGCTCCTACCCCAGGTTTTCAAAAATAGGAGACCATAATGCTTTGCTAAAATACAATATGACGACAACGTTATAGTATTTATACATATCAAACCAGAACAGTCAAGGATACATTTTTTCGCTTACGCACTGAAACACTGCACACTCAACAACCACTCACATAAAGTAATCATGAACCGAACAGCTTTCTGTCAGCGCCTTAGTGCTGAGCAGACTCCAGAACATGTCTTACAGAATTGTCCTTTCCTGGCGGAGCTGACAATCAACATGTGGCCACGCCCAGTAGACCTGTCAACCGAGCTTTAGGGAAACCTAAGAGACCTTGAGACGTCATCCCAGTAGTGGATTAAGCGAATGACCAGAGATCAATGAAGAAGAAGAGTGTAAATACAACCATTTTTTGTTGTTTGCATGATCGTTATAATCAGTCCAGTTTCGTCCTTTTTATTATGAATTTATTTTTTTGTTATTTGGAGCCGCACCCTGGCTTTTGCCAGGTGCCGCAATATAGGCAGGCCATACATATGGCCAATTGTCTGAACGAGGTTTCTGGGACCTCTCTACGGCGATCATCATCCACATTGTGGCACTTTGTGTCATTGGGTGTTTATCGCTTGTGTGATGTTCTGGTGGGGTAGAAAGTCAGTCAGTCAGTTGTTTATTTTGCGTATGAGCTTGTCTAAATCGCAAACCTGCTGGAATATATCTTCAGCATCGGGCATCCAGGAGCAACCTCTTTTCAGGCGTCCCTTCTCCTTTTACGAAATCTATAGCACTATGCAGTGGATGGTTAATCCCTCCTGTTACATTTACGTGTCCTGTACCTATGTTACAGCTTCCAATATTAATCTGACATCACCTGTACGACTTTCCAATTCCAGTTGTCCAACAAAAATTCCATAAACTTGATACTTTTTCAGCAGCCCGGAGGCCTGCAATATGAAGGAAGGTTCCTTGGGTATCTTATTTGGTTTCCTATTAGTTGTGGTGTGAAGTCACACCTGGTATTCTTGTTCTTTGTCTTCCTAAGTCCGGTGTGGTACTTGGGGTTTTGGGTCTGGTCCAGTTCTCCTAGTATCAGTTTATGTGGGTTTTAGCTGATTGTTGCTGGTGCTTGGTTTACCTCGTGCTGGTCGCTGCGCTGGTGTCCTATTGTCTGCTGGGTTACCGTTCTGTAAAGCCGCGGGAAAATGCCAAACAAACATCAGGTCACGGCGTCTCCAACAATGTTCCTTTTCATGACAACCAGAGCCGTCACAATATGTTGTTATGATCAGCCCTGTGTGTGTGTGTGTGTGTGTGTGTGTGTGTGTGTCCACGGAGTGTGGAGAAGTAGTGGAGTTAAGATGGGCTGCAAATTAGAGAACTAATTTGCTCGAATGTGCCAAGAGATTTGATAGTGAGGTCGGGAGAATGAGAGCAACAGATAGCTTGAGAGAGATATGTTCCCGACGCGGGAGCCCCTCCCCCCCTCCCCCCCCCCCCCCCCCTTCCCTTCTCCTCCCTCCCCCCCCCCCCCCCTCCCCCTCCGCCCCCCCTCCCCCCCCCACTTGTACTCGCCGGATCTGATCAGGTCTCATCGGGTTGTGCAGCCGCCCGTCTGGTTGAGGGGTAGCTCTCAGATCGTTTTCCCTGTTCTCGATATGAACTTCTTGACAAGTCGCTGGGTCTGGTCCTCAGTGCACACGCTAAGGCAGTTTTCGACAGTCATAAGTACGACTTTGTGTCTGGTGTCATCTATATACGTGGTCAAGGGTGTCCTATTAGCATCGTTACAACATTATCTGTTCAGCATGGTGGCACCTAGAGTCAGAAAAGAAACTAAACTATAAGGATGATTATTTCGATGATGATCAGAACAAAAAAGGGCAACAACTCTCACAAACAAAGCCACTGTCATCGCCATATTGTCCCTGTCTGTTCACTTCCGTGTTTGGTGTCTTCAGTCAAAGATGGGCTGTGTTGTAAGTATTTATGTACCGTTTAGTGTTTGTTTCCCAAATCACACATCCTCAAGAATGTTACTTTTGTATATTTCTTAAATTATTAGCATTATTTTTCATTGTTTATATTTTTTCTACCTTTTTGTTTTAAAACTTATTAAAGTCTCATAAGTCTGACTGTTGACGCTGTTGTGTTGTCTTTCAAATCTTTGTATTGTAGTTTGTTTTGGTGCCGTACTGTCGTTTTTTTTTTTTTTAGTTTAGTTTTTGGCTTTGAGCGACATTTAAATATTTAAATAATATACTTTAAATATGGTTTCAAATTTAGTCGTAGGTAAAGTTTGGACTAAGTCGTCACGATTTTAAGGTCAAGTCCCAGGTCAAGTATCAAAGTCAAGTTCATCCATCAAGATTTAATTTGATTTAAATGAGAGTCATGAACTTATGATACTTGCTAGCTTCACAGTCATTTCATTGGTTAGATCCCACCAAGTACTGTCAAGTCATTTAATTTGCACGTTATGGAATGGACAGTATTTATGGACTAAACTATTTAGTCTGTTATATTCTCAAGAAAACAAACAACGGCTCTCCTCCAAACTTCTACCCCCGCAGTATTGCGGCCTGAAATATCCGTTCGGGGCACAGTCCAATTAAAAAATGCCGGCTCCGTATAACGAAACAAATGTTCTAACAGGGTTTAGGCGATATGTAACTTGCGGACCTGTTTCTTATTGTTTCTGATTACCTGACAATTCTAAGAGACGCACGCAACAATGCAGACGATAATAATAGCGACCCTTGACACTTTTCATTTTTGAACTTTCTGCCGATGAACAAATCACAGCAATTCTAGGATTGGCTGGGAAAAAGGAAACAAATGCTCTAACAGGGTCTCAGCGATATTATACTTGCGGAACTGTTTCTGTGACGATGCCTCACTGCCGTGCGTATCCCCCGCGTTACTACGCGCGGCGCGGATAGGGCTAAACTAGATGGCTGGGACTCACAAGCGGCAGCTACCGCATCTCCTGCCACTTCCTCCAATTACTTTGCTCGTGAGTCCCAGGCACCTGGTTTAGCCCCCATCCGCGCGTAGTGGCGCGGGAGCTACGCTCGGCAGTGAGTTTAATCTCGTTTTGCACATGCCGACAAGTCTGACATCTACTGCTGCTAAATCCTCAATCGGAAGAACAGTATTGCAAATCTGCGTGGGAGCGCGTAGTCTACCCGCCATATCACTTTCATCGTCTGTTAAATTGTCAACGGTCGCTTTTATCGTCTGCTAGCATCGTCTGCAGAAAACACTCAACATTGTCACCGGTCACTTTTATCGTCTGCTACTATCGTCTGCAATGTTGCGTCTCGTGACATTGTAAGGTACTCCTAGTTTTGCCGCAATTTGTTCCTCGGCGGGAACTCTGACAAGTCCGTATTTTTAATTGGACTGCACCCCGAACAGATATTTCCTGCCGCAATACTGCGGGGGTAGAAGTTCGGAAGAGAGCCCAAACAACTGTTCTTAGATTTTGTGATGTTGTTTGTAAATATGGCAGTGTGGCAAAACTAAAACTGATTGAAATATATAGTAATATAAATTTATACATAAAGGTGGAAGAAGTCAAATGTGAAGCTTGATAAAACAAAAATTGTTGTCCTGTTTTATATGAAGATATTTTAAATTGTGATGTGATCACCAAACCTCACAATAGCTGGTCAGGAAAAATGAGTCCTGCCAAGCCGCTGAGGTTACAAGTCATGTAACGAGTCGTGGGACAAAAAACCCCCAGTTAAGTCACAAGCCATTAATTACACAGATTAAGTAGAACTTGAGTCCAGGTTGCACGACTCGATTTTTTTAACCTCTGGTTATAGGCACATTGCTTGGGACTGTTAGAAGTGAAACATTTGTTACTCAAGTATTTTTGTGCAGTGGGTATGAAATTATCCCCCAATTGTATGCATATATATAAAGTTTTAGTGGCATAAGTGTAATATTAATAACAGAATAACAAACCATAAACTATTTTAACTTAACTAGTTTGTTTAACACTAGGCGGTTCTGCACCACTTAATGGTGGATTGATGTATGGCAAGCTAGATGTTGTGAGGGCCCTTTGGGAGCAAGTGAACAGTGCAGAGGCACAGACAGACCCTTATGGTGTAAGGAGAATGGCATTGCGAGAAGTTAATTACCAGGGATCTGGTCGTAAGGGAAAGGAGTGCTTATGGGAGTGTCATGGGTGCTATGATGTAAAGCCTTAATTAAAAATTTTTAGCATCAGGAAGAGGGGCAAATGCCTACACTTTGGATTTGACATACATTGAGATTTTTGTACTATAATGAAGAATATTCACACAGGTTCAAAGAAATAACAAGAGATACAGAGGAGAGAATTAGGAGATTGGGTACTGCAGTACTGCCCTTACCTCTCCCAGCAAAGACTGTGGATCTGGCCCAAAGGAGCCACATTGCAAGAGAAGCTATGGGGGAACCAGTGGCGACCTTAAACGCACAATCCTATTTGTGACCCAGACGGGACTCAATGTTTAGCATGACTGATATCGAACGCAGAAGAAGAAAAAAGAAGGAGATTGGGATAAAAATAATGGGAAGGATAAAGTGTAAGTTGCATGAGATGCAAAGGCTAAGATGACTTGGTGTGAGATCTTTTGACGTGAACCAAAGAGAATTACTAACTCGAATGAGTGAAGTAGAAAGTTTCAATATGGCATAACTTTCTGTGGCAGACTGTTCAAATTCGGGTCAGGCTCACGGAATAGTGGCCGCAGGGTGATTTTGAAATGTCTTACTCCACTCATGTCAGCTCTGTGGCTAAGTCGATGCGAACGCTTCGTGTTGCCGGGTTCGATCCCAGCTGCAGATCTAGAGCCTTGCGGTTTCGACAGTGCTATCAAGAAAGCCGACCGTCCAGAAAGCAATGGCAAACTACTGGACGTAAATTAGCCTTGAAAAACCGCACAACAGCCAGAGGCTGTTGGGGTTGGTTCTGCAACGTCCTGTAAAAGATACGCAACTAACCTGACTTCACTCATACATTTTCTGGACTGACAGGCATGCATTGCCTTCATACGCTGATGAAATTCTGTAGATTTCGCCCCTTCACTGATTAACCCCCCCCCCCCCCCCACCCCCCCCCCCCCCCAAAAGAAAATAATAACAGGATGCATGTCAAAAGTGGAACGGTCATCTATAAATTGTTATTTGTTGCCCCTGTGGTTTTTTTTTTAGCATCGTGATGTCATATACTTTTAAAATCCTTAACAATAATATTGGCATTTTACTAGACAATGACATGTCTATTGTAATTTCTATAGCTTGGTTACAGTTTTCATTTAAAGCCCCTCATGTTTATTCCCAGTCAGTTACTTTTCATCATACTGAATACAGGTAACAAAATAATAATTCCTGTTTGATTTTTCTGTGTTTACTAATGAAGACAATTTTTTTTTATTTGCAGGGAGTACAGAAACGACAGCTGCTTCTGTTATCATGTTTTTTTATCTGTTTTGTATCTACACTTTTGGTGATTGTTGGACTTTGCACCAACAACTGGGTGGAGATACGAGACCGCAACCTTTATCGCAACAACATCAATGTTCACTTCGGGCTCCACAGAGTGTGCTGGACTTCCAATGATCGATGCAACAACCCAGGAAATGACTATGATCAACAGAGTAAGTACAGAGCAGTGTTTTGCAAAGTGGGTGCTACAGCCCCCCGCTACAATCCCTCCCCCTTCACGGGTGGGTGGTGGGATGGTCGAGGTGAAACACTGATTTAGAGATTTGTTTCCATTTTCTCATCATGTGGGTTACTGGGCCTCATTTAAAAAAAGAAAATAGGGAGGATAGACCCACTGCCTTTCTAGCAAGCATATTGTAAGAGTCGAATAATTAGTGATTTCTAATTTGGAGTGCATTTGCCATATCTGTGATGCAAACAGCGAGGAATGGAGAGTGAGCAGCAACGGAATTCATTATCTGTTTAAATCACCACTGGTCACTGGCATCATGAGGGTTAATAGACTAAAATGGCTGTTGAATGTTGAGAGGTAAAAACTGTATACACAAGGGAGCTGAATGGTAAAAGAGGATGGGGATTTAATATCCGGACAGACATACAAATGCTTGGTGTCACCAACTGGAAAGAGAAGGCCAACCAGAGAGATTTGTGGAGGTGGGTGATATCTGCAGCAGTAAACCTCAAGGGCTCAGAATGCTGAAGAAGAAGTGCATCTGCCTGAAAGGCAAGAAACCAACAGTCTGCACACAAATGAACCCTATCTGTGAAATGGATGTGCGCTCAAAACTGAGGTTCTGAAACCAGGCTAAAGTTCAAAAGTGGATGAACAACTAGAGCTTTCAGACAGAGTTTACAGTCGGTGAATGTGAAAAAGATGATGATGATTGTGATAACTATGTCTCTGCTTATGATTTTAATAATTGTCTGGTGAATTATTGTGGTAACAGTGTTTCCTGGATTATTGTGATAACTTTGTCTCCTGAATGACTGTGATAACTGTGTCTCCTAAATGATTGTGATAACTTGTGAGTGATTGCGATAACTGTCTCCTAAATGATTGTGATAATTGTGTCTCCTAAATAATTGTGTTAACTGTCTGATGAATGACTGTGATAACTGTGTCTCCTAAATGACTGCGATAACTGTGTCTCCTAAATGACTGCGATAACTGTGTCTCCTAAATGACTGCGATAACTGTGTCTCCTAAATGATTGTGATAACTGTGTCTCCTAAATAATTGTGATAACTGTCTGATGAATGACTGTGATAACTGTGTCTCCTAAATGATTGTGATAACTTGTGAGTGATTGCGATAACTGTCTCCTAAATTATTGCGATAATTGTGTCTCCTAAATTATTGTGATAACTGTGTCTGGTATATATTTGTAACATGCCTCATTGGTGACTTTCTTATTCCCACAGATTCACTGCCGACAGTTCAAGGACTTCTGATAGTTGGGGGATTTATGTCAGTAATTGCCGGATTAGTCGCCATGTTTAACTTGACACAACATCAGCTGGGCAGATCAAATGGATTGATCTCGATCGGTTGTGCGGCAGCAGCAGGAATTTCTGGTGAGTTTATTTGTTGTACGTCGACTCTGTGGATAAGTCAATGCGAAGGTTTCATAATGCCTGGATGCCGGGTTCGATCCCAGCTGTGGTATCAGGGGGTCGACCGTCCAGAAAGCAATGGCAAACTACTGGACGTAAATTTGTCTAGAGAAACCACACAACAGCCAGGGGCAGCTGGGGTTGGTTCTTCAATGTCCTGTAAAGGATACGCAACTAACCTTTAATTGTTGTATGTTAGGATTGATTGTACATCTTGTGGTTGTCGTCACTGACCCAGTGCTGTATGACCCTATAACCAGCGCTTTTGTGGTATGCAACGGTTCGCAGTACCGGTTAACTTTGTTAGGCAAAATATTAATCAGCGCTACTGTTGTAATAGACACTTTTTATCTAGTATTTTATCGAGCACCAACACTTTTTTTTTTTTTTTAGATACTTTGCGGTCAGTACTGCCACTTTTTGTATATATATATATTTTTTAATAGATACTATATGGTAAGTACTTTTTTTTCAAAAGGAAAAATCCCTGTCTGTAACATTATGGTTTTAGCACCATATGTCTGGTATGGCATCCTTGTAACATTATGGTTCTAGCACTATATGTCTGGTATGGCATCCTTGTAACATTATGGTTCTAGCACTATATGTCTGGTGTGATATCCTTGTAACATTATGGTTCTAGCACTATATGTCTGGTGTGATATCCTTGGGTACATTATGGTTTTAGCACTATATGTCTGGTGTGATATCCTTGGGTACATTATGGTTTTAGCACTATATGTCTGGTGTGATATCCTTGTAACATTATGGTTTTAGCACTATATGTCTGGTGTGATATCCTTGTAACATTATGGTTTTAGCACTATATGTCTGGTGTGATATCCTTGGGTACATCATGGTTCTTGCACTATATGTCTGGTGTAATATCCTTGAGTACATTATGGTTTTAGCACTATATGTCTGGTGTAATATCCTTGGGTACATTATGGTTTTAGCACTATTTGTCTGGTGTGATATCCTTGGGTACATTATGGTTTTAGCACTATATGTCTGGTGTGATATCCTTGGGTACATTATGGTTTTAGCACTATATGTCTGGTGTGATATCCTTGGGTACATTATGGTTTTAGCACTATATGTCTGGTGTGATATCCTTGGATACATTATGGTTTTAGCACTATATGTCTGGTGTGATATCCTTGGGTACATTATGGTTTTAGCACTATATGTCTGGTGTGATATCCTTGGGTACATTATGGTTTTAGCACTATATATCTGGTGTGATATCCTTGTAACATTATGGTTTTAGCACTATATGTCTGGTGTGATATCCTTGGGTACATTATGTTTTAGCACTATATGTCTGGTGTGATATCCTTGGGTACATTATGGTCTTAGCACTATATGTCTGGTGTGATATCCTTGGGTACATCATGGTTTTAGCACTATATGTCTGGTGTGATATCCTTGGGTACATCATGGTTTTAGCACTATATGTCTGGTGTAATATCCTTGGGTACATTATGGTTTTAGCACTATATGTCTGGTGTGGTATCCTTGGGTACATTATGGTTTTAGCACTATATGTCTGGTGTGATATCCTTGGGTACATAATGGTTTTAGCACTATATGTCTGGTGTGGTATCCTTGGGTACATTATGGTTTTAGCACTATATGTCTGGTGTGATATCCTTGGGTACATAATGGTTTTAGCACTATATGTCTGGTGTGATATCCTTGGGTACATTATGGTTTTAGCACACTATATGGGTACATCATGGTTTTAGCACTATATTTCTGGTGTGATATCCTTGTAACATTATGGTTTTAGCACTATATGTCTGGTGTGGTATCCTTGGGTACATCATAGTTTTAGCACTATATGTCTGGTGTGATATCCTTGGTACATTATGGTTTTAGCACTATATGTCTGGTGTGATATCCTTGGGTACATGATGGTTTTAGCACTATATGTCTGGTGTGATATCCTTGGGTACATGATGGTTTTAGCACTATATGTCTGGTGTGATATCCTTGGGTACATTATGGTTTTAGCACTATATGTCTGGTGTGATATCCTTGGGTACATTATGGTTTTAGCACTATATGTCTGGTGTGATATCCTTGGGTACATGATGGTTTTAGCACTATATGTCTGGTGTGATATCCTTGGGTACATGATGGTAGACCCATATTTCTTTAGACTTATCAGCACTTCATAGGGGATGTATTCAGTATTGTATTATCTCCCTTAACTTCCTGGGACATTGCCTGATGCCCATTTTAGGCTGGGTCGACCTGTTAGGCCTAATAGATTTGAACCCAAGACTTTAGGATCAGTTTGCTAGCGTCCAGCTGTTGGGCTACTGAAGCTGTTCAGTTTTACTTAGCGTTGAATGTTTATTCGTAATTGTTTCGGGCTCTAATAGGCTTCCCTGGGTTTGGACAGCTGCGTTACAATTTACTTTGACCTCTGGTGTCCCATTAGATGACAGCAACAATGACAGAACACATCAGAATCTTCTGTCTACTGTCGCTAACTTGTCCACTTAAATCTCAGACATCAATATTTGTACTCCCTGTGTGGGTTTTAGGGCCCAATTATAGGGAAAACAAGAATAGAACCACTGCCTACCAAAAAGCATTTCGTAAGAGTCGACTAATTGGGAGCTTCCTTCAAAGTCGGAGTCATCTACCTGAGAGGCAAGGAACCAGCAGTCTGCACACAAATGAGTCAGACTTGTTAAAAGGATGCACACGCAGCATTCAGGTTTTGGAACAGGACTGCAGTCCAGAAGTGGATAAACAACCAGAACTTTCCGCCAGAGTTTACAGCCGGTAAACGCGAAGAAGAAGAAGAAGATTTCTACGACTACTTACAACCTGAAATCCTCTGTCAACAAATGGCTCTTTTCTCACACACACCTATCCAAGCACCAAACACAGAATGATTCTTAATTCGCTGATATCTCTAATCACCTGTTGAATCCCACCCATTATCCTAGCTTCGCTCAGTCTCCTGTTTCACAACAGTCGCGCTAAACCTTGAGTTTTTTTTTCTTTGGCTTATGCCTTCTTTTTAAATACTCCATAGTTTTATTGTTTTAAAATGCTTTTTTTTTTAAAAATTAATTAAAATATATATATATATATGTCTTCTTTTTCTTTTCTACTCCTGGGATGCCTCACTGTGTCAGGGGAGAAAGAGATCTCTAAACGGGCCGTTCTGTTAGTTTCATATATTGTACTTTTCAGTGTCTGATATTCCTGTGGTCCATCTTCTTTGGGTCTGTTACCTCTGTATCTGTATAACATTGCTCTCTGTATTGCCCTGTCTGCATGGCCACACCATTTAATGTGGTGTGTGTGTATAAATATATATATATATAGGTTTTTTTTTTATTGCCAGTAATTGCTTTGTGACATTTAGCCGTTGACTGCATTTATGTCAAGCAAAAATATCAACATAATTTTTGTATTTACTTTGTTGCTATTAAAATTGTATGGTGACTTCAGCCACAGAGTCGACCCGTTGATCAGGCCTAAAGACGAAACAGGAATAGATCAGCCTAAAGACGAAACAGGAATATATCAACCTAAAAAAAAAAACAGGAAAGATTGGCCTAAAGAAAAACAGCAATAGATTGGCCTGCTTTAATTTTGTAAGATAAAATAACTAAACAAAGGACACTTTTAACATTATGGGCATATGGTGCTAGACCATATTTGGCACTCAGTGGGTGATGTAGTCATCCTGCCAGCTGCCTTTACTTCCCACATGTCTAGGTGCCAAAATTATGTTATTAATCTGCCTAGGTGTGTATTTTAACCCAAGAACATTGATCTGGCAGGCAAATGACCAGCCAGTATTGTGGAATGGCTCCTAGGCTTTGGGTAAAAGTTTAAAAAAGTGAAGTTAAAGTGTTTTTGTTAGACTTGTTCATAGTTATCTGGATTTTTTGGTTAAGGATTTTTTACAATTTGTATATCATTTAGAAACTTGTTGTGTTGGAAAAGCATATCAGTCATTTTGTTTAAATGAGAATAAGTTAACATATAGTGTTGTACTGCCCTTCAGGGGATTCACATCTCTGACGTCGCAGGGGCAGCTTCAGAGGAAGTAATCTTAGCAACAGTGAAGATGGGGTTAACCCGTGTGGGTTCTTTCATAATATCCTACCCCAGATGACATCACAGGACAGTCCAACATTTTGCAGGGTGGTAAGATTGGGTTTCCCGGCTTTCTTGTGCTTTAAACGACCCCAAAACATCTAGCACTGACCCTAACCCCAGCCCACCTACCTCCCACGACCGCATGCAGCCTATCTACCAACCCCTTGCCAAATAATAAAGAACACACAGGGGTGATTTCTTAAAACCCTACCCCAAACAGGGGAAATCCACAGTCAAATATTTCAGTGGGTGGTAGATAGGCTGAATGCAGTCATGGGACCAAGGCTGCACTCTCTTTGTGGGACTTAGGTGGGTTGGGGTTAGGGCCAGTTCCAGATGTTTTGGGGTTGTTGAAATCCTCAGAAAGCCAGGAAACCCAGACTTACCACCCTCTAAAATGTTGGACTGTCCTGTGATGTCATCTGGGGTAGCATATTACAAAAGAACCAGCTGTTTACTTCCTAAACGTGTATTTTGTATTCAGTCCTCAAAGGCGTGTCTTACATTATAGAGACTGCTGTGTGTAAAACCATGTCATTGTATTAGCCATATTTTTCACTAAGTGCAACTGTTTTATATACATTGTAATTGCTGGGTGTACTGAAAGTTTAAGTGCCAGTTTTTCATTTTTATTGAGTCTATGAAATAATTGCAGCAGTTTTTTGTTTGTTCATTTGTTGGTTTTAAATCATTTTACTTAAATGTGCATTAACTCTTGAAGTCCCTCACAGCTATAAGCTTAACTCTTTCTGTTGAAACTAGCAAATCCCTATGTGGGTTGCGGTTCCCTATTGGGAACTTCCTTTGAAGTCAGAGTACATCTACCTGAAAGCCAGAACTAACAGTCTGCATACAAATAAGCTACATCTGCAAAATGGATATGCACACAACACGCAGGTTCTAGAACAAGTCTAGAGGTGGACAAACAACCAGGACTTTACAAATAGTGAGTGCAAAGAAGAAGAAATAAATAAATGTTGCATCTAAAGTTTTTCTGATATCATAGTTAAACTGAAAAAACGTTACAGTTAAGTAAAGGACCCTTTTGGCAGAATTGAAAGGGTAAAGCTGACAAACTGGGCGTGATTGGTTGGTGGAGGAAGATGTATGAGCAGACGTACTGATTGCACTGTAATCGAGAGACTTTGAGACAATAAAGCGCTTGTTGGAACTGGGTATTAAATGAAGATAAGCATGTACAAACTGGTTGGGGGGCAAACAAAGAAGAAATACCAATCAACTCCTGCTGAATACAGTAACATAGAGACACTGAGATGGCTGCTGTATCAGAGTGCGGAGTATGAATGGATCAGACCGTTGTGTTAGGTGTGGAAACGGACAGGTTACAAGTAATAATAATTGGATGAAACAGGAGTTTAGAATTGAAAAAGCATGTGATTAAAGAAGGTACCATCAAACTCATGGTAAGTTCCTTGGCATCAAATGTACATTATTACTAGAGTATATCATGACAAAATGTTTTACGCTAGTTTTGCTTTTGAATATTAGTATCATGAAAATATCATTGCCGTGATAAGAAAGTGACCAGTTTTTGTGTGCATGAGTTATGTTGTTATGAGGAGAGTAGCATCGGAGAACAGTGCGACAGCTTGAAAGATTCATGATGATGATAAAAGAGTTCTGCTTGTTAATTTCCCAATGCTAAGTTTTTTTAATGCTCACAGCTCCCACATGACTTCTAGGCTCCCATTTTTTTTTTGGGGGGGGGGGGGGGGGGTACACCTTCTGTCCCTAACAAGACCCTTGTAAAGGGCAGCTGATTAGGGTTTTAGTGTTGGGCTGCAAGGTGCTGATATCACAGCCTGGCTGTTAACCACAACACAGCATATTCTAGCCATCCTTTTAACGGTGAAAGAAAAAGGATGCTTAAATCGGTGTAAAAATCAGGGGGTGCAATCACAGGAAGAAAAGTATTATGAACAATAATTGTCTTGCATTATTGTGACATGTTGAAAAATACAACGTGTTGAACCATTATTGTGACATGTTGAAAAATACGGGTTGAACCATTATTGTGACATGTTGAAAAATACGACGTTGTTAAACATGTCATTATTGAAAAATGCAAGCATAATCAGTACAAAGTATTTGTACTTGTATTTTGTGGTTCCCATTTCCATAGCACCACACCCGTAAACTGTAATTAGTTCATTATAAAAGACAAGTTGAGGCGTTCACTATTATCTGTCTGAAATTTTTCTTAGCATGTTTCTTTTTACCAAGTCTTTTGGTCCCTGGTGCATTCATCTTTGAATAAAATAAAAGGCATGGCATTATTCATCCATGCAAGCATAATCATTACAAAATATTTGTCCTTGCGTTTGTCATTTCTCATTTAAAATGAGTATATTTTCCATCTAATGTGTACACATTCTATTCAATGTGTATATATTCCAATTAATTTGTTTCTATGTTCTAATACCTGTAAAAATCATTCACTGTTTTGAATACATTCCACATAACATGTCACACATCACATGTCCACACATCCCACTTGATACGTTAGTACATCTCAGTCTTGCATTCCACTTCATAAGTCTTTACATTCCACTTCATATATCCAGACATCCCCCAGCATGTGCTCATACATTCCACTTTATACATCCAGACATATAAGTCCTTACCTCCAACTTCATATGATCATACACTCATCTTATATTATGTTCATTCATCCCAATTCATAATATCATATATCCCACTGCAGACTTATAAGTCCTTACCTCCAACTTCATATCCTCATACATTCATCTTCTGTTCATTTATTCCAATTCATATGTCCATATATCCCACTGCAGACATATAAGTCCTTACCTCCAACTTCATATGCTCATACATGCATCTTATGTTTATTCATCCCAATTCATATGCCCATATATCCCACTGCATGGGCTCATACATTCCACTTCAACATTGATCTGCTGTGTATCTTATGTTTGGCATAAATATTTTTTTTGACAACAGTTTATTAGAATGGTGAATGTATTACAATAGACAAGAGTAATATTTCTGAACTGGTTGTACTGTATTATCTGTATAACGATTGTGCCCAATTAAAGTTATTTGTTTTTTAAATGATTGTGTTTTTAGTTATATTTTTAAATAAATTTAATGAGTAAACCTGGGTAGATGCAGAAGGAGAGAGGATTAGCTTCGCTGTGCTGGGTTTTATCATAGTTGGCTCAATCTATCTGCAGAATGACTAGTCATCTGACAAGAGCCCAACATAAAGCTTGAGCTCCCGCAGCTCCAGTTGCATTCCTTGGGAAAGTTTATTGTTGATAAAATAACAATTTTGTGAGCCCTCTGAGATGTAGTAGTATTACAGAAGAATCCTGAGAATTCCTTGGACAATCAAAAAGAGCAAGCCAGATGTTTAGAAAGAGGTGAGAGCTCAACAGTCAACTTATTACAAACATGAGAAAGAGAGAGTCATCATTTTGTGGTCATATTATGAGAAGCAGGAAACTTAAACATGTGACCAGTGGAAGGATCTGTTGAAAAAGGTACAAAAGGAAGTCAAAAACATGAAGATTGTGGGCAGCCTTTTGGCATCGCATGGAGGGGTGTCAGTACATTCAATTTTACATGCTGATGAAGATTGCTGATCTTGGAAAGGCATGATCACCCACGCCAGTCGGCAAGCCACTTACTGATGATAAAATTGCACTCCAGAGAAAAGTCAGTAAAGATAAAGCAAAGGACTCCGTTTGTGCTAGAGATACATATTGTGTCATGTCCAAATTTGGGTGATATCAGACCAGCCACATTTACTTCTCTGAACGTTTCCTTGAACTGATCTTAGACTGAGGAGTCAAGGTTCAGTTATTAAAAAATTCAGTGCAGATCTGAATTTTAAAATAAAATAAAAACAGGGCCAGCAGGCAATCTTATGGCCAACAGAATTACTGCAGTAATCATTGTAGATGTATATAGGTTAGTTGCGTATCCTTTACAGGATGTTGCAGAACCAACCCTAACAGCCCCTGGCTGTTGTGTGGTTTCTCTAGGCAAATTTATGTCCAGTAGTTTGCCATTGCTTTCTGGACGGTCGGCTTTCTTGATACCACTGTAAAAACCAACGCAAGGCATGTAGCCTGCAGCTGGGATCGAACCCGGCATTACGAAGCGTTCGCATCGACTTAGCCACAGAGCCGATGTAGATGTATATACGTGTAATTATCTATATGACCAAAATGTAATTTGTATTGTTTCACATGTTGCTTTGATTTGAGCTGAGATTGTGATACAAATTGTATTATGAATAATTAGACAGTCATATTAACATTGTTTCATTAACATGGTGGATATATTATTTCCTTAGTAAGATTTCTAATTATTCATAGTACAGTTTACATCACAAGTTGAGTTACTTGCGGATCCTTTACAGGAGGTTGCAGAACCAACACCAGCATTTTTTTGCTGTTGTGGTTTCTCTAGGCAAGTTTATGTCCAGTAGTTTGCCATTGTTTTCTAGATGGTCAGCTTCTCGATACCACTGTCAAAACCAGCGCAAGGCCCGCAGCTGGGATCTACCCCGACATAATGAAGCGCGTTAACAACGATAAGCCACAGACGCCGCCTTACATCACAAACATAAGTCATATAAATATATCAAATAATAAATATTACATATCAGTCATTTATATAATTACACGATACATAAATATAAAATAACAAATATATGCTCTGAGAAATCAACTAACTCTGTATATCCCAATTATAATCCTGAGTGTTAAACAGGATATTCTTGAAAAATTACTACTACTACTACAAAGAAACAAAACATACAAGTCACCCCAGTCTGTAGTCTTCTTAACGTGGTCTACTACTTGTGACTAACCGCAGTGTGAACAATCTGCTGGGTGTGACCAGAGGGTTCGGCTGGCACACTGCAGAAGGATTTTGCTGCATTCTTTGGATCTTTTCTCCAGGCAATGCCGGCGTGGTGGGTAATGAACAGGCAGACAGATTGGCTGGATCTGCACCACTGGGTGGTGAATTGATACATGTCAAGGCCATTTGGGAACAAGCAACGGAATCAGTAGAGATAGAAGATTATAATGGCCTGGAGAGAATGAGACATCTGGGTGTAACCAGAGAGCCTGACCGGCTCAATACACTCAGAGGAAAGGCCAGACGGACTTATAACCAGATTGTGACAGGTACCATCAGTATTGGAACTCTGCGCTGGCTGCTGAAGTTAAGAACGGTGAATGCATGGGAATGCCCCGAGTGCTGTGATGGCAATTCTTGACTCAGCTCAGCTCACACACACACATATATATATATTCACACACACACACACACACACACACACACACACACACACACACACACACACACACACACACACACACACACACACACACACACACACACACACACACACACACACACACACACACACACACACACACACACACACACACACACACACACACACACACACACACACACACACACACACACACACACACACACACACACACACACACACACACACACACACACACACACACACACACACACACACACACACACACACACACACACACACACACACACACACACACACACACACACACACACACACACACACACACACACACACACACACACACACACACACACACACACACACACACACACACACACACACACACACACACACACACACACACACACACACACACACACACACACACACACACACACACACACACACACACACACACACACACACACACACACACACACACACACACACACACACATACATACATACATACATACATATATATATATATATATATATATATATATATATATATATATATATATATACACACACAGCTTGTCACCGGACGATGGTCTGTGCCCAACATAAGAATAATAATAAGAAGAAGAAGAACCCCAGATCTCATGTCCTCAAACAGTGTACATTTACCCCTTGTCATCAGACGATTGTCTGTGCCCAACATGAAGAAGAAGAAGATCCCCAGATCTCACATCTGACTGACTTTCTACCCCACCAGGACATCACACAAACGATAAACACCCGATGACACAAAGTGCCACCATGCGGGTGAAGATCACCGTGGAGAGGTCCCAGAAACCTATTTCAGCCTTTAGGCCATATTTATGACAAGACTATATTGCGTCCCCTGGCAAAAGCCAGAGTAGGGCTTCAAATAACGAAAAATTTCATCCTAAAAAGGACGCAAAGTTGATAAGATCTCATGTCCCCCAACACTGTACATATACTTCTTGTCACCAGACGACGACGGCGGCCATGCGCTAATGCGGACTGGCCGGCCGTTGACAGGCAGGTCCCATTTGTTTGAAAATGGCCGCCGCTGAACAGAAGTTGGCAGAGCACGGACACAAGTAGACTGTAAACTGTAGCAGAATGGGTTAAATAGATCACATTTAGTACTCTAACTTTGTATCTTATCTATTTATTTAATTTTAACAAGTATTCCGGCTTCGCTTGAACCTGCTGAGAATTCTATAATGGAGTCAAACTCACAAAACCTGTTGGCGTTGGTAAGTGAGTTGTACTAAAGTTAAACTACTTGTATTTTCCCCCAGAAATTCTCTTCATATTCTCCGCGTACCATAGTCAATCAATGCAAGAATCGACACCAATGCTTTATTGATATCATTTATAATAAATTTCTATATACCGGCACCGCTGATAATTTAAACAGCTAGGTGACGTTTTCATCACTAGTTAGTTTTATAAAACTTTAAACCGTTATAAGGAGATTTATAATGCGATTACGGAAATTACCAAGTTTCAGTCTGGATGGCAGGACAGCAGGGTAAGTCCCAAATACCCTTCCTGTTCAACATCAAAGAAAGCTGTAAGTTGAACACGCAACACTCTGCACAATTCAGCTGTAACATGAAGTGTCTTGTGTGTGTTAAAGTATAATGATTCACTGATAGTAATCTTGGCTTTGGAGAAGAGAGACGGTGCGGTCTTCAATACGTTTCAATGCATGTCTTGTTCCAAATTCTGTCGTTTTGTGGCTCTGTCTCTCGTGTATTGTTGGTGCCTTTTTTCGGAGACATCGCAACTCGTAGTTATTTTTTGCAATGCTGATTTGTTCATTGTCCACGTTTGGACTGATAACATAACGTAGGGATGAAAATGCTGTGATGATCCGTTGTTTTGGATGTATCGACGATCTTTGGAGAAGAAGAAGTGGGCCAGTTGGTAGTTGACTACATTGGCTTTTTGAACTCTAGCTTGTATCTCTTATCGAGTCTTCCATCTTTCTGTAAATATGCATCCTAAGTACTTGAATTCTTGAACTTGTTCTAATTGTATGTCATTGATCTTTATGTTTACATTACTGTGTGGTTTCTTTCCTATGGTCATTACTTCAGTTTTTGAGGTGTTTATTTTCATGTCAAATTTGTACAGTTAGTGAGCAATGAATCACCACATGTTGTTGTAGTTTTTGGTTTTCTTCTTCTTGTAACAAACATTGGTCATCTGCAAAGAGTAGTTCATTTATAATATCTGTGTTTTGGTTTGACGCCTGTGCAATTTTATCCATATATGTGATGAAGAGTAGGGTTGTAGGACACATCCTTGTCGTACTCCTGATGTAATGGGGAACCAGTCTGTCATACCTTCCGTTGTTCTTACAGGCGCTCTGGCCATTTTGATAGAGAGCCATTATGTTTCCCAATAATTGACCCGGTACACCATATTCTTCAAGAATGTTCCATAGTTTATTTCTGTTAACGCTGTCAAAAGCTTCTCTTTGTCATGAATATAGATTCTGGT
>CAJHNH020004888.1:0-29540 GCA_905116865.2 Candidula unifasciata
AACTATTTCAAGCAGAATATGCAGACAAATTAGGAAAAGGTAGTATAGACTAAGCTTAACTCCCTAACCTAAGTATACAAGATTAAAATTAATATTCACATGGGAACTTTCCAGCAAATGCCGAACACGACTCAACCAGGGAAAAAATACTTTTCAACGGTAGGTCTGAGTCTGTGGCCTGCTGGCGGCACTATGAGGTAAATCTACGATGCCCGCAGTATAAGTATCAATCTATTGTCCAAATTAAACTCCTCCCTCTACTTAGTTCTACCCAACCCTCAAGATGATGGCTTAAGCCCCGCCTCTGAGGTAACTATCAGATCAACTTGGCTAACCAGTGACCTGTCACTCACAGTGAACGGCCTACAGTACGACCTTGACCAAGATAAAACATTCCTAATTGCCAAACACCTGTTCTCCCCAGAATTACACTGACGTGTTAAACTTTAAACTTTTCGTCGCCTCAATGTCTAGAGTCCGCTCAACTCGTGTTAGGTAATCTTTATGACCTGCGGTTCAGCTCAGGTGTGATGCTAAGTTCCCCGTTCGCTGGCCTCTACAGTGTGGTCAGGAGATAACATTCTGAC
The DNA here is from genome assembly GCA_905116865.2 of Candidula unifasciata. Taxonomy (NCBI): domain Eukaryota; kingdom Metazoa; phylum Mollusca; class Gastropoda; order Stylommatophora; family Geomitridae; genus Candidula; species Candidula unifasciata. Next base: position 588 of record CAJHNH020004888.1, read on the forward strand.
ACTGGCATGAGAATCCAACCTCACATCCCTAGTCTGAACCAGCGGGCTGTATTACGTAGTGTTAGGTAATTTTAAACAAAGCGCAGTGGCTTTGTCTGGGAGAAGGACTGGTAACATTTAAATCAATTTGGTTTAAAGTAATATTAGGGTAAAGGGCAGAGTAAATATAATCCTCTCTCTTTAGAACCAGAAGAACTTATTACAAGTACTAACTTCTGGAACCACTGAGATCGTATCGTGACAAAGTACACAATGAAATACCTATCTCTTCCAGTAGAACAAGGTACATCAGCTGTTGACTGCTTTCATAGGTTTTAGATCTGCAACGCTGAAGGACTGCATAGTAAACGCTTCACCGATTCACGCGGCGAAAGAGTCCATGTGGTTGCTAAAGACGCCAGATCCTAATAATATAAATGATACTAGTTAACGGCTAATTTTGCAGTTCACTAAATCTTGAATGGTCCTAAGTAGCATAGGTTCACAGTTTCTGCATGCTGGTGTTAAAGCGTCTTCGTGGGAAGACAGCTTCCGTCGTTGATCACAATAATACTGATAGGCTAGGTATAGGTAACTGATCGCAGCACTATCTAGGATCAGAATCCATATATTATCAGGGCTTTTATGACTTTGTTAAGCTATAATAATCGTGGTTGTATGTATTCTTAGTAAACGGCCGAAGGGTCTAATGAAGGGGCAAATGCGAGGTCAGTTGTTTCTCAGGTGATTTGAGGCCAGCGGCGGTTCAATTGAGACGGGAGTCAACTGATGCTAGGGGGTATAGGGAAGGGGGAGGGGGTTGTTGTAGCTACGTATCTGTGAGTAGGGAGGGGGGAGGGACAGAGGATCCGAGGGTTTGAGGGGCGGTGGTGAGCAGGAGCGGACTGAGAGGGGCGCCACAGGATTTATGGTCATAAATTAGTTTTTAAAAAGCTATAAACCGTTGCGCATTGATTGAAACTGAAAGTATATATTTTATATAGTGAAAAATCTGAGGGGATTATTTTCATCCATTAACAATCTGAGGTAGCCTTTACAACGCTCGTGGGCTCATAGCCAAAATCCGGATAAGAAAGGTAAATATCAGAGAGTAAAATTTTGGAGATGGTGCAGCAATTACCACTTACTCAACTGCTGTGAATTTGGACTATCAATCAGCACAAGGAGACAAAGGTTATGGTCTAAGGTGTTAATTATAGACATACAGTCTATGTGACCGGGGCACATCAGGAAGGGAATGAGAATCAAAGAGGAAAAGATTCCAGAAATGAAAAGAGCTGAGTGTCTGAGAAGAAACAGATTAAATACAAATGTTGACAACAATTTTCCTGAAATCCCATTCCACAATTGTGGAAGACTTTTGTTAACGCGGGCCGGTCTTGCTAGTCACTCACCATCGCCACGAGTCCCATGCATGGAAAGTCGGAAAGATGTCAATCAGTGAGAAATACAAAAGAGATGATATAGAGAGCTCTCTTGTGGTCAAGGTTGTAAGCCGATGTGGTATGGTGTAGTAGTGGCTTGTGGTCAATCATCATCACCACCAAGTGCTATACCGACAGGCGTGGGCTATCATGTCTCTCCTAGGTCTGTTGTTGTGTCCGTTGTTACCTGATGAGCTGTGTTTATGGTAAAGTTCAGCTAGGCTGTAAAATGTGTGGTCAAGGGAGCTGACTTAGTGAGGGTCGACCTGGGAGCCAAGATTGTTAGTTAAAGAAAAAGGCCAGTAAATTTTGAATTTGAGCGCACGACCTATTGATCTGCAGGCGAGCCACTAGCTGCCAAACTAAGGCGGCTTCCTTGACATCAAGCTGTTTGTATTAATAATTTTCTCAAGTTTTTGCTGACTATGAGCTGTAAATCCATATTTATTCTTGCACTGGTCACACGGTACAAACTGGAGGGCTCGCTACAACAATACTACAGACAGCTCTCCGCATGTATAGTATATCCCGGATGTTGAAGCGATAATTAACTTGCTCGTAAACAGGACATCGACACCGGTCAAAGATCAATGTTCCCAGAGTTTCCTGGTTCCTACACACTCTATGCCCTTTCCTATGTCTGTCATTGCGGTGTCGACTGAAATATGAGACCGATAAAACTTTCCCATGGCAGTGCTCGGAAATTAAATCCAAAATCACCCCAGATTTAATCAGCTAGTTACTGTTGATCGATCAGAGTTTGTGTGATATATTAGAAGGAAATAATCTGGAAGACATTTGTATACTTTAAGACTCGAGTATAGTGTTGGTATTTGTAGCGTTCGCACTTTGATGATCCCTGTTCATTCCATTGACTTGTCTGACAGAAAGGTGTCGAGTTAGTCACGAGTCGAAGTATATCTGCTCCCATAGCGAGACAGAGTCGACATTTTGAGGATCACATTCTAGCCCTGATATGCATAAATAAACAGAGAAATATATCTATATATATATATATATATATATATATATATATATATATATATATATATATATATAATGTCTATAATGTGGGGGGGGGGGAGAGGGAGGTGTCCGCAATGCTATTGATATCGCGTGTTGTATATTTCAGCACGGAAGCGCTTAAACACCCCAAAAAATGGATAAACTGGTCTTATCTCAGAGACCTCAGAGAGTGCTGCAATCTATGTCCCAGGCATTTTCTTTCTCGGAATGAAAATGTAAATGCGTGACATCACAGAAAGCAAACAACAGACACACCCGTAACTTTCAGGAAAGTCGACCAGCCCAACACACTTGTAAATGAAAAGTGACCTTCTTTTTTAGGGAGATTAACGTGAACCTAATCATATGCACACACACACACACACACACACACACACACACACACACACACATATATATATATATATATATATATATATATATATATATACAATATATATATATATATATAGTTGTAAAAGAAGAAGAAGAAGGTAGTAGTAGCAGTAGTAGCAGCAGTAGTAGTAGTTAGGAGTAGAAGTCGTAGCAACAGCAACATCAGTAGTAGTAGTATTAGTAGTTGTTGTTTTTGTAGTTGTAGTTAGGAGTAGTCGTACTGATAATAGTAGTCGTCCTCGTCTTTGTAATCGTGGTAGAAGCAGAAGCAGCAACAGTAAAAGTAGCTGTAGAAGTAGAAGAGCTAGATGAGTTGGTTCAAAAACCAACATCACATCACTCTTGGCATTTCCATAAGCGCTCCGTCCCCATTTTCAGCAGCCATTGAAGAGTTCGGATATTAATGATGCCAGTAGCATTCTGATCCCCTCGTCACTCCCCGCTGCATCACTCTCACCAGATGGTCATGTTCCATCTGCTCCTCCGAACTGTATGTATACGCTCTTCCACAAGGCACTAACCACGCTTGCTTTATCATGCATCAGTATTCCACCAAGTTGTGCAGAGCCAGCCAGTCTGTCCGCATGTTCATTTCCCAACACACCAGCGTTTCACGGTAAAAAAATCCAGACAATACTCCTCACCCGTGTCCTCGGCAGCGAAGCATGCCACTCTGCACGAAGCATGCCTGTCCTGACCTTCCTCAGCATGCTTTCTGAGTCAGTTACAATCACGATGTGTGTGTGTGTGTGTGTGTGTGTCGTGTTCTCTAACCAGCGGGGGGAAAAAGGGGGGGGGGGGGAGAGAGAGAGAGACCTCACATGCAATAAATGTTGTATGTCGTAACCTTTTTTTTTTAAACTTATTTATTCCCATGCAACGTGTGATCTGTGATTGTAAGGCCAATCATTTGCAACATTTCTCATGATTGTTAAAAAAAAATTTCTTTACACTTAACAGGACGACACAGAACCACCACAAGCTCTGTGTTTATTTATTTATTTATTTATTTGCCAGTTTATTTTCAGTAGCTTGCCATAGCTTTACGAAATGGCCAGTTCTCGAAATGGTCAACCCTCGACAGGTTTATCGAAATCAGCGCAAATAGATCTGCTGCCACAACGCCTAAGGCTGGAATATAAAACAATACCCTGCAATTACAAAGCTCTTTTGAAATGCCCAAGCTACAGATGCCGACAGGTAAAGGTTATAATTTTTATTTTGCCCTAAACAGCAAAATTTGTCCATCTTTTACCGATAATCGAACGTTGATCACCGACACAAGAGCTTGCAATAATTGTCTTCTGACCTTTGACTTGTTGTCTAGGGAGTGTAGTCTAATGGATAATATTACTCACATTCTAAGATGAAATAGACGTTACGAGTCGACACCGTCTCCAAGATACAAGACTGTTTATTGACATCTAAACACTTACATAGTCTGTCCCGTCCATGTTCTACTCAGCAGCTTTCAAACAATACTTTGTTCAGACACCGACACACTGAATCCTCACACATTCATCCTCCGGAGTTCTGGGTCTTCAGTTCCACATCTCCGCATGGATGACTCTGTAACTGCCTTGAGTTTCCCACAACTGAGTTGACTGGACTTCACTTCGATGGATGTTGTAGTTTAGTCGTAATCTTGCAGCAATTAGTTTCACATCCTCACTCACACTCGATTACTCTCACGTCCATGGTTCTAACGGTCAACCCATCCTGTCTGATTAGATGGGGTCTGATCATATACCTAGTGTTCGTTTCACGTGGCAACACGTGGTCGTTCATGGGTTCCACGTAGCGACATGTGGTCGTTCTTCAGGGGTTCCACGTGGTCGTACCCTCCCTTGAAAACCTCGGTTAATCCGAATATATGGCTTCTCTCGGTATTATAGTGAACCTGGGGCTCCCCCACCCCAACCTTCTCAATCAGGGTGAAAATATCCCCCATTACAGAGCCCAGGATTCTACCAGCTCGTCCACTTTTGCAAAGAAAGAGTATTTAAGAAATATTTTATTCCGTGGTGAGGTTAGTCACGTACTTACCTTGTTTGAAAGCAATGCATTTGCAACTGTTTTCCCACCTTATATTGGCTATTTGTCACACCAGCAGCCACAGGAGAGACTAGACGATCGTCTGCGAATCAGAAAGGTCGTTGGGTCAGGTCCCAGCGGGACACGGTTTGCAAAAATGGCTGCAGCTCTAAGGTCAACCCAGCCTTAAATGGATACCAGGTACAGTCCTGAGAAATAAAGGCAGCCAGTTTGATTTCGACCACAACTCCCAAAGAGTGCCGATTAGACTACAAAATATAAATCTAGCCCTATAGACTTAGTAAGCCCGTGGACGTGGAAAATTATCTTTTTTTTTCTCCTTCCAAAAGTGTAGTAATAAACAAGGTAATCATCATCATCATGTGCCCTGCTTGTTGGCGTAGGTGCTCATGCATCTCCACAGATCACGATCCCTAGTTGCCTGAAACAGTTCTCTTGATGACATCCCTCCGTGCCATCGTTTCAGTCCATCCAGCATCGTCTCTCCTGGTCTGCCTCTAACCCTCTTTCCACTGATCTTTCCATTTGTCACGATGTTTTTCATAGCCTTTCTTCTCATTACGTGGCCAAAGAACAGTGCTTGTCTCTTTCTTGTTGTTGTATATAAACATCTACTTTCATTAGCTTCTTTCAAACAAGCGTTGTTAGTTACTCTAGTCGTTCAAGGTATTTGTAACATTTGTCTCACAAACCACATCTCTGCTGCTTCAAATTCTTCTTAATTTGTTCAATGACATTTCAAGATTCGCTGCCACACAGCAGAACAGGTTGCATGTAACATTTTAGAACAGTCTTTAATAAAGAAGATATTTTTTTCAATTGAAAGTTTTTTTTTTTTTTTTTTTTATTTTTCAATGTGGTTGTAAAGCTTGCAATACATGACATATGCCCAGGAATAAAGTTTCCAGTATATTTGTTGTGTTTTTATTATCTAAGATTCAATATCCCTTGATCTGCGTTCTACTATCTTTGGTAAGACACTTCTCCTTTATCTTCAGTTTGAGATTTCGAGTTCCAATTGTTCATTGTAAATTTTTCTTTCGCTCTAAATAGGTGTTTCTCATTATTTGACAATTTAAGGGATGTGTTAAATGGTTTTTCCACCTTTCCATGGGTACATTTTGTAGGATTAACATCAAAAGGGAAATCTGGAACCCCTCTGTTCTATCGTTTGACCATTTTAGCTGGGATATTTTCACGTGTATACATAGTAATTTCCCCAGGTATCTGGGTAGTAATATCGGTCGCCCGTGTGCAATGTTGCGCACGTAAAAAAAATCTCTTGACTGTTGGAAATAGAAAAGAGTAGCCGTACGAGGCTGCTCCGACAAAATTGTGAGTTAAAAATCAATCCATAGTATTTCAGGTCCCCGCTGCTGCTGCAGAATTCGTGCACTGCGCGGGGTCGAAGTAAAATGAAGCACTTTTGTGATACTACCCCTGTGCCATGATGTTGATACTTTGTGTGAACCTAAACGTAATCCATGACCTATCTTCTTCATCTGTTTCCTCTTCTTCTTCTTCTTCTTCTTCTTCTTCTTCTTCTTCTTCTTCTTCTTCTTCTTCTTCTTCTTCTTCTTCTTCTTCTTCTTCTTCTTCTTCTTCTTCTTCTTCTTCTTCTTCTCTTCTTCTTCTTCTTCTTCTGCTGCTGCTGCTTCTTCTTCTTTTTCTGTTTCTTTTTCTTCTTCTCTTTCTTTTTTTCTTTTTCAGTGTAACGTTCTGCAGTGTAACGTTCGTAGTCATGTCAATTCACATATTTATGACTCGTATACTTTTAATTATTTATGATACAGATATCTCTCTTTCCCTCTAACTTTCCCATTGTCACGATGTACGCAATTTGTTCTCCTTCTCATCACAAGACCAAAGAATGCAGACTGTCTCCTTCTGGCGTGGGTACTTAGTTTGCTTCGTGTGTCAGTTGCTTTTAAAACATCGTCATTACTAGCTTTATCTGTCCAGGCTGTTCCTATCATTCATCTTCAAACCCACATCTCCACAGCTTTCCCATAATTATTTACCAATCTACGAACTGTCCTATGATTCATATCGGTATATCAGGATAGGATTTATATAGCTTTAAAGAATTCTTTTTTTTTTTTTTGGTTTTCAACTAACATATACCCCGGTTATACTGGGGCACCTCAAAAGGGTTATGAAGTAACCTGAATCAGTGTCTATTGCGCGTAGTGTATGACATCTGCTGTGAAGCCGCCTGATAATGAAAAGAAAGTTAGCCTGAGCAGTGACCTATTTGATCCGCCTTTTTCGATCTTCAAATGCCAAGGAATAATAACCGATTCTCGCAGATTTTCACCCGTGTCCGATAAGAGCGAAGAGTCGTGGGACTGCTCCGTTATCTTCTTGTTACAAGGGCTACAGGGTTGGGAGTGTGCGTAAGTGTGAGTGGGGGAGGAGAGGGGGGAGGGGCACAGACAAGACTGAAATGAAAAAAAATTTTTTTTTAATATATACTCAGAAACTATGAGTTGTAAACCATTTGCCTCGGTACTATGGATATCGCAACCCTTTGGCCTTGATACCATGATAAATACAGTAAATCTAGGAGAAATGTGGCTTTTCTGCCTACCCCCGGGAGTGAACCCGGACCACAAGGAGTTCGTCACCCGGTCGTGGCGAAGTCAGGTTTAGCCAACTACGCTAGCCAGCCGGGAAAACCAGAGATAAACCTCCCAATGTCTAAGTAAGTCGGTCACTACTGTTTAGATTTTCTTCCTAAAACTTGTATTTTCTCGAAAATGGTACCGCTGTTCTGCATATCTGCAAACAATAAAACACCAAAACAAATTAAATACACGTTCTGTAATCAGTATGACCATAGCTAACACAATAAACACATTTCACCAGCTACTTCACATGGGAGATTCCAGAGATCGAGCACCTCTGAGGGACCTGTCCAGGAATCAACCCCAGCTGGTGACTCATTTAGTATTCATCTGTATGGCAAATACGATCCTGAGATTGACCCGAGTTTGCCAGCCGTTTGTTAACTCACTGCTGGCAATATAAAGCTGTACTCCCGGCTGTCCGTGCTGTGTAAACAAGTTTGGCGTGGGAACGTGGCACATGGATAGCGTGTCTAGCTAGTACCATTCAAGCAGCGAGTGTCTGTTAGACGTTTGTACACGTCTGGTTTGGGCTGTGCCTTCAGGGAGACCCTAGGACAGGGATATTCAACTAGTTTACTCAGAGGGCCACAGCTGTGAAAATGCGGGACAGAGGCTCGAACTCTAGCATAGAAATATTATTACAACCATATACAACTGGTCAGTGTCTCTGGCTTTGGCGTTGCGAACGCGCTTCGTAATGCCAGGGTACCGGGTTCGATCCTTGCTGCAGGCCTTGCGCTGGCTTTGACAGTGGTCTCGAGAAGCCGACCATCCAGCAGAAATGGTAAACTAATGAACGTAAACTTGCCTAGAAAACCCACAACAGCCAACAAAGTTTGGTTGTGCAACTTCCTATAAAGGATACGCAACTAACCTTATATACAACTGACAAGGGATCTGCCGTGTCAGTTGCTAGGCCACATGTGGAACATCAGTTAAATAGCTCTGCACTAGGTGAATGTGCCTTAGTCTTCATGGTTTGGTGGTGGTGGGGGGGGGGGGGGGGAATTGCCTACGTGTTCATTGTTGCGGGGAGGGGGCGGTGCCTAAGTGTGCATGGTTAAGGAGAGGGGTGCCTAAGTGTGCATGGTTGGAAAGGTGGGGGACCTAAGTGTTCATGGTTAAGGGGTGAGGAGGGGGAAGGGGTGTTGCATAAGTGTTCATGGTTGGAGGAGGTGTCTAACTAACTCTATACTTCTTTGGAGGTTGAACCGGGTATCTGTGATCTGCTTTATTGTTCTACCGACCATATTAAGAATTTAAAATCTCAGCATGAAACGGTATACCATTAGGAGCCCCCTGTCTGGGTTTTTATTAGGGCTGTATCGAATAGTGATTTTTACTATTCGGCCGAATACGAAAAGCGGGACCAACTATTCGGCCGAATAGTGATTTTTACTATTCGGCCGAATACGAAAAGCGGGACCAACTATTCGGCCGAATACGAATACGAATAGTGCATAATCATCATCATCATAAACCACTTCTGCCGTTAAGCGACGTGGGGAGGAATAATTTGCGATCCAGTGCACGTTGGCTGCCACTGGCTACTTGTCATGCCATGAAGGCGTAGTGTCTTTAATGTTGTCGATCCATATTTTCCGTGGCCGTCCTCTTGCTCTTGTAGTTGATCTTCTGAGATGTAGTACTTGTGATAGTATTTGATCCTGCTGCATTCTAACGAGATGGCCAAACCACTTGATCTGCTGTGTCTCGATGAATCTAGTACAAGGTGTCATTGCCTGATAGTTTTATTATTCACTCGATCTCGTATGGTTAGTTGGCTGCTTTTCTCAGGCACCTCATCTGGCAGGTGGTAATTTTGCGTATATGGGCTTTAGATAGCGTCCATGTTTGGCACTGGTAGCTGAATGTTGGAATGAATATGCTATTAATAATCTGTCTCTTTGCACTCATAGTTATGCTTGGATGTCTTAATAATGGTGACAATTGGTATATAAATGCACTTGCTTTCTGACATTTGGTTTCTATTTCTCTTTTAATTCTACCATCTTCTGTGATCATACTTCCTAGATATTTAAACTCCCTAACTTGTATAGCATAGTGTATAAAATATATCTTTAAAAATTATAAAACACATTCAAAATGTCAAATGTACGCTGAACTTTTACTTCACATAAAGTAGCACATAATAGTCATCTTTTTCTTTAGCATTCTGAGCCCTTGAGGTTTACTGATGCAGATATCACTCGTCTCCATTCATCTCTCTGACTGGTCTTATCTTCACAGATTGTGATACCAGTTGTTTGCAGGTCTGGCTGGACATTATCTTTCAAACTTCTTTTTTGTCTGCCTCGTGGTCTACGCCCATTCCTCTCTCAGGCGTACATAGTTTTTACTTCTCTGTCATCTGATATTCTTTCAATATTTTCAGTTTAAACAGATTATGTGTTACGTTGTTGCTTCTCACTATCCATTCCCCGCTGTTAGCATCTTTGATGGGTCCAAAGATTTGTCTTAAGACTGTTTTCGAAAACCTGCAATAAGGCCTCATCTCTTTTATTTCTGCTTCACGTTTCAGAGCCATATAAAACGACTGGTCTTATCAACATTTTTTATATTTTGATCTCGGTGGTGCGAGAGAGACACTTTGACTTTAGCAGATGTTGAAGGGCATAGCATACTTTATTTCTAGATTGTATTCTAGATTGTATTTCTTCTCTCAGCATGTTGGAGCAGTTGAAGTTTGCACCCAAGTACTTATATGTTTCCGTTCGTTTGATTTTCATATTATTGACTTGGATGTGGCCGGAGTTTATATTCTTTCCATGTCTAGTTAGTATTCTTAAACATTTAAAAACATTTTATGTTTTGCATCCTTCAGTCAGTTTGTGGTAACTAATAACTAGGAATAAAAGAATCCTAAGTATTATAACAAGTAACTAAACTTGGAAATTGCCACTGGCAGCTTAGTTAATGCAGGAAAGCTGCATTAGCTTTGAACAAAACCAATCGCTCCATTTTGTCAGTATTAAGGCCGTGTATGCAGAAGCGGGTGTAAGGTAATTACTATTCGTATTCGGCCCGACCGCAACTATTCGGCCAAATACAGAATAGTCAATAGGTCCACTATTCGGCCCCGAAGCGAATACGAAGCGAATATTCGGTGCAGCCCTAGTTTTTATCATGGTATGGAGCTTCGCAGATCTACGCAGCCTAAAATGGGTACCAGGATGGCTGTCCTGAGGAAGTAAAGACGGCCGGCGTAATGCTGACCACATAACCCACCTAGGAGAAGATATAGTGCTTTTGAACTTTAGCCTTGTTTCATAACTTGTGTGATGTGTGCACATCTGTTTGAAAGATCTGGCCTGACTTGTTTTATTGGTTTTTTCCCTCTCATGCAGATGCACACGAACTTAGCAGGGAAGCCCCAAATCGCAGACTTGCCTATAAGGGAGGCGGTTTCCCACAATGAGGCTCTGGAACTCAAACGGAAAAAGACAGTCCGCGAAACAGTTTTCCCTGTTTCGTGGGTTCCGAGGAGTAACAATTTGGAAGAACAGTGGATAAGAGGAAATAAAAACAGTCCAGATTTGTTGTGATTGTTTTCTAGGGAAAATAAACACGTAAACATAACGACAATTTGTTAACTTGGTGTACAAAGAGGAGAAACATCGATAAAAACATAGATGGCTTGGCTGCACGGTATAGACCGGGAAAATAACGGAGGGACAGGGGAAATGACATCTACGGGTGAAATGATGCAGGGAACGAGGGAAAGAAGTAGCGAGTGGTGGATGGATAGATAGAGGAAAGATCCGAACCTGTAACAAAGTATTACCATATTAGAACATAAAATAAGGATAAACACTACAGGTAAACATATACAGGAAACACATGTGATATGGATATATATATTATATATATATAATATATATATATATATATATATATATATATATATATATATATATATATATATATATATATTATTATATATATATAAAAACAGTAGATATATTATACAAAAACTATTACAAAATATAAAAACAGTAAGACGGGGTATTTGTTGTGCTTTGCTAGTTTTTGTACTAATTTTTTTTTTATACAATACGGAATCAACAAATGATAAATAATACAAGTGAATACCTGCCCATTTGCTGAACAGCCACGTTTATATAATGATACCTAAATGGGACAATCATGCTTATCCTGCAGTTGAACATTAAACATGCCTGGCTCTCTAGCGTAGTTGACTAAACCGGATTGCGCGGTGACCGGGTGACGAACTCCTTGTGGTCCGGGTTCACTCCCGGTGGTAGGCAGAAAAGCCACATTTCTTCCAGATTTACGATATTTACAATGGAATCAAGGCCGAAAAGTTGCGATACCCTTAATACCTAGCCTAAGGGTTAACAACTCATGGCTTTGGATACTAAAACAAAAAAAAAAAACATTAAATATCCGTACTGGCACTGGACTGCAGCTTATCAGCCTGCTGCGGCAGTTAAAAATATAACTGTGCTGTCTCCACAACCAATGTTTGCTACAGTGCACTGCTATTGCTCTTGGGAATAGTGAAGCGTCAGTCTCTTCCACGGTGCAGCTCTCTCACTAACGTCTAAAAACCACGCGAATGATTTTTGTAACTGTCTATACGCGGGGAACAAACCCTAGTACTAGAGGATCATGAAACTGTCAAACGCATTCGCTAGTCCCTAAGCGACGAAGCCGTGTGGTCGTTACGGTTGTCCTAATAACAACTTTCTTGGAGGTTGAACAAGGTATGGGAGCTTGTCCTGTAGGTCTACTACCAATACCGCAATTCTTTAGCCTCATGGTGACAAGTCTTCAGGTCTTTTTGATTGTTATCCTAGCTAAAATATTCTCTATCAGTGGTTTTCAACCTGCGCTAGGAAGACTCAAGGGTGCGGCACGCAATTTTGAAAGTGAGTTCATTTGTAATGATAATAATCTATTATACTTGTCATTTTTTAAATTCAATGATAAATAAAGGTTTTAAACTTATTTATAAAACAAAAAACGCAGGACGTTATGTTACTGCACACTTAATTTATGTACATGTTTTTCTCCAAGTTCTCGTTAATAGTGCTTATGATATCAATTGTTGCCCTCTTTTTGCTAATCACATATGTTGCCATATATTAAAGGGTGTTTAAACCTGATAAAGGGTTGAAAACCACTCTTTTACAAGAACAAATACAATTTAAATATTACAAAACTACAAAACTGGATGAGTACCAAAGTTACTTTGAGATATCTCCGTAGTAAAGCCATTTGCCTGGCTCTCGTGAGTTTATTTGATTGACTGCATCGTTTAAATTTGCCAGAGTAATTTTGCAGATACTAGTCTTGATTCCGGAAAATGGCACACAATTATGTTAGTTCATTCATTCATTCATTCATTCATTCATTCATTCATTCATTCATTCATTCATTCATTCATTCATTCATTCATTCATTCATTCATTCATTCATTCATTCATTCATTCATTCATTCATTCATTCATTCATTCATTATTCAGTGTTCTATTGCGTCATTATGGGACACATAAGGTATTTTACTGTTTGCAGCATACAGTGTCTCTTTATCTTGTCAGGTTTTACTGCGAGTACCGGATAGTTAGGCATTCAGTAACTAAAGTTTGGAGTTTCTACTTCACAGCACACCTGTCAGCCCATAGTCGTTTCTTTCATGTGCTAACGAAGACACACAGAGTGCTCATCGCTGTTCCTTTGAAGAAAATCGATCGAGACTGCAGTCTCGGCAAACCCAATAACAAACACGCTGGTTAAATGTGTAAGGCAGTCGTTAGAAGTGCCAACACAAACAGTCCATCACTAGTACTGCAGTAATACTTGACAGCATAAATATCCGATTCTTGATGACAAAAACAAGGGATAACCTAATGGCATCGAAGCAAACACAATTATTTCCAGAGAAACGATAATAAAACTCGACAGAAGAAAACAATTATTGAAAGACATAACACTCTCAATTAAACTCATACAGAGGAAAGAAAAATTGTCAATGAATCTCGAGACAGAGATTGATTTTAAAAAACTTATTTAAAATAAGCATGGTAATAAAATGTGCTTATATGTGCGCATTTTTTTTAATGCGTGTTATTTGATTTTATATAGACTTGTTTTTTCGCTGTTCATTTTCAGCGTAATATGTAGCTGTAATTAATACATTTATATAGGTATTTGCAACAAAAAAAATGTTTCATGTTTTGTTTTTTCTTTTAGAAAGAAGGATGTGCCGATACCACAAGTGACAAAAATGTGCTAGCACTTACCACATTGTGTCTATTATACCAGGGGCGAAAAAAATTGACAGAGAAAAAGGTGTTGGTGTTGCGTACCGTAAGACTCAACGCAAAAATTGGCTCTATTGAAGCACTATTTTAACTCAGTTGAAGATCATTTATAATTATTGCATAGCTGCTAAATTGGAATCGACGTGGGTTAGATCCTCAAAGACCTGATTTTTTTTTTATGACTTTGGCTTTCAGGTCAACCCAGCCTTAAATGAGTACCAGGTAAAGTCCTGGGAAAGGACTGGAAAAGGCAACCAACGTGATTTTGACCAAACCATACACCAAGTGCTGTTTGGTCTATAAAATATAGGTGTAAATTTATATGCCCAATACGCCTGAAGGTGTGTGGAAAAGAGTAATTTACTTTTTTTTTTTCTTCTAAGTAATAGTTTCAAAATCTGCTTCATTATTTATCTTTAAATTACCGCAATGAAAAGCTGAAACTAATTTACAATGTGAGACACAATACAGACGATAACACAAATAATTGCAAATACAATATCCAAGTTTAGAAACAGTTTATATTATCTAATGTTAACTTTGTGGTATATATGTCGTTCAGCAAATAAATACAAATGCAAAAAAAAAAAAAAAAAAAAAACAATATTACTACGTACACATGTTTTGGTAGATCCACATACACACATGATGGCACTATTCAAACACTATTTATGTGGGTGACAGTGAGACAAGGCTGCCTGCCAGTCAAACTAATGCAAAGCATCTTCAAACTGAGTGCATATCGTGCACTACGCGGTCATACAGAAATTATTTTCTCGTCTATTTACTTATAAGTAAGTTACAAACGTCGTGTTTATAGTAAACACCAAATAACTGGTTCCTTTTAGCTGTTCTTTCCACTGACTGGTGAATCGATATTGTTGATATCCAAATCTGATTCACTATAAAAACGGGTCAGTCTAAGTATCAAAATTCTGATACCATAATATCAAACGATACAAAGTCTCAAAGGTGCATTCTTGCAGAAAAACGACAGATCTGTATAAGAATTGCTTTTACTCTGTTGGCAATATATCACATATACACAGTTCTGGACGGGATTAGAGTAGATCACTTGCTCATAATTAGGTCAACGAATGGGCATTTTCTTCTACATCTGGGACGGAAGGTAAAGAATTTACACACTGTGTTTGTGGTGGGACTGACCTCCGTTGGTCTACAACCCCAACCTCTTTTGTTTTTATTCCTGTCAAAGTCTGAACGAAATTCACGATTTTTAAGCGAGATTTTGAAGTACCATTTCCATTTTGTGTTTCTTTGTTCTGTTTTTTGGTAGTATCCGAAAGCAGTGATTCTCTTTCATCTGATTTCGGCATTTCTTTAATGCCATTACAAACAGTATAATTGGTCGGCTTTGAAAAGAATTCTTCTGGGATGCAATGTGAAAACCCAGCTTTTTGATCAACAGGGTTATCATCGCAGTTAAACGTGACTTTTGGTGAACTTTCCACTCTAGTGATAGGCTTGGCGGGCACTGTGCTGGAGTCTGTAGGTATTTTGGGCATGCTGGAAACTTTACGAAACACACGACTGTTGTTGTTGTTAAGTGGAGAATTGGGCGGGCTGCTCACTCGGCCCTCTTTGTTATTGACGTCACCGAGGGGAATTCCCACTGGTAAGCTGGTGCGATCTCTGGCCATGCAGTAGGATGTCGTGGAGAAGGCTCTAGAAGAACGAAAGGACACCACACTCTGACGTCTCAGCTGATGGCGATACCACGTCTTCATGATCTCACCACGGACCTTGTACAGAAGGAGAAACAAATTTTTTTTTCGTAGTATGAAATACACAAAAAGGTTAGTTCGACGTTAGTCTCCCTATTTACACGGTGTGTGACCCTTTTTTATACTTCGGCAGGTGCGGACTCGTTAGTGCACGGTTCTAGTTAGGATAGATAATTAGGGGCCTGATTTAATCTTTTAGAATCTCTGAATTTAACAGTGTTTGTTTTCAAAATGATTTTTGTACAAGCAGACTTTAACATGGACTAATTTAATTTTGCCAAAGAATTTGTAAATACAGTTTTGCAAAACAGACTCACCTCCCCATTCAGGAAACAAAAAAGAAGTGCAACCACAGTACCCTGAAGTAAAAGAAAAAACAGTTCATGTCAGTCACAGACAAACTAAAGTGGATAAGAGAACATTTTCTCACATAAGTTTTTTTTCAAAGTAATAATTTGCTAACTATTCAAAAACTTGACTCTCGAGTAATATTTCTGAACTGTTGTGTTGTTATGAACTCTACGCTCGGCTGAAAATCGGAAGGTCGTGGGTTCGGGTTCTGACAGAGTCTGATTTGTATTAACAATGATCTTGGCTTCCAGGTCTACCCAGATAAAGGTAAAAGTCCAGGGAGGTAAAGGCGGCCGGCGTGATGCTGACCAAATCACACAGTAAGTGTCGATTAGCCAAAAATCTAGATAGATCTAGCCCCATATGCCCAATAAGCCTGCCGGTGTGGAAAAAGGTCCTATACTTGTTACTAGTTTATGTTGATTTCCTTTATGCTTAGTTGCTGTACTTAGTGATTTTAAACAAATGTGTCATCTCTTTGTCAGCGAGCAGCGGCATGTGAAATAGCCAGAACGGCAGCAATAGTTCCAAAAATACACATTAGAAAAGTTAGTGAAGTGGACTCCCAAATCAGGTGGTGAGTTGAGTTAAGAACTGACATCACAGCACTCGGGGCAATCCCATGTGTGCTCTGTTCTCATCTTCAGCAGCCAGCGCAGAGTCCCACAGCACTCGGGGCAATCCCATGTGTGCTCTGTTCTCATCTTCAGCAGCCAGCGCAGAGTTCCAATACTGATGATACCGGTAACAATCTAGTTATATGTTCGTCTTGCATATCCTCTGAGTTGTAGTGAGACAGCCAGACCCTCTGGTTACACTCAGATACCCGATTCTCTCCAGGCCATAATAATCTTGTTTCTTAACTGTTTCGTTGCTTGTTCCCAATGGGCATTGACCATATCTGCCTTGTCATGTATCAGTTCACCACCCAATGGTGCAAATCCAGCCAATCTGTCTGTCTGTTCATTACCCACTACGCCGGCATGGCCTGGATAAAAGATCCAAAGTATGCTCACTACCTGTCATCTTCCAAGTGACGCTGAAGGTGGTGCAAAACTCGTGAACACACACAGTAAGAACTGGCTGTGGTAGGACTACCCTCCTCGACCACCTGCACACTCACAACCGCCCCCCCCCCACCCCCCAACCTCATCCACTTTGCGGATGAAAGGAATGGCCAGCTACATCTCCGATGAATGAACAAAGCATTTGTCATTTTTTGCAATGCTTGTGAAATATATTTTATTTCTCACCTGTTTGCGAAACACTCCTCTTCTTCATTTTATTTACCAGAAGTGAGCTCCACTAGAAAGTTATGGTTGTTAATTCACTTATGGGCTTTAGTCTTTTTCCATAATTTTTTTTTTTTTTTTGCATGCACATCCTTTTTACTAAGCTGGCCTATTTACATGCAGACCGTTGGTTCCTCGGCTTTCAGGTAGATGCATTCTGACTTCGAAGGAAACACCACTGATTGGTCGCTCTATACGACATACTTGATAGCCGGCAGTGGGAATATTCTCCCTCTTACCCCCTTCCCTATGTGGCCCCCAAACCCACAAAGAAAATGGGTTGCAAAAACGTTACACTTTATTATGGCTTTTCAGTTATAGAAGCAAAAATTGCTTCCTACAAATCCTAAAGGGGAATAATAGCAAATATTAAGTCGTGATTGGCTTCTAAAACTTATTTCCCTTGTGTGAATCGCGATAAAATATTCCCTTGAGGCGTGATAATACAAAACTGGTGATTTGAGTACAGATCTGTCTACAAACAAATACACAGGTAGATACACGGTTGAGCACTTTGCTTGCATTCAAAAATCCTGTTCATTGCACAAAATCTCATCAGTCATCTTGTAAGTAAGCAAAGTACTCTATGTGAAACATGTTGCATAAATATATATATAATTTTTAGGGTAAAATGTTATCTATTCAAATATTTTAGTGTTTAACTTAAATTATGAAAGCCTTAACAGGGTTTCAGGGGCCCTAATATAACCTTAAAGTTAAATGCGGTTTCTAGGATGTGCACCCTGGATGGGTAGGTAATATAGTCATATTATTTATGATGTGTGTCTGTTTCACAGTAGTATTTTCATGTGCTAAATTTGAAAAAGTACAAATATCACCCCCCCCCCTCCTCACCTCCACGCGCCCCCCCTCCCTGGTCAATGCAATACCCATTTAAAATCAGAGTTAGCACTAATATTTCTTCACTTCTGCTGGAATAGCTTCCAGTTTATTTATACACGTTATTGATGTTTATGTTACTGTAGCAAAATCATTTTGTTTGTCTGTCAGAGCCTATATTTTATATTTTAATAGCACACTTATTTACCTTCAAAATAACATATAATTCGAATAAATATGATGTAAATTAATGAAACTGCAGTTTAATTTGTGTATAATCTCCTCAATAAAAACCGGTGAACACAGAGCGGCCCCTCAACTTGCACAAGAACGGAAATCCCCGTTGAGCTGTATGGACTATTAATAGCTAAAGTTGGACGTGATTATGTGTAACAAGTTAACTAAACTCTGTGTCTTTGTGTAACATGTGAACTAAACAAAGTATCCTGTGATTAACATTGTGAGCAAATAAAGTATTGTGGTTGTGTGTAACATGCGTTAACAAAAAAACATTATCTAATGTGCAACCTGTTAACAAAAGAAAGTATCTAATTTGCAACATTTAAAATAAACACATCATTCCTGGTTTAATATGTTGACTCATCATTTTATCTCCTGTGAATTATAGGAAGTAAACACAGCATTTCCTGTTTAAAATGTTAACTAAACACAGTATCTCGTATGAGACATGTTACTTAAACAAAGTATTTCAAGTGTACTATGTTAAATAAACGCAGTGTCTTATGTAGGACATGTTAATTGAACACAATGTCTTATGTGAAACAGGTTAACTAAACACAGTACCTCCTATATAAAGTTTATACTAAACACATTATCTCATGTGAAACACAATAAGTCATTGACATACATTACCTAAACACAGCACTTCATGAGTAATATGTTATCTAAACACTGTATCTCATGTGAAACATGTTGATTGAACACATTATCTAAGGTAAACCATATTAACTAAACACAATATCTTTTTTGTGAAACAAGCTAACCAAACACAATATATGAAGTAAAACATGCTAACTAAACACAGCAACTCCTGAAGAACATTTTAACCAAACAGAAAGAAACATGTAAACTAAACACACTATCTCATGTGAAAGATGTTTAGCAAACAAACACAAGTGCTACCTGAAAGGAATTCATCGTCATCTCTATATACATATGAACAACGGCCACGTTAGGCTCCTGGGAGGTGTTCAATACGATGAAGAATATGTAATAGACCCCAAACAAGGGAATTAACACTAGCGTTGATTTGGCCAGTTTCCTGAAACAGGAAAATAACAGAAATTATTAGTATTTAGTTTCTATCAACTGACAAGTTTATCACAGACTGCTGAATGAGAAAATGAACTAGAAATTTACTGTTTCAGGGGCACCGGCTCCTGAAAATCTTTGTGGGTGTCTCAACCCACTTATAATTTTCTAGGGGCAGGCTGGTCTGGTTTGAGCCTTGTGTAATTTGCAATAATATTTTACTATCAGCGGATAACCCCCCCCCCCTTCCCGCGTCACCCGAACAATTGTTTTTGCCTGGGCTACCAGGTTCTAGCGCTTATGTTGTGTTTATGCAAACTATTTTCTTCAAAATTTTGGAATTTTACTTGTTTACATTACATAAAAGTTTATTTATAATAATACATGTTTTTGTTGTTAAATTTGTTCTGAAAGTAATTTAAATTATTTGTTTTTAAACTGACATGGTAACCGTTATTGATCAATTTAGTTATTTATCAACCTAAGTTAACTGGGCCAAAGTCAATGTTGACAAACAGTATATGTCGATGAGGTTTTAATCCTGGACCTTTAGGCTAGCCGTGTTTAACCGTTACGCCACTGCTACACCCCACAAACAGTTGATGTTTTGAATAGCAGCTATATGGCATGAACTACATTGCATAAACATGTAGGTCATTCCTGAACTAACTGGAGGAATCTTCGATTATTACTTGAATGTTAAAACCAGTTACGAGCAAAAGTCCACTGATACTCCATCTATCCCGAAAGACATAAAACAAAAAATAGTAGACCAATTGCGTCTTTGGGATCTATCCCAGCAGAATAGGGTGTAGGAGGCTATATTTTATCTCTTATGCTTTATAGTTTGTATGTTGAAAAATTCCCCCTTGTGTATTCACTGCGAGCCTTCTTTTTCTTCTCCTCCTTTCGTTGGCTTGAAATAAATCATCTATATCTGCACTGTTGTCTCTAGTATGAACTTCAATTTCCATACTGAATTTGGAATCTCAACAGTGGTAACAGCTGATCAAGAAATGCCCGCCCGGCTCGCTAGCGTAGTTTGTTAAACCTGACTTCATGGTGAGCCAAAGGGTTAACAACTCATGGCTTCTGAAAACCTAAAATGAAAAATAAAAAAATCAAGAAATGCCTCACTGCTGGGTACACTAAATGCCAGAACAAGTGGTATGCGTCAGCAAAAAAGTCACAAGTTTCGCAGTTCTGCCTCAGACAGACATAAGGCTATTATGTCAACAACAACTATAACAGCAACACCAACACCAACACCAACAAAAACAATTAACGAAAACGAGAAAGAAGTGCCAACATGCATCTCACTGTCCTTTACTGCCTGCAAAAAACTTCCGTTAACCACCTTTAATGTCTCAATCATAACTTTTAGGCTTCTAAAGTTCCGGGCCACTCGTTACAAACTATAACAACACAAGACTGTAATAATGCACTGTTTACCTGTATCTTCTCGGATCTCTTGTGTTGCAGTCACGAATCTTGGTAAACAAAACCCGCATGATATTTAGAAAGAAGAAGAAGTTCACCTGAAAGCAGACACATAATATTTATTATTTCAATTATTCTTGACTAACACACTCCACATGAGTTTCAAAAGATTATTTGTAGCTAATGGTGGTCATGCAGATTGTTGTACCGCAGAGTTGTAGAGTGTAGCTAATGGTGGTCATGTGGATTGTTGTACCGCAGAGTTGTAGAGTGTAGCTAATGGTGGTCATGTGGATTGTTGTACCGCAGAGCTGTAGAGTGTAGCTAATGGTGGTCATGTGGATTGTTGTACCGCAGAGTTGTAGAGTGTAGCTAATGGTGGTCATGTAGATTGTTGTACCGCAGAGCTGTAGAGTATAGCTAATGGTGGTCATGTGGATTGTTGTACCGCAGAGCTGTAGAGTGTAGCTAATGGTGGTCATGTGGATTGTTGTACCGCAGAGCTGTAGAGTGTAGCTAATGGTGGTCATGTGGATTGTTGTACCGCAGAGAGCTGTAGAGTGTAGCTAATGGTGGTCATGTGGATTGTTGTACCGCAGAGTTGTAGAGTGTAGCTAATGGTGGTCATGTGGATTGTTGTACCGCAGAGCTGTAGAGTGTAGCTAATGGTGGTCATGTGGATTGTTGTACCGCAGAGTTGTAGAGTGTAGCTATTGGTGGTCATGTGGATTGTTGTACCGCAGAGCTGTACAGTGCTGAACACGTCACGCTTATGTCTATAACTGGATTCCTCTCCAGCTCAATCTCTTTTAGAAACATTTGCTGTTCTTGTTTCATTAACCGCAATGTGACTGACATGCTGCTGTTAAAGATGTTTTGGGGGCAGTAATCTACCTGTTTTCTTGCACTCTTGTGGTGGTGGTGCTTTACTGAAGATAAATACAAAAAATCATCACGTTTAACCAGCTCCCCGAAGGGGGAGGTTTAGGTTATAAATGTGACTAGGGTATGTGCACAATATAAAATAGCTTAGCATTGCAGGCTACCGAGAGCCCTGGAAAGGACTCGTGCAGTGTTGATTCGATCAGAGAAGGTAGATCCATTTACTGTCCCGCCCGGTGACTAAGTGGTCTACCGGCGAGCCAATGCTGCTACCCTTTAATACAGTCTTCATGTTGTGGCAAACCCCAACCATTAATTATTTTTTTTGCTACTTCATAACTTCAGTGAATATGTGTTTTTCGGTGCTCTTTGGTGACCCCTGTCGTTCGACCCCCAAAAGGTCACACCCTCTAGGCTGAGGACCGGTGATCTAGGGTCTTGCTGACTAGCCTTTAATATCATTTTTCTCCAAAGCTTCCGATTTTCTACATTAGGTGTGAGATATGTGCAGATACCTTTTCATACAGCTGTTTAATAATATGTTCATATAAGAGCGACTTTTCTTTCCACTGTTTGTCGCGTCTGTGGTTTAGGTGGTAATGCCTGTGCAGATATCTTTTCGAAAGATAGCATAGAATCTCCCCTTATTCTCCTCTTCTACCTCTTTTTTCATACAGCTGTTTAATATAATAATATGTTCATATAAGAGTGACTTTTTTTCACACTGTTTGTCGCGTCTGTGGTTTAGGTGTTAATGCCGGTGTTTCGGGTTCGATACAAACTGCAGGTGATTTAACAGCAGACCGCTTTGCGTTAGTTTCGACAGTGGTATCTAGAGCTAACCGTTAAGGAGGCAATGGCAAATTACCAAATGTAAACTTGCATAACAAATCCGCAACAGCCAAGAAATGTTCGGGTTTGTTCAGCAAAGGACATGCACCGTTTTAACAATGTATTTGCCATCTTAGCTCCTGTCAAAAAATTTACTAGGATGCTTCAACGGAAAACGGTTACAGTGTTACAGGTTACAGCATTTGCGCTAACCATGCGATGGTCGTGTAACTTGTCAGTATTCCTGTTAAAGATGGAAAGAATGTTAAGCATGGTGACGTCATAATGACATTGAAAGTTTGCCGCTCTGCCTTTCACGTGTATCAAGAGTAGCAGCGTAGTGGGTTTTTTTTTTTTTTTTCTCTTTTAAATAAATGAATGTATAGAAATGCACCGGAGAATGAAGTATGGTGCCGGAGAATGAAGTATGGTGCCGGAGAATGAAGTATGGTGCCGGAGAATGAAGTATGGTAATGCATTCCTGTCACTTCAGTAAGTGCGTGAGTGAAGTAAAAAGTTTCCAAAAGGCGTGACTTCTGTAACAGAATTTATTAGAAGTCCTCTCGTACTGTGCATGCTGGTTGCTCACATAATTGTTCTCATTCCACTGTAGAGACACGTCTTCTAAGCTCAGTGAATTTGTATTGTCTTTGTTGTTGTTATTGTTATTGTTGTTGTTATTGTTGTTGTTATTGTTGTTGTAGCAGTAGTAGTAGTAGTCGAAATTGCTGTTGCTTCTGCTCCTTTTAATATTGTTTTGTGGTACTTACTGGCCAGGATTGTTTCACATATGAAATTATGTTTAGATAAGTAATGGCCTCTTCTCCACGTTTTCACGCATACTGGGCATACAGTGTCAGGCCTATATTTTATACACCAGTCGACATTCAGTGGATGATGTCAACATCAGGCCGGTCGCCTTTACTTCTCAGTACTTTACCTGGTACCCAGTTAAGGCTGGGTCGGCCTGGGTAAGAACCTGGAAAAATACTTTTGGATACGGAATATTGGTGACAAAAACATAGTCTTGGCGGTCCCATGCACAACCAGCTGGAGAGGCTGGCGGTATTCTTGCGTAAGATGGCTAAATATACTTGTGCAAGACTATCAACAAACTGTCACCCGTCTGTATAGCAATGTCAGCATATTCTATATAGTTGTTTACTACCATCAACATACACATGAGTGGTTGTGTAACACTATTAACAAATTAGGATATAACTGTGTAACATCGTCAACAGACGTATATGTGGTTGTTCGACTCCATTAACCTGTGGTTGTGTAACACTATCAAATAATTAGGATATAACTGTGTAACATCATCAACACACATATATGTGGTTGCTCGACACCATTAATCTGTGGTTGTGTAACACTATCAACTAATTAAGATATGGCTGTAACTTTATCAGTGTGCCTGTGTAATACCGTTACCATCCACATGTGGCTTTTAAACACGATCCACATACATACATGTGGATGTCTAACACTACCAACAAATAAAGATACGTCTGTATAACCGCTATCAACATACATATATGTGGTTGTATAATACTATCAAAATACATATATGTGGTTAGGGTAACACTATCAATTTACATATTTTTGGTTATTTAACTCCATCAGAATACATATATTTGGGCGTTTAACACCAGCTACACATATCTATGTGGTTGTTTAACTTTATCTACATACATATATGTGATTGTATAAAATTATGAACAACTTTAATGTGACCGTGTACTTCTGTCAACATGCAAATATGTGATTGTATTAAGCTGTTAACATACCGATACCGAGGTAACAATGGGTGCTTTCAGAATCCAATAAAAACCCATTGTATGGGTGTTCCAGCACCTGCATAAAAGGATAAAAAATAGACAATTCAAAACTGGCTAAATGATATAAAGGGAAATTAATGACAAATATAATGTTAACTACCTTGGTCTTTTCCCCTTTTATTTCCAGTGAAGTATAACAAAAACAAATAAGGAACCCTTTTTTCCCGTCTACTTTGGGTGTATAGGGCTAGACTTGTATAGACAAATCGGCAATCTGTGGGTGATGGGTCCACATTTTACTTGGTACCCATTTAAGACTGGGTCGATCTGGAAACTAAGGTAATTGCTGAAGAAGAAAGTCCGTTTCCGTTCAGATTTGAATCCGCGAAATTTGGATTCGCAGACTGATCACGGCGACTCCTGTTTCGGTATAAGCATAATTTAGAAGAAAACTTAGTTGATTGAGAAAGTGCCTCCTGTCTAGTGGATACACTAGACTTATATTTTTTATTTTATTTCAGTGGCATATCAGTCCTGCTGTAGACAGCAAAAACATGGACAACAACTAAAACAATAACTAATAAACTTCAGAAATTCATTAACTGGTGGTGCCTGCCCAGAACAGAAGGAATAAAATAGTACGTACGATACAATTACTAAGGTTGAGCTTAGGAAGGGAAATAAACTAAAGAGGTGAAGAAAAGACGCTGGTATTGGACTGAACATGCCGCCCTAATTCCTTTGGCTTACGACAACCTGTCTACACCGACCTAGAAAGGTGGTGAAATAGGCAGTAGTGACAGTGTTTTTAATATGTTGTGGTGCTGGTGGTGGTAGTGGTAGTAGAAGTAGTCATATTACTAAAACTCGAT
Organism: Candidula unifasciata; assembly: GCA_905116865.2. NCBI lineage: Eukaryota > Metazoa > Mollusca > Gastropoda > Stylommatophora > Geomitridae > Candidula > Candidula unifasciata. The sequence goes on from CAJHNH020004888.1 coordinate 25,712, forward strand.
GGGTAATGTAAATATTACACTGGATGCATTTACTTCTCATTACATTTCATGCTACGCATTTTAGTCTGTGTGGGCACAGATGCCAAGATAAGTTAACAAAACATATCGTCAGATGATGCATTTTAAATCTTTCGGAGAGAGATAAGTGTAGTCGGTGGATTGGAAAAGGAGAGGGATTGGGAGGGAGGGGGAGGGGGGGGGGGTTTGATGACAGAAACTGTTAACTAAGAGAGTTTAAAAGATGATTTTACAGTTTTTATTTTTTAATTATTTATATTTTAATACACTACCTCAGCTATTCTCATTTTTGTTTTGCTAATTTGTTGGTTATTAGAAGTACAGTAGTAAGCTTTACTTTCAGCTAAAAAAAAAAAAATACAAAAAAAGCTTTAGCATGTTATAATAAATAAATAACCATTTCATTTTTAAATTTCTTAAAATACAATTTAAACGACCACTAATATAAAGACACAATTATATGTTGCATGTTCTAGAGTCGGCAGACGAGATTATATGAGTAATTTAACCATATGAGACAACTGCCCTTTCTATTTTCTTTCTTTTACATTTAGCCAAACCGAGCCACAGCGACGCGTGGCAGGGTGCAGCTAGCAATAATAATAATAATAATAATAATAATCATGAATACCTGTGCGAGCTGTTTGATCAGACTGAGACTGCTGTCTTTTTTACTATTTAAGTGATATAGTGTGTGTGTGTGGGGGGGGGGGGGCGGAAAGGGATCTCTTGCACAGGAATGGAGCAATTACTGGGGTGGGGGAGAGGTTAGGGAGTGGGAGCTAGTTTGCCGTGAAGTTGGAACGCGGTAATCTGATAACCTTATCTTTTTTTTATTATCTGCCAAACACTTATACACACAGATATCACAAAACAACACACACACACACACACACACACACACACACACACACACACACAAATACACATAGGCCCGACCACTTACAGAGTGTTGTTCTTGAATATTCTCACGCAAGTCCAGATGACGATGAAAATAATGGGCAACACTGTGAATAAACAGAGAGCAATGTTCATTTTTTTGAAGTGTAGCTAAGTCAACCAGTCAGTCTGTCAGGCTATAGTTAGTTAGCTGGTTGGTTGGTTTATGTTCGTGAACTGTAGCTAAGTCAACCAGTCAATCTGTCAGGCTATAGTTAGTTAGCTGGTTGGTTGGTTTGTTTTCGTGAACTGTAGCTAAGTCAATCAGTCAGTCTGTCAGGCTATAGTTAGTTAGTTGGTTGGTTGGTTTATGTTCGTGAACTGTAGCTAAGTCAATCAGTCAGTCTGTCAGGCTATAGTTAGTTAGTTGGTTGGTTGGTTTATGTTCGTGAACTGTAGCTAAGTCAACCAGTCAGTCTATCAGGCTATAGTTACTTAGATGGTTGGTTGGTTTATGTTCGTAAACTATAGCTAAGTCAACCAGTCAGTCTATCAGGCTATAGTTACTTAGTTGGTTGGTTTATGTTCGTGAACTGTAGCTAAGTCAACCAGTCAGTCTGTCAGGCTATAGTTAGTTAGTTAGTTAGTTAGTTAGTTAGTTAGTTAGTTAGTGGGTTGGTTTATGTTCGTGAACTGTAGCTAAGTCAACCAGTCTGTCTGTCAGGCTATAGTTAGTTAGTTAGTGGGTTGGTTTATGTTCGTGAACTGTAGCTAAGTCAACCAGTCAGTCTGTCAGGCTATAGTTAGTTAGTTGGATGGTTGGTTTATTCATGTGTTGGTTAGTTAGTTAGTTAGAAAGACAGACGATTAGTTAGAAAGTTAGTTTTTAAAAAAAATGGAAAGTTTGTTAGAAAGTTAGAAAGTTAGTTAGAAAGTAAGAAAATCAGTCAGTTGGTTAGTTGGTTATAAAGTTGTTTGGCGGCATTGTTTTTAATTTCGATTAGCTGTTTAGTTCATTGCCTAATATGTTTGTAAGTCGACAAATGATCCACACTGCAATGTCAGCCTCTAAATGTGTGAAATATGTTGTACTTAACAAATATGCGATCTGTTCAGTTTAGTATCACCTATTTTATTGAATTATGCGTACTTATTTTTTTTTCCGCGTTATTACAGAATTATGTAATGTAGTAGCTAGCCTAATATTTCATTATAGGAGTAATGTTACTGTTTTGTTTTTGTTGCTTTTCCTAACACTTTACAATGAAAGCTTTTTGCCGCAACATTATCCTTGCCTTATAATTTCCTTTTTTAAAAATTAAATTTTACTAACGCTACTGGCGCATTAGGCATACGGTGCAAGACTCATAACGGTGATGTGGTCAACATAACGAGTGGGCCGCATATAAGGCAGGCCATTACATATGGCCTGTTATGATACGCGGTTTCTGGGACCTCCCACGGCAGATCCTATCCCAGGATATTGCCTGACCTAGTGGGGGTAGAAAGTGTCAGTCAGTCATAACGGTGATGTGGACATAACGAGATGCCGTTATAGGTATTAGCTGCTTCGCTACTGGCGCTAACCTAATTATAAAGACTATATGTAAATGTAACCTATATTTAATGTTTTCCAACTGTTTGCAAATTCACAATGTTTCCACAGTTGATCGCTTTTTATTTATATAAGGAAACAACAATGCCAAAATAGTAAAGAATACATGATTTACAGGAATACAACAACAGTTAACAAATGGAATAATGTGGTGGTGTGACAGAATACTAGAATGCACAATCGGCATATTGTATTGTAAACAAATTCAATTACTAAAATAAGCGGATCGATGGCATCATTGTTGACAACGCTGAATAAAAAAAACACACACAACCTGATTAAATCATTGCATTGTAGTATCGGCTTTCAGCAAAACAGCACTACCGTGAAAGATGGACTGATAATAGGCAGTGTAGTGAAAGAATGAAAACAATAGTAGTAATGAATTACAAGCAGGCAAGCTATGTAATCGGTATCAGAATAAACCTGGCATCAATAACAAAATTAAATCCTCAGCAGGATCCATTGCAAGCTTTCTTTAATGTATAGTTTTCTTTTTTTTTTTTTTTTTACGTAACACCTTTTTCAATATTACTGCGTTATAATGTCGTATACATTTTGACAACACGTATTTCTGATTTTGTACTACTTTATTTATCTGTTTTTGAACTTTGAACAGTTTTCGTTGCAATATTTTGGTGTTCAATTTTCAGTACAAAGACTTCTGGCCAAAATGGCTGATAGACGGTTGACTATTGAGTCTCCGAAATTTTATTCGTTGTCCAGCTAAGTTTCGCTGATGCACATTCCCCATTTCTGGGCTAGTAAACCAAAGGTTCTGTCGCCCAGATACTGAGTTGAGGTCTTGGTGTGACACTGTGAGCTGTTGATTTCATGTCGAAAGGCTTTTTTTTTTCTTTCTGTTGTGCCCTCTGCGTTTTGTTGGCGGGTTGCCAGTTCCTTTCCTTTTTTCCGCATACAAGTCCGATTTTCATGACAAGCTGTTTGCGCCAGCAGTGAGCCGCTATTCTGATTTGGGGCTGTTAGTGTTAGCACTTCTGACAGCTACGTTTTTTATTTGCGTGTGCAAGCTTTAAGCTTCTGCTGCAACTGACAATGTTTTTTTTCCCCACACAAGTTTTTAAATACAACAGATTTTATTTTATTTCCAATGGCACAGGAACAGAGCAGGTATAAGGCGATCAGCCTGCAATGATGGTAGAATCTCGACTAACAAAATCTGAGAAGATGCTCAGCTAATTCTCTTCTTGGTGACTCAGAAACTCATTTGGCAAGGTCATCAACATCTTCACGTTTTTTTAACTAACATTCGGGCAATTCTTTCTGAAATCTAAATACGCCTAAATGTGGGAAAAA
>CAJHNH020004889.1:0-29525 GCA_905116865.2 Candidula unifasciata
CTCATCATCATTATCATCATCATCATCTTCTTTTTCTTCGTCTTCATCATCATCATCAGCATCATCATTATCATCTTCTTCTTCTTCTTCTTCTTCTTCAGCATTCCGAACCCTTGAGGTTGATTGCTGCAGATATTACCCGCCTCCATTTATCTTTCTGGTCGGCTTTCTCTTTCCAGTTGGTGACACCCGATCTGTCTAGACATGATCTCTCTATGGTGTTCTTAGTCGGCCTCTTGGTCTACGAGCATTCAGCTACCTTGTGTATACAGCTTGTACCTCTCTGTCATCTGACATTCTCTCAGTATCATCATCATCATGAGGTGCCTTGCCGACTGGCGTGGGCGATCATGCCTCTCCATAATCTGCGATCTCCTGCAGCATGTATCAGTTCGGTGCCGGACACACCGTTCTAATGCCATGCACAAGACTGTCAAGCATCTTCCCTCGTTGTCTTCCTCTATCTCTCCTTCCACATATCTTTCCAGTGGTCACAACATGTTCTATTTTCCCTCTTCTTATAACATGACCGAAAAATGATGACTGTATCCTTCTGATGTCTGTGATAAGTTGCCTTCGGGCTCTTGCCTCTTTTAAAACTTCTTGGTTGCTCTTTTTGGCTGTCCAAGGTATTCTAAGCATTCTTCTGTAAAACGACATCTCCGAGGCCTCCAGAAATTGTTTAGCCTGCCTACTGATTGTCCAGGATTCACAGCCATATGTTAAAACTGGATGTATGTAGCAAGCAAGAATTCTGTTTCTAACTCTCAATGACAAGGATATATTGCACAAGATGTTTTTCATTTTATAAAATGCAGTTTTTACCTGTCCTATTCTATTTCTTATCTCAGTTATGCATCTTCCATCTGATGTTATCCATGTGTCCAGATACTTAAATTTCTGTACTTGTCCTAAAATAACACCATCAACTTTTATTACACACTTAAGAATAATTCGTTTCTTTGATACCACCATTACTTCTGTCTTCCCATTATTCAAACTGAGGCCCATTCTTCCACTTTTTAACACCACAATGTCTATCATTTCCTGTAGTTCTTTCTGACTTGTTGCTATCAAGACTGTGTCATCAGCATAACGTAAATTGTTTATATTGCGCCCACCAACCACAATTCCGGGCATACCAATTAAAGCCCTCATTATATATTCACTGTATAATGAAAACAAATCAGGTGACAGTACACACCCTTGTCGTACGCTCCTCTTTATGCTTTGAAATGTACCTAAACAGTTGTTAATTCTTATAGCTGCTGTTTGCTGCCAATACATATTCTTTATTATTCGTAGATCTTTTCCATCAATGTTTAATTTTTCTAACAGTCTGATTATATCTCCATGCTTCACATAGTCAAATGCTTTTGTATAGTCTATGAAGCATATGTACAAATCGGTCTTTACTTCTATAGCTCTTTCTGACAATGTCCTTAGGATGTATATGGCATTGTTTGTACCTTTTTCCTTCTACAAATCCACATTGTTCATCGCTGATTTCTGGTTTAATTTTGTTTCTTATTCTTCTCATAATTATTCTCAGTAAAATCTTAGTCATGTGACTCATAAGACTTTTTGTGCGATTGTCTTCACATTTTATAGTGCCTGGTTTCTTAGGCAGAGCTATAAATGTGAATTTTAAAAGGTGATTTGGAATATACCCACTATTATAAATATCATTTACAAGTTTAGTTATTATTTCAATTCCAAAATCTCCCAGTGCTTCGAATTCTTCCAGTGAGATGTTGTCTGACCCGGGTGCTTTTCCTTTCTTCATATGATGTATTGCATCCTCAACTTCTGCAGTCATTATTGGTGGACCATCATTGTTGGTCTGCAGTTCTGCATCTGGTCTATTATCATCATACTATTCCCCTATAAACTCCGTCCATCTGTTAATTATATTACTATGTCCCATTAATAAGTCACCATCTTTTGATTTCAAACATCCAGTGCTGTTACGTGTCATATTTCATGTTAACATATTTATCTTTTGGTACATGGAATGTGAGTCTTTCCTGTTGTTTTCCCCAATCTCTGTACACATTTGATTCAGCCAGGTTTCTTTAGCCACTTTGCATTTGCTCACTATTTCTTTTTGTATTCTAGAGTATTCTTCTTTATCATTCTTTTTCTTCCTTCTTTCATCCATCAACTGCAGTATTTCGGTTGACATCCATTTCTTTTTTGCAGCTTTATGGATTGGTGGGATTGTCTCTTTAGACGTCTGCTGGATTGACTCACGCAACATATCCCACTGTTCATCAATAGTCTGTATAATGTCCATTGCATTAGACCGGTTTTGTACAGTAACATTGCACTGGTCCTTAGTTTCTTTATCCGTTCTAAGAATTCCTAAATTTAACTTGATGTTCTGTGGTGTTTTTCTAATGTTCTTAAGTTTTATTCTAATTTTTCTATAACTGGAACATGGTCACTAAAGCAGTCTGCTCCTGGTCTAGTTTTTGCTCCAACTAAGCTGCTCCTGAATCTTCTTGAAATCAAAATATAATCAATCTGATTGCGGACATAATCACCAGGACTTTTCCAAGTCCACAATCTTCGAGGATGGTGTTTAAACCAGGTGTTACCTATTATCATGCTGCGTGACTCAGCCCATGCTATTAATCTGTCACCTCTCACATTCTTTTCTCCTAGGCCATAGCCACCTGTTATTCCGTACACTTTTTCACTTCCTACTTTCGCGTTGAAATCTCCAAGTACCATTGTTACTCCACAATTTTTGCATTGACCAACAGCCATGTCTAACTCGTCATAAAATGTGTCAATATCTTCCTCTGAACTATCTGCTGTTAGGGCATACATCTGTACTAAGTTGATGTCAAATGGTCTGCCGCGAAGTTTTACTAATAGTACTCTATCTGATATTGTCCAAAATCCTTTCACGGTTTTTGAGTTCTTTTGATCCAAAATAATACCAACTCCCTTTCTAGATTCCTTCCCACCCGAGTAAATAATTCTGTACTTACTTAACTTTACTTTTTCCTTCCACGTATGCCGCTAAGCGTTGTGGGGAGATGCAAGTTCCTGTCATAAGCAAGGCGGGCAGCATCTGATGTTCTGAGGCCATGCTTTTGGCAGGTTTCGGAGACCCCGTCAATCCACCGTTTCCTTGGTCTTCCTCTTGCCTTATATCCTGAGCTTCTTTGGTTGAAAATTTGTGATGTTATTTGGTCATTTTTCATCCTGGTTAGATGTCCAAACCATTTCATTCTTTGATGTTCTATGTAGTCTAAACATGGTGTAGTTTTGACAGTGTTTCTAATGTCTATGTTCTTTATCCTGTCTAGTCTGGTCTTATTCGCTGCTTTTCTTAGACATAATTCTGTACTGATCTAAATACTTTTCACCTGCTCCTGGCCATCGCATTTCACTAATTCCTAATATGTTGATGTTCATTCTTTTCATTTCAATCTTGATGTTATCCAACTTTCCGTTTTGTACGAGTGTTCTGACATTCAATGTATCAATGTTCATGATGTTTCTACCATTTACTTTTTCTACAGTAGCTGGATGAGGGTCGGGTATCACCCGAAGAACATGATGCTCCCTACCGGACGAGGTGATTCCACTGGAATCCCCATTCACGTCGTTATCTGAATATGTATTATTTTGAGGCATGATTTTCTTGGGATAGTCAGCGGTGGTTTCCCCTTGCCTTCCGCCGGTTTGTATATGGTTTGACTCCAATAGCCTTTGTCTAAAGAGACTTACCCTGCAAGGCAGCAGGGGGGGGGGGGGGAGTTATTGCGCCTCTTACCCGCCGATGGCCATGTCGTAGAGTTTTGAGGTATTTTATAGAGCTGGCTGTCCCACCAACTAACTCGCCTCCTCTCAATGACCATCACCTGTTTTGGTCCACGGCCACTTATTCAATATATACGTGGCTAACCTCTATATCTAGAGGCCTTTCCACCATCCGCCACCTGGTGGACGCGCCTAGTAGTAGGACAGGCTCCTACCCCAGGTCTCTCAGTATACTCCAGTCATTTCAGTCTGTTAGCCCTTATAATGCCAGAGGTCAATGGTGATTTAAGCAGGTTATGGATTTCGTTGTTGCTTCTCACTCTTCAATTCCACTTTTTGCATCTGTTAAAGGTGCAAAGATTTGTTGTAAGACTCGGTGTTAATAATGTAAAAAATAAATTGTTTTAAGTTTGCATATGTATGTGCGTAAGTGTGTGTTTATGTGCGTATAAATGAAACGCACATAAACAGGAACTGATTCCCCTCAAAGCCTCCGGCGCTAAAATGTTTAAGAGAGACAAAGAATCAACATCAGCACCCCTCCCCCTTCGAAATGTTTTCTTTTTAACAGCACTCCTAGTCCAATGTCTGTGGCATAGGGGTTGCGAATGCGCTTCGTAATTCCTGGGTACCGGGTTCGATTCCAGTTGCGGGCTTTGCGCCTTGCAATGGTTTCGACAGTGGTATTGAGAAGCCGACCGTTCAACCTGCAATGGCAAACTACTGGACGTAAATTTTACTAGAAAAACCATAACAAACATAACCAAAGAAAAAAAAATCATGGTGTTGGTTCTGCAACGTCCTGTAAAGGATACGCATCTAACTTTTTTTTTTTAAAACATAGCTCAATATCCAGGCGTGGAAACAGAAAAAAACATGGATGCAGGGTGCCTGAACCAGCCCTAATCATAGGTATTTTCTATAAAGGGAAATGTGTGTGGCAGCAATGGGGCTTTGCGAGAATGTAAAAGCAGAATAATAATAATAGTAATGATGATGATAATAGTCATAACAGTAATATTACTGATAATAATACAGTAACGTAAAGCAAAGTAAATAATATTGTTTTACACCATTAGGCATAATGGGTGTAAAGTGCTTTTCTTATATTTCATTATTAAATTTAGCAGTCATCACACCGGCCGCCTATACTTCCCAGGACTTCCCTGGCACCCATTTAAGGCTGAGTCGACCAGGCAGCAAAGGTCGCTTTTGAAAAGAAAAATCCTGGCTCCATTTCGGATTTTAGCCCACGATACACGATTCCGGCTTGTACTGTCATCATCAAATGCTCTACTGTCATCATCATCATCATCATCATTATTAATTTTCACTTTTACCGTTAAGCGTTGTGGGGAGGAACAGTTTTCAATCAATTGCATGATGGGCAGCAACGGCTGCTGTCATTCCGTGTTGATGTAGAAGCTCTTTAATGTCATCAATCCATAATCTGCTAGGACGGCCTCTTGCTGTCACTTCAGATCCTTTCGTGTGTAGCGCCTGCATTAGTAATTATTCTGGCTGCATTCTTAATAACCATTTGATCTTCTGTTTCTCAATAAATTTGCTGCATGGTGTTTTTCCTACATTCTGTCTGATAATGCCATCATTACTGTGTGTACTGTGTGGTAAATAGATATAAAGTGGCTGAGACCGTTCTGTCTTCCTAGACCATAGTGTTATATTGCGCTTTGAGGAGGCATGGAACCCACATCCCATGGCGATGGCGAGTGTGACTAGCAAGACCCGCTTGCGTTAAGCAAAGTATCCCACAATAATAGTATCAGATTTTAGGATCATTGTTGCCATCATATCTATGTAGTGTCTTTTTTCTGAGACAATTCTCTTCCTTACTGCACTCACGAATTCCTTCACTCACCTCCTCCATGATTTGAAACTCCACGAAACACGTTCCATGACATTTTGATCACAGAAATCCACCTCAGTACCTGTATCATTTATGTCCCACTTGTACACATCTTATATCGAAGCAGAGGTCAGCCACAACATCCCCATCAGTATTTATTTCACCATAGAGGATGTCATTAAGGAGGGAGAGGGGACGCTGAAGTGGCCTAAGCCCCGCGGTGTTCCGGCGCCGCTATCAACATATTTTTTTCAATAATTGTGATTCCAGTGGTTGTTCGGAAATTTAATCTCACTTGTTTTCTTCGCAAGCATTTCCTCAGGCAAATTTGCTCAAAGTTACAAACAAATTTGCCGTTTCCGTGGCTCAGAGTTTATCTAGGGCGGTTGACAATTTCATGATCCTCGAGTACGGTGGTTCGTTCCCTACTGTAGAAATGAGTAATGGACCCTTTCCCACGCCTTTAGGCGTATTTGGCAAATAGGGCTAGACCTCTATCTTATAGACCAATAGCAACAAGAAGGGTGATGTGGTCAGTCACGCTGGCCGCCATAACTTCCGGGGACTGCACCTAATACCCACTCAAGGCTGGGTCGACCTGACAGCCAAAGTCATTTCTGAAAAAAGTCCGGCTCCGCCAGTGATTGAAACCATGACCTTTCGATCCGCAGCGAGCATCTAGTCGTTTAGCTACCTCGACTCCCTCCCTCCTATAGACGTTTAAAAAAAAACAATGCTCAAAGAGTACACGAGAACCGCACCGTGGAAAAGACTGGAACATCACCGGGTAATATTTACAAAGACAAAAGTGAAACAATGTAGTCATCCTACACTAAGGAGTCAGCAAAGTAATTTTTATATATAAATATACATATAAATTGCTACATGGAAATACCTTTGGAAGCTCCAAACTCAGACTTATAAGTCAAGAGTCGGCGTCTGCAGCTTAGGCGTTGCGAACGCGCTTCGTAATACCGGGATACCGAGTTCGATCCCATCTGCGGGCCATGCGCCTTGCATTTTTTTCGACAATGGTATAGAGAAACCGGTCGTCCAGTAAAACAATGGCCAACTACTGGTCGTAAATTTGCCTAGAAAAAACACAACAGCCCGAAAAATGCTGTGGTTGGTTCTGCAGCGTCCTGTGAATAGATACGCCACTAACCTAATTTTTTTTATGAGTCCAGACCGTGGACAGCAGGAAAACATAGTGGGGCGGGGGGGGGGGGGGCACAATAGGCGGTTAGGGGGAGTGGCACTGAGAGCTTCTTCGCCTTACACATTTTCTGAGCAAGCGCCTGGGTATCTAGCAGCTCAATTGTAAGCTAAGAGGGTAAAAACAATTATGTGCTGAGTGGCAAATAAATAAAATATGTAAAAAAAAAAAAAAACAGTCGTAGGGAGCTTCAAATGATCACTCAAAAAGAGATGTGAATTAAAATACAATAAGCACGCCATGTAACATTTCAATATTGTTGTTAAGGATATCAAGATTGTAAAGCATGTAACATCACTGTGCAGACGATTACGGTGACGTCATAATACCAGTTTAAACATGGGTGCCCCACTTTTTACATGCACTAAAGAGCATCAGCGTTCTGTTATCCCGGTTTTTTTTTTAAATTAGTGAAGACTAGAATAGATATTCGTCGGCGAATTGAGGTCAAGTGAGGTTATGCATGCCTGTCAGTCTGGGAAGTCCGTGAGTGGAGTAGGAAGTTTTTAAAACGGCTGCAATCGACTCTGGGGTCACTACTCGAGCTCTATGTCACCGAAGACACACATACTTTAAATTACAAACACATACTTTTGAAGAGAATTTCTGTGTAAGGATAAAAAGAACTGATTAATAATGTTACACACTGAGCACCCTAAACACTAAAAAGGGTGGAGGATCATTAGTAGGGTGACCATAAAATCATAATTTGAAAACGGGACATTCCCACTAATATTTTAAGCTGAAGAACAGGACATCTTGTGCAAGTTTGTTACACCGTCCTTCCAACCCCCCCCCCCCCCCGCCCTTTTATTTGTATTTTTACGAGGATGAAAGTATTCATTACCCACTCAACAATTGTACTGAAGCGCGAACCCTTGTTGCCAAGAAATAAACAAAACAACAGACTACAATGGACTTGGTACTTGGTGTTGAAAAAAAAAAAAAAATTTCTATCAAAATATATGAGGCATCAACAGTATGTAAACATTTGGAAACTACAAAGGTCTACAGATTTGACAGTTAAAGTGTATGTTCTATTCTCGAGCTTATTCCTTCTTCTTCTTCTTCTTCTTCTTCTTCTTCTTCTTCTTCTTCTTCTTCTTCTTCTTCTTCTTCTTCTTCTTCTTCTTCTTCTTCTTCTTCTTCTTCTTCTTCTTCTTCTTCTTTACCAGTAGCAGCAGCATTCCGAGCCCTTGAGGTTCACTGCTGCAGATATCACCCGCCTTCATTCATCTCTCTGGTTGGCCTTCTCTTTGCAGTTGGTGACACCAAGTGTTTGCAGATATGTCTGGATATTATCTATCCATAATCTTCTCGGTCTGCCTTGTGGTCTACGACCATTCATCTCCCTTGTGTATACATTTTTATTCCTAGAATTTTATAAAACAGGACAATGTGCGCTGTTTGGGACCAACGACAGGACGGCCGGGGCATACCTAAAAACGTGACTGCCCCGCTGAAAACGTGACGGATGGTTTTCCAGCTCAAGGGTCCCCGCAAGTTCCGGCGCCTTTGATACTAGTCAGATAGTGGGGTTAGTTTAAGAACGACAGCGTAATGGTGGGGGAAGAGGGGGAGGGGAGACAACATGGATAAGACGAAATCTTGACTTGCCATTTCTAGTGCTCTCTAGTGTCTAGCGAGACGTGAATTACGAGGTTTTTTCAGGATTTCTTGTGAAATTGAAGATAATCATCCCTCGCCAGAAGAAAAATGTCGGAGTAAAATACATGGACATCACCGGGTAGTTAACTTCTGAATTCCTCTACTGTTCTACTGGTATTGTATTTCTTTGATTTTTGTATGTGTCTTCTTTTATTTTCTCTTCTGGGCGATTCCTGTTTTTATTTCCTCTTCAAGGTGTTATTGATTCTACTTTCAGGAAACTTTCTGGTAAATGAAACTGGTAAATGATTCTTCGTGCATTTGCTTCTTTTAAACACTTCTTCTTCTTCTTCACTTCCTCTTCTACAGCTGTGGGTGTCGAGGGAGATATAAGGTTCTGTTTCTAGCTCTTCTGGCTGCCTCGACCATAGGCACATCGTGCTGTTGTAGAGTTTCTCTAATGTTATCCTTCCATCTTGTTCTTGGTCTACCCCGTGCTCTACGTCCTTCTCTTTCCATGTATGCTTTGTATGGTATGGTGTCACAAGGCATTCTCTCTAAGTGGGCAAACCGTTTCACTTGCTGTCTTTGTATGTAATCCAGAATTGGTTCTGTGCCGCCTTGTTCTCTTTAAACACTAAACAGAAATATTAATACAATGCCGTCTCAATGAAGGATGCAGTTTTTCGTTATTTGAAGCCGCACGCTGGCTTTTGCCGGGGGTCCTAAATATAGCCGGGCCATAATTATGGTGTAACTGTTGAAAGGAGTTTTTGGGACCTCTCCACGGTTGATCCTTTTTCGCATGGTGGTACTCTGTGTCACCAGGTGTTAATCGCTTTGTGTGATGTCCTGGTGGGGTACAACTTATATACATACATAAATGGCAATCGTGTTTTTACAGTGTTGTTTTTCTTGATTTCAATCGTATTTTGCGTACGGCTACATGGGGCATGAGTGATGTTTAAAGCTTTACTTGCTGTGTATTGATTTCACTGTTTTTTTAAAAAAAAAATTTATTTTGTGCGTTCTCTCTCTTTCTCTTCCTCTTTCCACCTTCTACTTTCTTTCTTTCTTTCTTTCTTTCTTTCTTTCTTTCTTTCTTTCTTTCTTTCTTTCTTTCTTTCTTTCTTTCTTTCTTTCTTTCTTTCTTTCTTTCTTTCTTTCTTTCTTTCTTTCTTTCTTTCTTTCTTTCTTTCTTTCTTTCTTTCTTTCTTTCTTTCTTTCTTTCTTTCTTTCTTTCTTTCTTTTTCTTTCTTTCTTTCTTTCTTTCTTTCTTTTTCTCTTCTTTCTTTTCTTTCTTTCTTTCTTTCTTTCTTTCTTTCTTTCTTTCTTTCTTTCTTTCTTTCTTTCTTTCTTTCTTTCTTTCTTTCTTTCTTTCTTTCTTTCTTTCTTTCTTTCTTTCTTTCTTTCTTTCTTTCTTTCTTTCTTTTTCTTTCTTTTTCTCTTTGTTTCTTTGTTTCTTTGTTTCTTTGTTTCTTTCTTTCTTTCTTTCTTTCTTTCTTTCTTTCTTTCTTTCTTTCTTTTTATATATATATATATATATATATATATATATATATATATATATATATAGAGAGAGATAGAGAGAGAGAGAAAAAGAGGAGAGAGAAAAAGCGAAAGATAGAGAGCCCGATAGCACACACACACACACACACACAGAGAGAGAGAGAGAGAGAGAGAGAGAGAGACAGACAGACAGAGAAAGAGAAAACACACTAACAAACAAACTTTATTGTCAAATGGTTACAAGCATGGCATAGGTGCGTCTTTTATTCAGCCCTTCCAGGCACTTTTCTTTCAGACTATCATTGCATGTTATCAATAATGTGTTATGTCTACATAAAAATATACATAATGAAATAATGCATACAAACATCATACATACATAATGATAAACCCTAAAAAAATACACACGTACAGATACTCTTACATTCTCATACATACACAGACCCATACACACTCACATACATAATACACACACATATATACACTCATACATATACAAATACATTGATACATACACTCATACGTACACAAATATACACTCATACGTATATACACCCACAAACATACATAACTGCATACATACACACATACATACACACACACACATTTACATGCATACATACATACATTCACACAAACATACATCCATGCATATGTACAAAAATACGCACATACGTACATTCACGCATACACACATACGCATACATACATACACCCACACATCTACACACCTAAACATACCCATAAATACATAAACACCTTAAACATACACAAGCACCGATACAACTACACACGTCAAAATGTCCTCGCTGATTTCCACTGCTGGTAAGTCTGCCTTCACTATATGCGTGTTCAAGGAGGAACTACGTTACTGAGACCTTCATAGGGTTGACATGAGCATCAGAATCTACACACCAGGAGGGGATGCGATTTAGTTCACTCTGCTTTGATTTGGCAATCTCTTGAGGATCTCTTCATATACATACACACACCCATTGATACCCATTACCCATACGTCCACAGATACCCCTACACACATACACACACACCCATTGATACACATTACCCATACGTCCACAGATACCCCTACACACATACACACACACACACCCATTGATACACATTACCCATACGTCCACAGATACCCCTACACACATACACACACACCCATTGATACCCATTACCCATACGTCCACAGATACCCCTACACACATACACACACACCCATTGATACACATTACCCATACGTCCACAGATACCCCTACACACATACACACACACCCATTGATACACATACCCATACGTCCACCCCTACACACATACACACACACACCCATTGATACACATTACCCATACGTCCACAGATACCCCTACACACATACACACACACCCATTGATACACATTACCCATACGTCCACAGATACCCCTACACACATACACACACCCATTGATACACATTACCCATACGTCCACAGATACCCCTACACACATACACACACACCCATTGATACACAATACCCATACGTCCACAGACACACACACACACATACACACACACACACACACACAAACACAACAACCCCTTCATACATAACACACATAAAAACACTCACATACACGGACGCTAACGTATACACACACTCATACATACCTATTTATGCACATACACAACTCATAAATACAAAATCACACATACACACTTACACACACACAAACACACACATACACACACACACACACACACACACACACACACACACACATATATATATATATATATATATATATATATATATATATATATATATATATATATATATATGTATATATACAGAGAGAGAAAGACATACAGACACATAGACGGAGAGACAGAAAGCCGCACAGAGAGCACGAGAGAGTAAAAACCCAAACGTTTGGCCATTTGAATGACCGCCAAATCCGGTGTACCGTGTACCCGCCGTCCATGTTTGCTGACCCGATGTTTCCCAATTTGTCCGTGAGTGGTGTTAATGTTTGCCAAATAACTTTGACAAGTCCCTGGCCGGGATGGATATGTCATGCAGGGACACGGACTGTGGGGCTCTCAGTTGTCCAATATGACATTTGCCTGCTTTGTTAGTTAAGAAAATAAAACAAGGCACCATTTGGAACTTGTCAGGTCCCGAACAAAAGGTCGAGGACTTTGAACGTTTGAATCTATTACTGATTTCTGAGTTGTGAGATATTATCTTTGGCTTCATCGTCATCATCGTCATGATCATCTTGATTGTTGTCATCATCGTCATCATTACCACCATAATTTATCACTCCCAACTTCCTCTTTGACCACCATCATCAACATTCGCCACCATCACTTCCACCACCACCAATGCTTCTACTACTACTACTGCTGCTGTTGTATTGGCCAACATTTTATGACCATTGAATAAGTAACTGATATGTCCACACTACTGAATGTTGAATTAAGAATCGACATCATAAAGCCCAGGACACTCCCATAAGCGACCCGTCCCCATCTTGAGCAGTAGGGGAAGAGTTCCAATTCCGGTGGTACCAGTGACTGATGTACATCCGTTTCGCCCTTTTTCCTTGAGTGCTGAGCGTCAGCTAGATCCACGGGTAGCTAACTCCTTGCAGCTCAATTCTCCTCAGACCGTAATGAGCTATTTGTTCCCCGCACTGTTCACTCGCTCCCAAATGGCACTCACAACAGCCAGCGTGTCACACATCAGTTCACCACCAAGTGGTGCAGAACCGACCAGCCTATCTGCTTGCTCCTTTCCCAACACACAAGTATGACGTGGAGAAAATATCCAGAGGACGCTAACTATCAGGGACCTCTGGAGCGATGCTTGCCACTCTGCACAAGCATGTCTTTCCCCACCTTTCTCAGTACACTCCGTAAGTCAGTTACAATTACGCTGATTCTCAATCCAGTGGAAAACATCAGTGACTGCCTCCACCCCCGTAGGGGCTGCGTGGTCTCTAGGCGTGATGTCGAGTGCTAGAGGTTCCGGGTTCCATCCACGGTAAGTGCTGAGATTTTTCCAGGTGGACTTTGACTTCTAGAAATTCCCCCTGGTCTCTGGGTAGTAAGATCAGACGCCCGTGTGCATTGTCGCGCACGTAAAAAATCCCTTGGCAGTTGGAAATCGAAAAGAATAGCCTAACGGCGCTGCCCAGGCAAAATTTTGAGGTAAAAATCTACCCAAAGTATTTTCAGGTTCCTCGCAGTGCTACAGAGCCTGTGCATCGTGTTGAACTTCTTTGGACTCAGACTTGAGTTAGAAGAAGAACGGAGCATTTATGTGCCATGATGTTGATCCGTTGTTCAGACCTCAAACATCTTAAATTGGCAGCGGGTTCGATACTGCATAACAGTAGGGAAAAATCAATTACTTACTATCTATATATTGGGGAAGACCAGGAGAAACCCTGCGTAGAACTATCATCAGGGAGGACTTAGCTATGGGCCTAATGAACATTGGGACCTAAAACAGATGGCAGCAAACCACCAAACATGGAGAGCTAAGACCTCTGCACTATGCGCTGCCTTATGCTTAAGATGAAAGACTAACTAACTGACCGTCTATATAACAATTTATCAGACCACTCCGATATCTAAATTTTTCATTTTATTAATTAATTCTCTAGGTCTGGGGTAATTTTGCAACGAAGCTGAAAAACACCGAATATTTGCCATTAAAGAGAAAGGTAACAACAGAAAGTACCGCTAAAAAGGCTAAAACGTTAGACCACACGAAGAAAATAAAAATAAGTTATTTGTTTAGAAGTTTAACAATGGTAACCTCAGGTTCGCCTTTGGGAAATCAGAAAGCTCCTTCATTTTATAATCAAACCTCTGTGTGTGTGTGAGTGTGTGTATGTGTGTGTGTGAGTGTGTGTATGTATGTATGTGTGTGTGTGTGTGTGTATGTGGACAAGCGCGCGCCCGCGAAGATGTGAGTTCTTTACGCAACGTGCGTAATTAAGCACGCTTTTCATTCTCAATTGTTCTCCCTTACTCAAGCAGAGACAGTGTCTGCTAGCCTGGTTAATTCATTTGAGGACTGACCAGTTTGTCTTGGCTGACCCCGGTTTGTGACATTGTCCAAAGAGGGGTCTATTAAACGGCCCAGAGATACATTGAATAGAGACGCCTGCCAATGGACTGGTTTCTTTCTGGTACCGCATCGAATGTATAGTAGTGGTATAGTCCGTTTCAAAAGAATTCCACAGAAATTTGACTAAAAAGCTCAACAAAATGGGGAAGCGGCATTTTTCAAACTTAAGTAAAATACATAAACGTAACAACAAGGAGATGAGAGTATGTAGATCACTAAGGGGTGACGTGAGCAACGTTTAAACAAATGTGGTGTGGAATTCTCTGGAATTCCTTGTATTAGCTTGACTGCAGTTACCCCCATATTTTCTCCGTTTCAAAAGACGTGTCTAATTTTAAAAATCTTTAACTGGTTAACCGTTGGTTGTATATTGTTAAAACGTTCAACCTTTTTATAATAACGTCCTTGTAGGAAAATATTTATAATGTTCATAAACTTCTATTTTTTGTTCTGCCTTATTTATGGTATTTAAGAGAAAAAAAAAAAAAAACACCATCAGACACAAACTAAAGCCACACATATAATTAGCATGTTTACAGTAAATGGATTGACGCGAGATCGGCACATTGCATTGAACCCGATTTAGGGATATGTTGAAAGTTGAGTTTTGAATATTGAATTAGCACTCGGGACACTCCCATAAGCGCTCCGTTTCCATCTTCATCAGCAAACAAAGAGTTCTAATTCCGATGGTCTCGTCTTTTCTTTGAGTGTTGAGTATCGTCCAGAGACCCTTGTAACTGGTCGTAGCGCCATTCTCTCAAGACCATTATAATCTATTTGTGCCTCGGCACTGTTCACTCTCTCTCAAAGTGTCCTCACAACATCTAGCTTAGCTTATCGTACATCAATTCATAACCAAGTGGTGCAGACCCGGCCAGTCTATCTGCCTGTTCGTTTCCCAACACACCAACATTACCTTGAGAGAATATCCAAAGGACGCTAACCTTAAGTTACTGGTAATCCGTGCGAAATAAAAAAAAAAAAAAAAGTCTCGCTCATTTTTACTCGATTACCTTCCACCTTAAAAAGAGAAAGAGACAGAGGAAGACAAAGCCACACGACTCTTGACAGCCTTCTGCCGTGGCATGGTGGCTGGTGTCAACACAGAGCTGATACCACGCTGTTGAAGATCGATTACGCAAGTCGGCAAGGCACTTGATGATGATGTTGGTGATGATGATGATGATGATGACCTATTGAATACTACAGAAAGCCATCCTTTATTTGAGGAAATTAGCCTATTTGCTAGTCGCTAGCATGCAGAAAACATCAACCGCACTACGTGGGAAAGACTGCGGTAAGCTGACAGGCAATCAAGCTTTGCCGTCACTTGTGAAACTGCAGATCATGTTTATCGCCCCAGCAGCGGGCTGTACTACTAATGAAGAAGCAGGATACCTCGATGGAGACACCGACGTTGTGTGTTGTCATTTTAAACACCCGTTATCTAAAACAAGTACCGCCTTATAGGGGTCGTTAGATACTTGAGTAAACGTTGACAACTAGTACACATCAAATGACAACTTGATACTAATTTGCTAGGAAGATAGAGGGACGTTAAAGTTGGTTTGTTATATTGGTCGCATTCACTGAATGGAATCATAAAGGATTTGATACTGCAAGGTTAAATAGACAAGGAGAAGCATTGGTGTTGGGTTAATTCGTTACAAATTAGAAATCGCATTAGATGTCAGCAAATGAGAATAAGCAGGCGATGTGTTTTCAATCAATCGTTAACAAAGAATGGCGCTCCCCCTCCCCCAATCTCCCATCCCCATGTAACTTAGCTCGTTTTATTTTCATTCAGGATTTATTTCATTCTTTGCTGTGTAAAAGAAAATTTTTACACGTGTAGCGTATCGGTTCATATGATTCTAGACTTTATCTAGGTCATGTGAGTTGTGGTGAACATCACGCCGACCACCTTTACTTCCCAGGACTTTACCTGATACTCATATTAGCCTGGTTCACCAGAAAAGTTTATTTCGAAAAATAATAATATGACTTAATGGAGATTTAAATTAAAGAAAATAGCAATACCAACAACAACAACAGCAAAACGACTAAAAAAATAAGAGGATAAAGAGAAAGTAGGATCTATTCCTCTTTCCGCTTATATCTTCTTCTTCTTCTTCTTCTTCTTCTTCTTCTTCTTCTTCTTCTTCTTCTTCTTCTTCTTCTTCTTCTTCTTCTTCTTCTTCTTCTTCTTTTCTTCTTCTTCTTCTTCTTCTTCTTTAAATTATGGTTGTTCGTCCACTTCCGGACTCTAGTCCTATTCCAGAAACTAAGTGTTGCATGTACATCCGTTTTCCAGGTCTGAGTTATCTGTATGCGGACTGTTGGTTCCTTGCCTCTCAGACAGATGTACTCTGACTTCGAAGGAAGCTCCCAATTAGTCGACTTTTACGACATGCTTTTGGGCAGGCAGTGGGTCTATTCTTGTTTTCCCCACCATGGGGTCCCGGAACCCCCACGGGGATCATATCTGATCCGTATGCAACCGTTCACATCTATTATGTGACTGGCATTTATATCGACACAAGCGTCGTCGAATCGAAGATCGGCACCGTTTAGTGGCTGGCGTCATTAGTTTGTGTGTGATTGCTAATGTGGACAGATCGTTATATATGTACAGCAGGTGACTTGCAACATCGACGATGAAAACCAGGGTCGGGTTAACACCTTTTGATGCTCATAGAACTCAACCGACCTCCCTACCCCAGCTGTATTTAACACTATTATGGGCCTGTGTGCAAACCTGTGTGCTGGGCCACACTTAAAACTTCTCCTAGGAATGAAATATAAATGCTCACTCGACACAGAGAGATTTTCCTGGTTGCCTCTTTGCTCGAGGGTCTTCTGGGCAAGTGCACTCCAGCGAGTCCATGTGTTGTCGACAGTGGTGCTTCCATATATATGTCATTAAATTATTCGGAAGGTCGTACTTTTCTCAGTAATGACTTTGGCTCCCAGATCGACCCAGCCGTGGGTGGGTAACGGGTTCAGCTAGGAAGTAAAGGCGGCCGGCGTGATGCTGACCACATCACCCACCTTTTACCGGTGGTCTAAAAAATATAATCTAGCCCGAAATACCCAATACGCCTCAAAAGTGGGTAAAAGGGTCCTTTACTCAGCTTTTTTATTCATCGAAATTAAAGAAAACACAGTAAGATGGAAAATAATGTATATTTTTGTGTTTTTCCACTTTATTTATATTTCAAACATCTTTCTTCTACTCTTATAAATTGCAAAGTCTTTGATCAGATCCTGCTACTTATCTTGTGGAACATATCTGCTTCTATCCCTAACTGTGATAAGGCTTCCATATATACTTCCATATATATCTAAGCAAAATAAACACTCAACTACTAGGCTATTGA
The DNA here is from genome assembly GCA_905116865.2 of Candidula unifasciata. Classification (NCBI taxonomy): domain Eukaryota; kingdom Metazoa; phylum Mollusca; class Gastropoda; order Stylommatophora; family Geomitridae; genus Candidula; species Candidula unifasciata. The sequence goes on from CAJHNH020004889.1 coordinate 17,486, forward strand.
AAATTGCCATACTTCCCCCTTGCCTCGTGATGCCCCCAGCACGTGCTTAGTGTGCCTAATGTTTAATCCAGCACTGGTGGGAATCTTTGGTGACGTGGACCCATGATAATGTTACTACTGATGATGTGTACACAGAATGACGTTTCCTACTGACGATGTTTACCCTTGATAATGTGTACCACTGATGGTGTGAACCACTGACGAAGTGTACACTTGATAATGTGAACCACTGACGAAGTGTACACTTGATAATGAGTACCACTGACGAAGTGTACACTTGATAATGAGTACCACTGACGAAGTGAATCCTTGATAATGTGTACCACTGACGAAGTGAACCTTTGATAATGTGTACCACTGACGAAGTGAACCCTTGATAATGTGTACCACTGACGAAGTGTACACATGATAATGTGCACCGCTGACGAAGTGTACACTTGATAATGAGTACCACTGACGAAGTGTACACTTGATAATGAGTACCACTGACGAAGTGTACACTTGATAATGAGTACCACTGACGAAGTGAACCCTTGATAATGTGAACCACTGACGAAGTGAACATTTGATAATGTGTACCACTGACGAAGTGTACCCTTGATAATGTGTATCACTGACGAAGTGAACCTTTGATAATGTGTATCACTGACGAAGTGAACCTTTGATAATGTGTACCACTGACGAAGTGAACCTTTGATAATGTGTACCACTGACGAAGTGTACCCTTGATAATGTGTATCACTGACGAAGTGAACCCTTGATAATGTGTACCACTGACGAAGTGTACACATGATAATGTGAACCACTGACGAAGTGTACACTTGATAATGAGTACCACTGACGAAGTGTACACATGATAATGTGTACCGCTGACGAAGTGTACACTTGATAATGAGTACCACTGACGAAGTGTACACTTGATAATGAGTACCACTGACGAAGTGAACCCTTGATAATGTGTACCACTGACGAAGTGAACATTTGATAATGTGTACCACTGACGAAGTGAACCCTTGATAATGTGTACCACTGACGAAGTGTACCACTGACGAAATGTACCCTTGATCATGTGTAACCTTGATAACGTGCACCCTTGAAAATGTGTACCATTGACGAAGTGTACCCTAGATAAAGTGTACCACTGACGAATTACTGGTGGTCCTTCTCAAATGTCCTGTGAAACCAGGGGACGTGAGAATAGAGCATCTGACCAAACTAAGAAAGGAGTCAAATTAATGCACTGGAATGCAGAGGGGATTACAAATAAAAAGCTAGAGTTAGAAAATATTCTAAATGAGGAACAGATTCATATATGCTGTCTACAGGAAACCCACCTCACTGAAGACACAGTCTTCAAAATCAGATGTTATCAGTGCTTCCGATCAGACAGGAAAGGCAGGAAAAAGTGTGGAATACTGACTCTTGTGAGGAACAATATCACTGCGTGCCAGACTGAAGTATATATGGATGGAGCAGAATATCAGATTCTGAAACTACAAACTGGAAATGCAGACTTCTACCTCATCAATTATTACTGCCCAAGTGATCGTCCCCAGGCATTAGATATAATACCAGTGGAAGAAAAGATGATTCTATGTGGAGACTTTAACAGCCACTCACAAAGCTGGGGATACGACCATATAGACCAGAGAGGAGAGAAACTGGAGGAGTGGCAGGATGAGAACAGACTTGTTCTGATTAATTGGCCAACTGATCCACCCACATTCTACTCGAGGTCGTGGCACACCACTACTACCCCAGACCTAGCATTTCACTCTCCAGATCTGGAATGGAACATTAAACGAGTTGTTGGAAATCAATTGGGAGGCAGTGACCATCGACCGGTCTTCCTGAATGTAGAAAATGAGAAGGTCAGAGAAACTAGTACGCTGCCAAGGTGGAACTACAAGAAGGCTGACTGGACAATGTTCAAGCACCGTATCAGTATACTGCTTGGAAGTCTCAGCGTATACAAGGATATAAACAGAGTGGTTAAAGAATTTAACAAATGCGTACTAAAGGCAGCAGGAGAATCAATACCAAGAGGTGATGGTGAGCATTATAAGCCATACTGGAGTAATGAGCTAGAAAATTTACATAACGAAGTAGAAACATCCAAAAAGATAGCAGAGACCAGGCCACACCAAGAACATCACAATAACTACCAGCATGCAAAAGCAAAATTTGTAAGGGCAAAGCTGCAGGTTAGAAGGGAAAGCTGGCAGGAGAAAACAAGGTCGCTGAACTTTGAAAAAGACACAAGAAATGTATGGAAGCTTGTGAACAAATTAATGATGAGGACACAGGGTGGAACTCAAAGATCACGCTGCAGAAAGATGGAAACATGGTGACAGAAAAAGAGGCAGCCAACATATTTGCGGACGCTTTTGCTTTAGATAACGACATTAAAATCAGTTCAGAGAAAAAACACGACATTCAAGAAAAGACACAATTTAGAAGTCAGAAAGAAATAACATCAGAGGCGCTAGAGGTGCCAATTACACTTAATGAACTGGAGTTGGCCATTTCAAAGCTGAAAATGCGGAAGTCACCAGGAGCAGATGGTATGTCAAACGAAATGATCAAAAACTTAGAAACAGTAGCCAAAACAAAGCTTTTACAGATATTTAATGCTTGCTGGGCAACAGGGAATGTTCCACAGGTCTAGAGAAAGGCAATTATGATACCCCTCATAAAGCCTGGGAAAGACAGTTCCCATGCCTCCAACTACAGACCGATCAGCCTCACAAGCTGTCTCTGTAAAACAATGGAGCGCATCACCAACCTCAGACTACAGTGGTACATTGAAAGTGAAAACATCATTACACCACAGCAGGCTTGGCTTTAGAAAGTTCTACTCTACGGAAGACCAGACAACATACCTTTCCCAAGAAATAGAGGATGCTTTCCAAGATAAGAAACTGGTACTCGCGGCATGGATAGATTTAAGGAAAGCTTCTGATAAGGTTTTGAAGGAGGGGCTTTTGAAGAAATTGAGAAACTATAAAATAAATGGAAAAATGTACAATTGGATTAAAGCATATCTACATAACAGAAGAGCCCGGGTACAGGTAGATGGTTTTAAAAGTAAAAAAGTTCTACTGCGACAAGGCGTCCCTCAAGGTGGTGTCCTGTCGCCCACACTTTTCCTCTTATTCATCAACGATCTGGTTGCTGAGATACCAAATGGAATCAAAATGGCAAATATATGCCGACGACCTGGTACTGTGGTGCACCAATGAACATGCAACAATAGCCACAAAAACACTACAGCAGGCTACAAATGCACTTGAGGCATAGGCCAATAGATGGTGTGTCAGCATCAACACAGACAAATGTAGCATCACACTCTTCATCCTCTCCCCAAAGCAAAAAGCAGGCACCATCAAAATAAATGAAATACCCCTGAGAGATGATAAAGAGCCCACATACCTAGGAGTCACATTTGATGACAGGTTGACATGGAGAAAACAAATCAACAAGGCAGCAACCAAAGCCAGGAGGAAGACAGCAATACTAAGAAAACTAAGTGGAACCACATGGGGAGCAGATGGGAAAATACTCAATAAAGTATACAAGCAGAGCATACTTCCACACTTGGAATATGGGTCAACTGCATGGTGTTCAGCATCTAGTACCACATTAAAGGAGTTAGACAAAGTGCAAAATCAAGCGCTCAGAGTCATCACAGGAGGGATGAAATCAACTCCCATATTAGAAATGGAGAAAGCTGGGAAAACACAGGCACTGAGAGAACGCAAAGATACAAAGTTGCAAATACAAGCTGAAAAGTTCCTCAGTATGCCAGATCACCCGATGGAAAATAGATTTAAGAACCTAGCCTTGGGACGGTTAAAAAGAAGCAGCTTTATACACCAAGCAAAAAGAATATGTAGACAAACTGCTGACCTTCCAGAAATTGGCTGCCCACTTAAAAGTATTCCGGAACAAACCCCATGGAGAGAAAAATGTAAACTAACGGTACAAATCCAGACAAATGTGAAATGGATATTTGACAAGAAAGAGCAAGATAGTGTACAACGCAAAATGGCCACCCTCAGTTATATTGATGAAGAATACCCACAAGAACAATGGTTCAGAGTCTATTCAGATGGGTCCGCAGAGAGTGCAGTTAGAAATAGTGGTGCTGGAGTGTACATCGAATGCCCAGATGGTACTAGGGATAAGTCCAGCTTACCAACCGGGAAGTACTGCCATAACTATGAAGCAGAAACTCAAGCTATCAAGATAGCAACAAAGAAACTGCTAAATACCAATCTTGGCTCACAGTATGTGGTAATGCTGACAGATGCTAAATCAATACTTGAAGCACTCCAGTCTAGGAAACTACCAGAATTGCAAACACTGCTGACACAACTCAGCGTTCAGCGAAGAGTCGTAATGCAGTGGATACCGTCTCATTGTGGAGTGCCTGGAAATGAGAAAGCTGATCAACTGGCAGGGGAAGGTGCGACAAAAGAGCAGCCGGATGTACCAGTCACATACCACCAAAAGAAAAGAATCATTAAATCAATCAGGAAACCACCAGCCCCAGCACAAGACGACTATTTTATTATGGACAGACCAGAACAAGTCATTATGCTCCGCCTCAGAACAGGGCACAACCGATTACATAACCACATGTACACAAAATTCAAGACAGGTGTATCAGCCATGTGCACCTGTGGAAAGGTGCCCCAGACAGCAGAGCATGTACTCCAGGACTGCATCGAATTTGACACATTAAGGCAAACCTTTTGGCCAGAAAGAACAACAGTGGAACGTCAACTCTATGGACCACTGAATGAACTAACAACAACAGTGAAATTTATGCAAGAGACAAAACTGCTGAAATAGACAACTTATTTCAGGCGAACGAAAGAAGAAGAGGAAGAACTGACAAAGTGTACCCTTGACGAAGTGTACGACTGACGAAGTGTACGACTGAAGAAGTGTACCTCTGACGAAGTGTACCCTTGGTAATGTGTATCATTGATGAAGTGTACCACTGACGAAGTGTACCACTGTCGAAGTGTACCACTGATGATGTGTATTGTTGGTGATGTGTACCACTAGTAATATATACCATTGGTGACGTGTAGCATTTACTAGCCGGAGTTTACTAGCGGGCATCGCTACGGTATCTATGGTCCCAAACAGAAGAATCCCCGAGCGACTTAGAACCAAACTTAAGACAAAGTTCATTAATGCAGCAGAATCGAATTTAGCAAGAAGGAAGAAAACATATTATTAAAGTTTCAATAAACTTCCAAAATAAAACAGAAAAAACAAGATTACTTTTGTCAGCTCTCTGTTTTTCGGTTTTTTTTTTTTTTCTCTTTGTTTATTTGTGTGTCTAGGTTGCATTTAGCAAGAGTTGAATTGTTTACAATAAGAAATTATTAGCTGGGAAAAACCGAGCTTGAAGCAATGCCTGTGACTGCAATAACAAATATAGCACATAATTCAGTTAATGATTGGAAGTTACAGTATGGGAGATATTTTGACAAGAAGTAGATAGTACAGACAGAATCTTGTTCTTCTCCTTAACTTCCTCTTTTACCACTTCATGTGCCAGTGGGGACTTAAGGTTCTGTTTCTTTCTTTTTTTTTGGCTGTTTAAGGTATTCTAAGCATTCTTCTGAAAAACCACATCTCTGAGGCCTCACGAAATTGTTATGCCTATCTACGGATTGTCCAGGACTCACAGCCATTTAACAATCATCTTGCTGAGCCGGATATACGCCACTCGCAGTCTAGTCGCCCATTCCGCTACATCCCGTTCAAACCTCTCGATCGCATGGACGGAATCGAATCCGGCACCTTTGGCCTCTGTCAAAAACCTTTCTCTCAGGGTCTCTCTTAGATAACTTCTTTTCATTTGTTTCCCATTTCAACGATTGTTTAGAGGTTCTTATATTCTCTTTAAAACGTCACCAATATGTTTGCAGTCTCATCACCATCATCATCGTCATTCGTGTGCCGTTAGATGTCACATAGGGCTCGCATTCGATTCTTTCACTCCACTTTAATGCACACAACTCTCTCGATTTCTGACATGGAGCTGAGCTCGGCGTTGTTAGCTTCTCGTATTAGTGACCTTCCTTACGTTTCCATTGGACGTCATCTTTTTTCTGAGACCATTTGTTTCCTATTACAGGGCTTGTTTTGTAATTCTTTGTCCATTGTGTCTCAGAGTATGCTCAATACATCTCCACGTGTATTATATTTTGCAGTATACTGAACTACTTGAAGTGCTATCAAAACAAATCTAGCTTTATGTTAGTCCGACATCCTTCAAGCGTTAGATAGTTAGTTAATCGACCGAGTATCCCAACTGCACAACGGACAAGTGTATAAGCGCTCGGATCCCATCTTTAGTATATACCAAACGTGTCGTGACAGAAAACACCATTTATGTGTTGGTTTATTTCTCTTGATTGGCTACCTGTGTAGTGCTCATGTTTGAAGACAACTCTTTTGATCTGTGAAGCTCTTATAGTCTTTTAAGACTTGCCGATTCAGCGTCTCCAAAATCATCTTCTGGTCTTGTCTCGTTGAAACTGTCGGCCCAATCCATTCATCGCATTTCCTCTACCTCTCGCGGCCGTGCCAGCAAGCCAATGCGCTCATTCATTCCCTCTTACCCCAGAGTGTCATAGCACAAAATTGAAACTAATTCCTTTCAGACGAGATTTCCCCAGCGACTCCAAACATTTTCTTTGAATTCACACTGCCTCTATCTTCTCAAGCATTCTCATGGACTAGCTTAGAAAAGGTGACTCTGGTAAAGAGCTTCTAGTTGGCGGAGGGCTGTGGAACGCTTGCTCTTTCGTCTAAGACAGTGGTTCCCATTTTTTTTTTTTTTTTAGGTGGAAACACTTAAATATCTGAAATTCCAAACGCCCCTTCCTTCCCCACTCTCGCTCTTTCCCACCCAATAGGGAAAAACATGTGATCGTAAATAGGAAGGCAAAAAAGTAAAAAAAATATCAAGCACTATTAACACGAACTGGAGAAAAAACAACCACACAAAAAAAATTTCAGATAATATAAAAGAAACAGTCAACAATAACTGTTAATTTTCTCCAGAAAACAATGTTTTGGTTGGCCCTGTATTGTATTGATGATTTACCCTGTATTTTGTTGATGGCTGACCCTTTATAGTGTTGATGGTTGACCCTGTATTGTATTGATGATTTACCCAGTATTTTGTTGATGGTTGACCCTTTATAGTGTTGATGGTTGACCCTGTATTGTATTGATGATTGACCCTGTATTTTGTTGATGGTTGACCCTGTATTGTGTTAATGGTTGGCCCTGTATTGTGTTGATGGTTGGCCCTGTATTGTATGGATGATTGACCCTGTATTTTATTGATGGTTGGCCCTGTATTGTGTTGATGGTTGACCCTGTATAGTGTTGATGGTATATGCTATTTGCTGGTAAAGGAAAATAGAGATACTAACATGTCTGTGTAAGAGAATATTACAAATGTACTTAGTTGCAAAATTGCTTGACGCACACAGCGCGCCTCCCCCCCCCACTCCTTGCCCCTAAACTTTCTTGCGCCTTTACTTGGTTGGAAGAGGGGGGGGGGATGGAGGGGGGGGGGTGTGGTCTCGAGGCATGATGTCCACTTCGAGTGCTAGATGTTCCGTGTTCAATCCTCGGTAGGGCAGCGATTTTTTCACGTGGACTGGGACTTCTAGTAATTCCCCATGTTCTCTGGGTAGTGAGATCGAACGCCCGTGTGGACTGCTGCGCACGTAAAAAATTCATTGGCAGTTGAAAATCGACAAGAGTAGCCTAACGGCGCTTTCCGGGCAAAATTTTGAGTTATAAATCTATTTAAAGTATTTCAGGATCGTCGCCGGTGCTACAGAGCCTGTGCACTGTGCTGAGCATCTTCGTACTCAGACTTGAGTTAGAAGAAGAACAGGGCACTTATGGGTTACTAACCGTCTGCCATGATGTTGGTCCGTTTTTCAAAACCTCCAATCCCCTGTCAGAGAGGGCGCCCCAGGTTAAAAACCACCTATCTAAGGTCAGTCATGACTTCCAAGTTGTCGATTCTTGAACCGCAGCCTCATCCGTAACTCACATCTGTTGCCAAAACGCCTAGATATCGCTGCGTGACTGAAAAGCAGAAAACAATTGCAGTCCGCCCTTCTAAGGATGAGCACATCGGAAAGAATAAGAAGGTTAGGAAGAAGAAGAAGAGGAGGAGGAGGAAGAAGAAGAAGAAGAAGAAGAAAAAGAAGAAGAAGAAGAAGAAGAAGAAGAAGAAGAAGAAGAAGAAGAAGAAGAAGAAGAAGAAGAAGAAGAAGAAGAAGAAGAAGAAAAAAGATAATAATAAGATGAAGAAAGAAGAAGAAGAAGAAGAAGAGAAGAAAAAAGAAGAAGAAGAAGAAGAAGAAGAAGAAGAAGAAGAAGAAGAAGAAGAAGAAGAAGAAGAAGAAGAAGAAGAAGAAGAAGAAGAAGAAGAAGAAGAAGAAGAAGAAGAAGAAGAAGAAGAAGAAGAAGAAGAAGAAAGAAGAAGAAGAAGAAGAAGAAGAAGAAGAAGAAGAAGAAGAAGAAGAAGAAGAAGAAGAAGAAGAAGAAGAAGAAGGAGGAGGAGGAGGAGGATGAAGATAATAATAAGTAGACGAAGAAGAAGAAGAAGAAAGTAGAAGAAGAAGAAGAAGAAGAAGAAGAAGAAGAAGAAGAAGAAGAAGAAGAAGAAGAAGAAGAAGAAGAAGAAGAAGAAGAAGAAGAAGAAGAAGAAGAAGAAGAAGAAGAAGAAGAAGAAGTAGTAGAAGAAGAAGAAAATAATAAATATTATAGGAATAATAATAATAATAATAGGAAGAAGAAAAAGCAACAATTACAACACTACCACTAACAAGAGGAAACGAATGAAGAACAAGAAAAGTCTTCTTCATTCTTCGCCTGACATCTGACCCGTATCCAGCCGTCATCATCCTCCCCTCATTACAATTGTTTTTCAGTTAATTGGTTTTGTCTGGAACCTCCCTGCCATAAAGATTCCCCAACAATGTAGTCAGCATTCCGTCAAACAATGATTAAGGGAATTTGCATCATACAGCCATTCACCCTTTTCCTCTAATCACTAGGGACGTACATTACGTCAACATTTGTACTTATATTTGTCCGCTACTTTCATTATTTTGAAATGCTCTGTAGAATTCAAGCTTCCCTTATTTCCCTTTAAAGGCCGATAAATTAATAAATGTGTAATAACAGAGTTTTAGAATTATACTGAGTTTACTGTATGTTATGGATATTTCTAGCTGTGGTTTTTTACAACTACACTTCTACCATTGGGCATTGGGAAAATTATATATAAATATTACATTTTATTAAATAATAACATTATGGATTGACCTAATGAGTATATTTAAGCATGTAGCTTATCGATTTCAAACTACTTTATTCATCTTGTCATCCCTTTTTGTGATGCAATTTTTCGTTACTTGAAGCCTTAATCTGGCTCTTGCCAAAGGCCGCAATATAGCCCGGAAATAAACATGGTCTAATGGCTGAACGTGGTTTCCGGGACCTCTCCACAGGTGATCCTCATCCACATGGTGGCACTCTGTGTCATCGGGTGTTTATAGCTTGTGTGATGTCCTAGTGGGGTAAAAGAAGATAGATAGATAGAAAACTACTTTTCAGTCACTGAAACATCCCTCTCTCAGTATGGAAAGCAATTGTTTTGTTATTTCAAAGCACCACCCGTAGTCGGGGGTTCTGAATATAACCCAATGGTTTAACAGGGTTTTTTAAAATTTAAAAAAAAAATAAAAAATGGCCTGTGTCCTGTTAAAACAGAATCGATAGTGCTTTATGCAATATTGCGTGGGCAACTGCTCATTTGTTGTCAGTGCACCTTATTGTGTCGTTAATGAGCTGCCTGTTACCACAGAACTGGTATTGCCTTATGCAACAACACGGGAGCAACTTCTGATATATTGTGACTGCTCCTTTTATTTATGACAAACAGCGATTTTAGTTGCAAGTTGTTTGTATTGTGACTTCTACCGTATCCTTTGTGTATTTAATACGTGCAAATGCTGCTGGTTTTGTAATCTTAATGTTGACATGCATTGTGATTGTTGGTGGCGTTAACACTGCCCACTCATACTTAGATCACTCACCATATGCGTACAACTGAGTCCTGTGTGGCGAGGACGGCAACTTAGTTAGCACTCTACGACAGTGAGGTGGAATCGAGTCCTTTGGATATTTATCAGGGTGGATTAGTGAATATAAAAGATATCACCGCCGGCGTTTCGGATCAAGGAACGTCCATTCCGTTGAGGCTTGCTTTATGTTGTATAGTTCTTTATACAGTAAAGATTATGTATGTACTCAATAGAAGTGTGTTTTGAATGTATTATAGGGTAGTTAAGTCTATAAGCTGACCTACCCAACCAGCCAGAGTAAGTAGAAAATAAAGTATTTTTCTGACAGAGAAACAAAGAATGAAATGGTTTGGCCATCTAATGAGAATGAAACCAACAATGCCAACAACAAGAGAGTACATCCTGAAAATCGAAACATCAAGAGGCAGGCGAGCACCGAGAAGAAGATGGATTGAAGGAATCACGGACACCTAGAGACTTCATAACATCACGGAATATCAAGCGACTGAGCGCGCTCTGGCTCGGCTGACGATCGTCTGATGAACTGCGACGTCTAGTGTAAGCAGATGTTGACAAAGGAAGATTTTATTTGAAGTTGTATCAGCGAATAAATAATGCTTTACCAAAGAATTAACTGCGCGGCTGGTTCAACTCAAAAAGTCACACTAGGTCAGATTTTGTTAATTTAAAATGAGTGCAAACTGAAAGACTACCAACCAGTGACTCGACAGTACATAATTCAGATGCGAATTTAACAGAGGCAAACAGTAGAAAACCCTGTTCAACCTTATTACAGTATTTGGTCGCTAAGTAACCTCTGGATCAATGTGGATGTGGTGACGGGTCAGAAAAAAAAAATTATCAGTATCCTAATCCGGCGTATTTATATATAAAAAAAAATAATTAACGGTAATTGTTATGCGATAAAATTGACAAGCAATACTGAAATTTGGAAATGGGCAAGGAAGCTAGAAAAGAAAAGGTAGAAAAGTTCAATCACTGTATAGCCTACACCAAAAAACAAAACAAAAACCCATCGGAATAGAAATATTTTACGAGCGAACAGGGAAGGGTAAAAACAGTATTGCGATGGATCTTTCGACCCACCAAAAATGCAAACTGCGAAGAATGCAAAAGGCAAACCAACAAAAAAATTCATAATCTGTTTTAATCACTTGCATCATGGGGGCTAATAGACTGAAATGGCTACGGCATTCGGGGAGAGAAAGACAAATAACAGATGGGTAAACAAAGGAGTGCAAAAACATGAGTTAAATGAGAGAAGATGACAAGGAGGACAAAGATCACTATGGAGATACAATATTGCTATATTGTGGTCCCTGGCAAGAGCCAGAGTAGGGCTTCAGATAACGACAAATTGCATCTCACAAGGAGATGACTGGATTAATTAGTGACATCTCATTGTATTTGCAATGCTTCAGACATTTATTTGTTAAATACATTATGAGGATATATAATGCGAACAAGCAACATCCAAACTAGGGCTCAAAGAGCGTTGCTCAAAGCACGAAGCTTTATACATCCAGCGATGATTTCTAAGAATCACGGTACCATCTACACTTATAAACCGAAACACACGGACCGGTACCGAACTCACAGCCAGCAGATGGCAAGGCAAACCTTTTAACCTATACGCCACGGAAACCGCCCGCAAATGTAAAATAAAAAAAATAAAAATAAGAGAAACAACACTTCCGAGGACTCAAAAACAGCACTTAAGCCAGATAATGCGGACAGGGAGATCAACCCCTAGGGCCAGGAGGGACTCAAATAAAGGAAAGAGTTTATTAAAAACTAAAGAGGGAAAAAGGGAGGAAAGATTGGTTGGGCTGGTCAGGGGTTGAGGTTCTGAGGGACTGGTGTTGAAGAAA
>CAJHNH020004890.1:0-47500 GCA_905116865.2 Candidula unifasciata
AAAACCCCTCCGTAGAGAATAGGCCCCCCCCAACTCACGCTAAGCCCTTTGGGCCCGATTGTCGTAAAAAGTGAGCACCCAAACCCAAAACACGAGGGACAAAGTCGGGATGCTGATTTCCCCTTGGCGGGCATGTAAAATTTTTCAAATTTAAAACCCCGCCCGGAAAGGGTATATACCCCTTTTATATTGATATATCCCTTTTTTTACTGGTAATTTTTCCCTTTTCTAGCCCAAAGGGGCTTTTTTAAATCTTCATTTTAAAATTTGAAAAACCTGTATTTTAAAATTTCGGTGTTTTAAATTTCCCAAAAAATTTCCCAAGAAAGAACCGGGGTTTACCCCCCCTTGGGCTTTTGAAAAAAGGGGGGACTTTTTTCCCTAAGACCCGAGGTTTTTAGATTTTGGGGGGGGGGGCCTTTCCCTCATTTGGATTCCTAGGGGTCAAAAAAGGGTTTTATACAGTCTTTAAAAGGGGCGCATTAAACGTCCCAAAGTTTAATTCCTGGCCTTGGGTAAGTTGATTATAGTTTACGAGTACCATAATATATGTCTTTTAAAGTTGGCCACTGCTGCAGAGAGGGAAAATTCAGCTGTGTGATCGCACAGAGTTGGGCGTTCTTGATGTCCAGAGATCAGGCTCCGAACATTGAACCTTTTCCTGTGCGGACTGTAGGACGATCAGTGGGTGCCAAATCAACCAGAAAAAACGCCCTCTATTGAGTCAGCCGATTCAAGTCACCATGGACTGAGGGGAGCAGAGACATACAGTTGGGATAAGTACATCAAGGATGTCCTACGTGCTCTCTATCCATGCTCATTTTTAGTTCACCATGATGAACTCTATACTTATATAGAACGAACTCTGGCTGTTTCAACATCATTGCTGTGACATTAAGTCATGAACTCCTTTCACTGAAACCTATCTTTAATGTCTTGATATTTATAAATAATATATATAGATATATATATATATATATATATATATAGATATATATATATATATATAATATATATATATATAATATATATATATATTGAACGTATTACATGTATTCTGAGAAAATTTTATGGCTGACTTGGGTGTCCCTGTTTCACCATTCTAACTATCTTGTTTTATGTTTGTGTGCTTAATCAGTGTAATCTGTGTTAACATGGTTATGATAATATACTATCATAACCTGGGGGCTGCCTTTTTATAGTAGTGGGGGTGTCCAGCCAAGTGTGCCTAGGAATATTATATATTTTGTAGTGCCAAAACTTGAGTTGCCCTACTCCTGAAATAAGTTGAGCGTATATTGGCCACGGGATATCCCTTAGACAAATACGAGCCAACGACTCAACATAATTATTTCAGAGTGCTGTTGTTTCTTAAAGAGAAATCCTTAAATCAGGCATGTGACAGGAGCGGTATGTGACAACGATATTCGCTCTCTAACTTCCTTTTTTTAAGGTTTTTTTCTTCTTCTTTATTTCTATGCCCCTTGGGGATCCAGTGCATATAAATGCAAGATTTTTTTTTTTTTTTTTCTCATGAGAGAGCTAATTTTTTTTTTCTTTGAATTAAAAACCAAGAACAACATTTAAAGTATTGTTAATGAGCAGGACTAACTTGACTGGCATTAACTTAAAATCTCTTTGTTTAAACTTAGCTTTAAAAAAGCACTAGAAGTGAATAATGTTACAACATTGAAACTGATTCGAAGAGTTTATTAAATTGTTTTATTATTTCTTCTACTTATCCCCCCCCCCCCCGCGATTTTTTAAAATTAACTGCTCCTGAGGTTTCTGCCGCTCCCTGTGTGGTTCTAAAGCCACCGCACCCACCCTCTACCACCAACTTGGACCGAGGCCACTACAGCCGACCTGAATCGCCCCAGCGCCTCCAGTAGAAACACTCGTTTACCGGAAGCGCACAAGTCACGGCCTGCAGGGTGGTAATGGTGCAATACTTGATAATGCCAATAGAATCAGCACTGGTTACATCTTCGTTAACAAAGATTTGAGCCAATAATTGAGTCTCTGCATCTATCTTGTCCATCCAAGAATGTCAGTAAGTCCCGTACAACTTACATATCTCACAATCTTTGATCAGTATGATATCAGTCAATCAGGTGCCGTCTTCACAATGAAGGTTTCCCTGCAATGGATCTCCAACAAACCCACTCTCTATCTCTCTCTTTTCTCTCTCTCTCTCTCTCTCTCTCTCTCTCTCTCTCTCTCTCTCTCTCTATCTCTCTTGTCTTTGTTGTCCACTCTCTCAGACTACTGTTTTACAATATTTTGACGTTGACTTGCCACGTGTATTTATTTTTTCCATCGACCTTTCCCTCCACTATCGTTTTTCAAAGAGGGTTGTGTCTTATGGCGAAAATTGTCGGTTGTCTGCTTTACATTTGTTTCAGTAATTTTATTGTCATTCGTAGTGTAATATCCATTTCTTTAAAAAACATTTTTTTTTAAGTAAACGTTAAACTAAAATGTAAAAAAAAAAAAAAAAAAAAAATTGCCGTGTCCTTGACGCCACATGTGTTGCATTCAATTAACATTTTATTGAAAATTTGATATCAGTAATGAGGACACGAAATTAAAAATAAATTGAATTGTACTTTCTAGTGGGAACACAGGCAAGCTAAGATATGGGCAGTATTTATATTTTAATATAGGCTTCTTTAACTGAGGTCAAAACACCTTTGAAAAGGAAATTTAAGTAACGCACTAGAGTGCGTTCTATTTGTTAACATTCAGCTTAGTGTCTACAAACATAATTACTAAAACAATACCAGTCCTGGTTAAATTTCAAACAACTTGATACAACTGGGGTTTCATAAAGTTTTTTCAAACGATGACTAATAAACGCTTTCATTCATGGTTGCCCGCCTCCTTGCATGAATGTGCAAGCTCACGCTCGAAGGCAGCGCGCGGTTTGTTGTAGTATACGGGTGGCGACAGATGAATGCCGGCTTTTATCGCAAGGAAAGGAAGGAGTTGGGCTGGGGTTAAAACAATATCTATTTATTCCCGGAACTTCACTGGAGGAAATGAGGGGGCACTGATGCCCGCTAGCTATAAATTGATGGTGCACCTCCGGCCCCTTGAGTTCACACAAAACTTCATGACTACCTCGTGTGTAGGCACACGACTCGGGAGGACATAACTCGACATCATTTTCCATTCAAGTGGAGTTAACTGAAAGATTTCAGGCGTTTTCTGGAACCGGTAAGCTCCATCTAAACTTGTGTTTGTTCACTTTCGTTTGGGCATGGATTCACATTGTCATCGCGAGGTATATATACATCACAACATCCTTACATGGTATTGAAATATTATTATTCTTAATAACATCGGCAAACATGGTTGTTGATCACATCAGCCACAGAGTGCCGACTGCTTTTATTTTTTAACTATCCAGAAAAGAAACCATGAGTTGTTACCCCTTTGGCTCTGTACTATGGATATCGCAACCCTTCGGCCTTGATTCCTGATCATTATTATGTAGAAGGTCCTTTGCAGAACGTCGCTCTCATCGCAGTCTGCCTGAAAGAAACTCGGTCTCTCGCCAGTTCTCCCGCCTCATGTACTTTCATTTACAAGGAGTCACTTAAATCTTGTACCTATCTTCGTGTCCGTCGGCCCTGCCCATCCTTCCTGGTACCATGTCTTTTGCAATATTTTTTTTTAATCCGTCGTGGCGCTTGATATGACCAAACTATTTAAGCTTCAGGGACAAGTTACTGTTTATTAGCCAATCTTCCTTGGTGTTAAGATCGTTCTCCTCTTCTTTGTCTAAGATATTCTGAGAATCTTTCAATAGCATTAGAGCTCAAAAGCCCATATTCTCTTATTCTTGATAGATAATGTAAATCTGGGAGAAATGTGGCTATTCTGCCTACCACAGGGCATGAGCCCAGACCACAAGGAGTTCGTCACTCGGTCACCGGGCAGTCAGCTTTAGCCAACTGTGCTAACAAGCCTGATTGCTCTATATAATAGAAGTCTAGCACAATATGCCCAGTAAGTGTGAAGGCTTGTAAAAGGATCCTTCACTTTACTGACAGAATGATGACATCAAGTAATATAGATGTGTCATAATTATTGTTATGATGGAAACCTCAGTGTCACTTGAAATAAATACATTTCTCTAAAATCACGTGACACATTATTATCGTCAAGAGACATAGACACATAATAATTATTGTGACACCCTAGCCAGGCAGATACAACACAGTCATTGTCTGACACCGATACAGAACCACATGCATCACGCAATACTTACGTGATCACGTGAATCATTGTTGTCATCAAGTGATGTGGATACAGTATTATTGTCATCAAGTGATGTTGATACAGTATTATTGTCATCAAGTGATGTTGATACAGTATTATTGTCATGACATGATTGGGACATGACACAGACTGTGAATATCTGGGCTCCTTAATCAACAGCAATAAAGACTGTTCAAGGGAAGTTCAAAGGAGGATGGCCACAGCAATGCAAAACTGAACAGCGGTAAACCCCGTGTGAGATATGGGGCCTACTTTTTAGGGGTCGAGAATAGATCGCTACCCCTGTAACAAGCATGTCATAATAATAGACTCGTCATGGGTGTTTCCTTTAAAGTCGGACGGCATCTGTCGGAGGCGCAAGGAACCATCAGTGTGCACACAGATACGTCAGATCTGTAAAGCAAATATGGAACAAGGGCCAAACTTTAGAAAAGATCAAAATCGAGAAGTAGACGAAACACTAGAACTTCCAGCCGCAGTTTATGCAGGTGAACACAAAGAAGAAGAAGAAGGAGGAGAAGAAGAAGAAGAAGGAGGAGAAGAAGAAGAAGAAGAAGAAGAAGAAGAAGAAGAAGAAGAAGAAGAAGAAGAAGAAGAAGAAGAAGAAGAAGAAGAAGAAGAAGAAGAAGAAGAAGAAGAAGAAGAAGAAGAAAAGAAAAAGAAGAAGAAGAAGAAGAAGAAGAAGAAGAAGAAGAAGAAGAAGAAGAAGAAGAAGAAGAAGAAGAAGAAGAAGAAGAAGAAGAAAAAGCAGAAGCAGAAGAAGAACAAGAACAAGAAAAGAACAGGAAGAACAAGAACTAGAAGATCATTAACAATCAATAGCTAAGCACCAGTGCTCATAAAAAAGTTAAAGTTAAAATAGTGAGAACTTGCATCTTATAAATAGCAAAATACTGATGTGCGTTGTTGACTGTCTCGCAGTCATTACAGGAAGAGAATGTCGGCTTTTGGGCCGAAATGTTCTAAACAAGATTCTGTGAACAAAGAGGACAAGAATTATTGACATCCTAAAAGATAAGGAAAATAAGCTAGTAAACAGCATCTTGCCTCGGAAACCGACATTTGTTGGCTGTACTGTTAAAGCAATTTTCTGGCTGTACTGTTAAAGCCATTTTCTGGCTATACTGTTAAAGCCATTTTCTGACTATACTGTTAAAGCCATTTTCATCAAAAATAATGTGTAAATTTTTTTTCCCACGCGTTCAGGTGTATTGGGCATATAGGGCTAGACCTATATTTATAGACCAATCGGCATTTGGTGGGTGATGTGGTCAGCATTACGCAGGCCGCCTTTATTTCTAAGGACTTGTACCTGGTACAACATTTGTGGGACACGAGATATTACATAGTTAATAGAAGAGTGGCCGGGGGGGGGGGCGGGGGAGGGGTTGGCTTGAAAGTAATATATACATATAATTACACAGTAAGCGTATATATAAACAACTGGATCAAATGTGTGTAAGTAATGGCTCATGCTTTTTGCAGTTCAAGTCAATAATTATACATTGTTAGGCGCCTATACCTCTCTTAGCGGCTATGGTTTTACTGTTATTCTTAGAAGTGTTTTTTTTTTGGGGGGGGGGGGGGGGGCGGGGCGGGGCCGGGGGGGGGGGATTGAGATAATAAATAAAAGAGAAGGAATTAAATTGTGTAAAACAACCTAAACTGGCAAAGACCGGCTATCTTCTTATAAAGTGGATATTGAGAAAGTGTCGCATAGACAAACCAAAGACCCAAATTAGTAACCAAGGTGCAAATAATACCAAATAGGCAAAACTATAGGGTATATCATATACAATACTGGTGCATATTTAAGGCTGGGAGACCTGGGAGTTAGGGGTCTCCCCCAAAAAATAGTATTCTGCTACAACTTGGCGTCTCCCTTGAGTGTATATACATATACATGAGTGTGCATGCAGACATGTATACATTCATGATCACGGAAAGAGGGTGGGGGGGGGGGGACGTGTACTTGTGTGTGTGTGTATGTGTGTGTATATATATATGTATACATATACATGTGTATGTATGCAAACACATATACGCGCATTCCCATGTGGACGTGCAGACGTTTTGCTATGTATATATGTAATTATACATGTATGTCTAAATATGTGTAGGTGCGTTTAGTAAATACCAGTTCCTTCTCCAACAACCTTCACTGGGTCCTAGCAATTAGTTTTAGTGCAGTTAACGTTTCTTAGACAACATAAGTGGCTTAAAAACCAGACCACAATTATAACCCATAATGCACGCAGCAGGTTGAATTTGGTCGATATTTTGTTTTGTTTCTCATAAATGGATGGATGGATAGTACAAAGAAACCAGACTACAGTTATAACCGATATTGCACGCAGTAGGTTGAGCGTGGTCAATTGTTTGTTTTTACATAATTTGATGTGTCGATATTTGGTTTTTCCTAAATGAATGGATGGAACTTTCCTCTATTAGTAGTGGATATTGAAAAAGTGCCTCACATACAAACAGAAATACCCAAACTAGTAACCAAAGTGCAAATAATACGAATTGGGGTAAACGTTAGGGTATATCATATACAACACGAGTATTCATTGAAGGCTGGGTTGGTCTGGAAGTTAGGGGCCATTTTTCCCAACTACAGGCGAGCGTTAATGTGTTAATGTGTATACACGCGCATATATATATATCATCATCATCAAGTACTCAAGTACCGGTACAAGCCACTCTTTGTGGTGCAATTAACACTTCTTAGCTAACATATAATCACACAAAAACCAGACCACAATTATAGTTGCTACTGCTCGCAGTGGGTTAAACGTTTTATTTATATATATATATATATATATATATATATATATATATATATATATATATATATATATATATATATATATATATATATAGGGGAGGGGGTTTTTCATAAATGGATGGATGAAATTTTCTGCAGAAATGTTTTTGACACTTTAAACGCCATCGTCAATGGCGAATCCATCATGTCGTCGTAAGCCTATATTTGTACGAACCAGTAAGTAATAGATGGGCTATTTGGTCACATGACGCGGGTCGCCTTTACTTACCAAGACATTATATGGTACGCAATTTAAATTGGGTATAACTGGGAGCTAACCACTAACAGAACAAATCTGCCCCGGACTTTCAGGCTGGTAGGCCGGTGTCTGTCTACGATGCTACCGTGATTTCCTCGTCAGTTGTACCCCAAGAATTCAATTAAAAAAGTAAGTATGATAGTGTGGTGACTACTGAACAATTCATTTACTTGATTTCGCCTTGTTGAATTCTGAAGTATGCGCCTGGTCAATCAACGGAACTCGTTTTATATATTTGTATTTCTGTTGGAATCACTGGTTCGATTTGGAATAACTCGTTTAATTTTCACAATATTTAATACTTGTAGCAAGGTTTAGCATGTTGTTTTTGGCGGTTTTTTTTTTT
The DNA here is from genome assembly GCA_905116865.2 of Candidula unifasciata. Taxonomy (NCBI): domain Eukaryota; kingdom Metazoa; phylum Mollusca; class Gastropoda; order Stylommatophora; family Geomitridae; genus Candidula; species Candidula unifasciata. The sequence goes on from CAJHNH020004890.1 coordinate 7,720, forward strand.
TTTTTTTAGTAAATGACATACGTGGTAAAATAAGGATATTTTTTTTTTGGGGGGGGGGGGGGGGGCAGGGCTCCACATATTCTAGACAAAGATATATGTGGTAGGATGGTCAATTCTCTCTTCCGTCCAAAACAATGCCCTGAATTCTAAGAGGTTAGAACATTAGGATTTCATTAATACGATCAAAGTTCGAAGCTCTGTCAAGTGTTAGAAATAGTTTTCTCTCAAAAGTAAAGATTTTAGCTCCAAAGTTACCTGCACTGCATTAGCCATGTGGCTCTAAATTCCCAAGCCCAATTTTCAAGAGATCTTTAGCTCTGCCCGAAACCTCCCATATTATGAATCAGTAAGTCAAGATTTCACGTGTTCTAAAGGTCGTGGGTTAGTTTCAATGCTGCGCCATTCACTTCACAGGAGATATTTTTACGGAAATCCACGGGGATCGTCGCCGGAATTACAGAATTCTTGCTTTGTGCAAGCTTCCGGCAGGCGGCAAGCCGTTCTGCGGAGAGAGATCGAGCAATCTTTTTCTTTCTCTTTGCGTTCACAGGCTGTGATTCCCGGCGGAAAATTCATGTTGTTCATCCACCGTTAGACTTTGGACAAGTTCCAGAACTAGAGTGGCTCGTGTATGCAGACTGTTGGTTCATTGCCTCTCAGGCAGATGCACTCAGACTTCAAGAAAAACCCAGTACAATGAAGTCGATCTTCTCGACTTTAACCTTTAAATGTAACCTTTAACTTTATTAAAATATCGACCTGGATGAGAGACCAACAGGACAGGTCCCAGAAACCCCGTTCAACCTTCAAAGAAGTTATAATAAGGTCATCTGGAACGGCTCCACCAGCCAGACGTAGCCTGTAGTCCTGTGTCGGTAAGGACGGATAGACGATGAGGAAATTAGTTAACCGTAACACTTATAATTTATTTGAGGTTTGTATTGCTAATATTTGGAGTGTATACTTATTAATAATAACAATAATCATCTTGAGTATTTGATTTAATTTCAGTTTGGTTATATCCTAAATTGTTTTTATAATTAATAATATTATCTCGAACACTTTCTGATAATATGGATATACCATAAATGAACGACAAATAAGGCATAAACAATAGCGTGTACATATTGGCTGGCATGTTTCGCTCTATTACATCTGGCAATAAATTGCGCAGTCTATTGTCTGACCTCTTTGATCGCATATATCATACATGCTGTTAACGAGATTGCGTAAATCGGCTGTGTGTTAGTAAAAGCTATCTCTCAACATTTTGTTCCTTAACCGTTCATTTCATTGACATATTCCATGGCTGTGACTCAGTAATCTTGTGTCCATGTCATGGAAAGGGATTTACTATTTCTCCACAATCCATGCTGCTGTTGAGTATATCTCAGTATCACTGGTTACGGATTGCGAGACACGCCGCTTGAGGGTTGAGGACAGTTCCATTCGAATGAACTTTATATTAATATGGGGAGTCTTCGTGGCAATATGGCCAAACCGTTAGCCTCGCTCTGCTAAGGTCATGGATTTGTTTCATGGACGTGTCACGAGTGCGTTTTTTACGGAGATTTCTGGAAACTAGAGATATGAAGTTCGAGCTTTCTATGATGCTCTCGGCAGCCGTCATGTGGAGACTTGCCCGGACATAAGGAATACCGTCCCATGATAACACACTCCCTTTCTGTTCTTTGAGCAGATTACATACTTACTGTCTTTTATTTATGTAGATAAGACACTGCATGTTTGTTCTTTGTGCAGATGACACACTCCCTGTCTGTTCTTTGCGCAGATGACACACTCCCTGTCTGTTCTTTGCACAAAAGGGGCTGTTCTTTGTGCAAGTGACATACTCCCCGGCAGTTCTTTGTGCAGACGTTTCATGGCCTGTCTGTTCTTTGCGCAGAAGATTCACGGCCTGTCTGTTCTTTGCGCAGATAACACACGGCTTATCTGTTCTTTGCGCAGATGACACATGGTCTGTCTATTCTTTGCGCAGATAACACACAGAATATTTGTTCTTTGCGTAGATGGCACACTCACTGTCTGCTCTTTGCAAAGATAACACACTTACTTATGTTCTTTGCGCTGTCTATCAGCTACTTACTTGCATCACTGTCTATCAACTACTCACTTGTTTCACTGTCTATCAACTACTCACTTGTATCACTGTCTATCAGCTACTTACTTGCATCACTGTCTATCAACTACTCACATGTATTACTGTCTATCAACTACTCACTTGTATCACTGTCTATCAACTACTCACTCGTATCACTGTCTATCAACTACTCACTTGCATCACTGTCTATGAACTACTCACTTTTATCACTGACTATTAAATACTCACTTGTATCCCTGTCTATCAACTACTCACTTTTATCACTGTCTATCAACTACTTACTTGTATCACTGTCTATCAGCTACTCACTTGTATCACTGTCTATCAACCTCTCACTTGTATCACTGTCTATCAGCTTCTTGCTTGTATCAGTGTCTATCAAATACTCATTTGTATCACTGTCTATCAACTACTTACTTGTATCACTGTCTATCAACTACTCACTTTGATCACTGTCTATCAACTACTCACTTTGATCACTGTCTATCAACTACTCACTTTGATCACTGTCTATCAACTACTCACTTTGATCACTGTCTATCAACTACTCACTTTGATCACTGTCTATCAACCTCCTACTTGTATCACTGTCTATCAACCTCCTACTTGTATCACTGTCTATCAACCTCCTACTTGTATCACTGTCTATCAACCTCCTACTTGTATCACTGTCTATCAACCTCCTACTTGTATCACTGTCTATCAACTTCCTACTTGTATCACTGTCTATCAACCTCCTACTTGTATCACTGTCTATCAACCTCCTACTTGTATCACTGTCTATCAACCTCCTACTTGTATCACTGTCTATCAACCTCCTACTTGTATCACTGTCTATCAACCTCCTACTTTTATCACTGTCTATCAACTTCCTACTTGTATCACTGTCTATCAACCTCCTACTTGTATCACTGTCTATCAACCTCCTACTTGTATCACTGTCTATCAACTTCCTACTTGTATCACTGTCTATCAACTTCCTACTTGTATCACTGTCTATCAACTACTCACTTTGATCACTGTCTATCAACCTCCTACTTGTATCACTGTCTATCAACTTCTTACTTGTATCACTGTCTATCAACTTCTTACTTGTATCACTGTCTATCAACTTCCTACTTGTATCACTGTCTATCAACTACTCACTTTGATCACTGTCTATCAACCTCCTACTTGTATCACTGTCTATCAACTTCTTACTTGTATCACTGTCTATCAACTTCTTACTTGTATCACTGTCTATTTACTACTCACTTGTTTTCAACTGTAGACTCAGCTATGGTATTAAAAGCGTGTTATGTCTTTTAATGTAACAGAAATGATTCCTCTCTCTCTCTCTCTCTCTCTCTCTCTCTCTCTCTCTCTCTCTCTCTCTCTCTCTCTCTCTCTCTCCTTTTTTTTCTTATTCATTCTTTTCTGTCAACAGCTTACTTTAACGTCTGTTTCTGGTGTTGTTTTTGTGAAATAAGACCGATACGTTTGTGTCACATCTGCAAGGCTCCCATTTCAACTTTAGAGTTGCATGATTGTTAAACCTATTCTACCATACAGTTGTGTGTAGTAAACAGCAACTAGACATTTTTTTTTTTTTTTGTCTTTTCATGTATAACTGGCTAATTACTCGGTAAGCAAAAACCACTTAGGCATCTCAAAGGATTGAACAGTGTACTGTGGCGTCACTTATTTGCATCAAAAGCATCAGTGTTAGCTTCTTCTTTGTCTTCTTGTTTATTTCTTTCCTTCTTTCTTATTCTTCTTTTTATTATTCCTCTTCTTCTTCCTTTTCTCCTTCTTCTTACCACTGTCCCCCCCCCCCCCACAACACGCGCAATTCACACGGATAAAGACATCACAGAAATTGAAACATCTAAAATAGAATAGATAATTGAAAAGTCAGCGTAACCCAGAATTAGGTTGAGGAAGTACGGGCTAGAGATGGGCGGCTGACAGCCATGAGCCTGCCCAGTCTGGGGAGTGACAAGTAAATACTGAGATGAACCAGTAGGTGTCTGAAGGGATAACTGGTTGTTGCCAGTGGCTTGGTCTGTTTAGAAAGTCCCGCATGCTGCCTTGACTAATTTTATTCTGGATAATCTGAATTCGTCAGAAGGGAGAGGGGTGTGCTGTTCATTTCTTGCCCGAGAAGACCGGTACGAATCAAGTTGTCAATTTTTATCAAATAAGGAAATCGAGAATGTATCCTCCCATCTTTTTTGGATGGATCGTTGAACATCGAATCTTCTCCCTTAGAGGTATAAACAAGAACAAATTGTGAACGGGGAACATTCCTCGCCAGTTTTAAATCTTCCACCCTCCCCCTTTTTTGATGAGATATAAAAACATGTATCAAATCTAGTTAATATTGGGACACATTAGATGTACTAAATACTAAACCATGTATTTATTTATCAGATCTGTAGGTAGGACATTGTCTATTAAATAAAAAGGCACTCCACAGGAGAGCAGGTACAGCAGGAGTCTACCAATCATCAATAGAAGTGATCCCTCTTCCATAATTGTTTCGGCCCACGAGCTCCTAGTCAGTTTCAGAGGGTGGACCCACCTGAGTTCATGAAGCTCAGGTTTGATCTGTAGAATAATATTATAGCTGTGAAATTATGGTTTCATCCGGATGGACGCCACGGAGAAATCCTAGAGGATGGGGGGTGGGGGGTAGCCCTTTCCTTATAACTGTCAAGTGGGCTGAGGGCTCCAGAAGTACCAGCCTTGTTTAAATGCACAATCAAAAATATTATTATTATTATTATATGATAAAAGTAAACAAAAATATATACTCGTAATTTGTTTGAAATCATTTGAAATGTGTAAACACATACTTAGAAATATAACACATAATCACTGTTGTGAGGGCCACTTAGCACCTTTGCAAATTTGCCTGGATGGAAGTGGGGATAGGAGTCACCCCCCTCACTCCCCCCCCCCCCCACATTTAGGCTCAGATTCCAGAGCTCCTGTGAGGTTCAGCACCCTCCTTCTATAACACAATCTCATCCAACAGTCGTGCCTATTTTCTAGGCAAAAAGCGGGTGAGGTCAATCATCCTGCGCCTAATTTAGGAGTATAAAAATATGAATAAGAGTGGTGACTGTCAAGTAAATTTATCAATATACTTAAAATCTATAACCCAGTACTTGTAAAGAGAATATCTATGCCTGGCTCAATGGGGCCGCGTAGCCCCCCACCCCTTTTATAATCAAAATTATCAGGGGAGGAGCTTCAGTGTACCCCTAACAAATTGTCTTGTGGAATCAATTAGCCTGAGCTCCCGGGTGTCGTGCCTATTTGCTCAATCAGAGATCTGTTTTATGTTATATATGGTCTACTGAGACAGGTACGAGTATTTCATATCTAAAAGATCTTCAATAGAAACGTTTGTTCTTGTTATTCGATAAAAAGAAAACCAATATCCTAGCATTCGCCAGCAAAATTGATGGAAACTTTAAGACCTGACGAACGATAATTAGAAAAGCTACACGCAACAGCGCAGAGCAAGCTGACCCAGACAATGGTGGAAGTCCAAACTGAGATTTTCGGGGTTGGTCATCAGTAATCATACAAGGTAAAATAACTGATAGTCAGATTGGATTCACAAACTGCACGCGAACGAGCATTCCAACACTTTGTCATCTACTGGTAAACACTAAGCTCAGCTGAATGTCACCTGGGTATTGTTTCGTGCTTACTAAATAAATCAGTCAAACTATCGCGCTTCAGTGCTCATAAGGGGTTACTGCTGCTGCTACTACTGCTGCTGCTGCTACGACTACTGGTGCTGCTGCTACTACTGATGCTGCTGCTACGACTACTGGTGCTGCTGCTACGACTACTGATGCTGCTGCTACTGCTGCTGTTGCTGCTGCTGCTGCTACTACTGGTGCTATTGCTGCTACTACTGCTGCTGCTGCTACGACTACTGATGCTGCTGCTACTGCTGCTGTTGCTGCTGCTGCTACTACTATAACTGCTACTATTATTACTACTAATACTTCTTTTTTCTTCTTCTGTCATTTATTTGACAAATAAGCAAGTCCTCACTTAACCAGTCTATTCGTCTTATCCTTTGCTATCCTGTGTCGCCATTCTCATACATCCCCATTCTGTTGGATTACAACTCACAATTCTTCAACAAGGCGAGCCTCTCCCACCTTGGCAGGCTGGTTATTATTGTATTCATTTATTCCACTCATTCATATTTGTTTGATTGTGTGGCTATAGGGGTGTTTTATAAAAACATGAAAGCAATCTGAAGCCCAACCCTACCCTAGGTCGCATTATACGATTTGCCTTATAGAGTGCAATGTCACCAATTTTTTCCCTAACACTTTAGATACCTTTCATTGCTTCTATAATTTGTGTCTTTTTATTTATTTATTTTTTTTTTCCATGTATTTCTTCGGCGTAATCGAACTAATATCACTTCAAAACCAAAGTAGAAGAAACACATATAAATTCTAGAGCAACTTCATAGCAAAAATTTTTTTCTAACTGAAGAAAGATATACTTAAGCAAACTTGACCAGCTTTGCCCTTCGTAGTCGAGTGTGTTGACCCTCAGCTGCGAACTCGCAGCTCTGTTGTGACAAGGCAGAATGAATTTATATCAATACGAAAATATAACATATCGAACCAACGAAGACGATAAAAAAAAACTATACAGAAAACAAGACTAGATTATGTGCATGTATGTTTGTTTCAATTGTTTAGGTACATTTCAAAGCATAAAGAGGGGCGTGCGACAAGGATGTGTACTTTCACCTGATTTGTTTTCAATATACAGGGAATATATAATGAGATCTTTAATTGATATGCCCGGAATTGTGGTTGGTGGGCACAATATAAACAATTTACGTTATGCTGATGACACAGTGTTGATAGCAACAAGTCAGAAAGAATTACAGGAAATGATAGACACTGTGGTGTTAGAAAGTGGAAGAATGGGCCTCAGTTTGAATAATGGGAAGACAGAAGTAATGGTAGTATCAATGACACAAATTATTCCTAAATGTGTAATAAAAGTCAATAGTGTTATTTTAGGGCAAATACAGAAATTTAAATATCTGGGCACATGGATAACATCAGATGAAGATGCATAACTGAAAAAAGAAACAGAATTGGACAGGCAAAAACTGCATTTTATAAAATGAAAAACATCTTGTGCAGTATATCCTTGTCATTCAGAGTTAGAAAATAATTCTTGCTTGCTACATACATCCAGTTTTAACATATGGCTGTGAATCCAGGACAATCGGTAGGCAGGCCAAACAATTTTTAGAGGCCTCAGAGATGTGGTTTTACAGAAAAATGCTTAGAATACCTTGGACTGCCAAAAAGAGCAACCAAGAGGTTTTGAAAGAGGCGGGAGCCAGAAGACAACTTATCACAGACATCAGAAGGAGACAGTCATCATTTTTCGGCCATGTTATGAGAAGAGGGAAAATAAAACATGTTGTGACCAATGGAAAGATCTGTAGAAGGAGGGATAGAGGAAGACAACGAGAGAAGATGCTTGCCAGTCTTGTTGCATGGCATGGAAATGTATCGGCACACGAACTGATATATGCTGCAGGAGATCGCAGATTATGGAGAGGCATGATCGCCCACGCCAGTCGGCAAGGCACCTGATGATGATGATGATGTTTGTTACGTGAGGGTTTGTGTATTTTCTACATTCGCTCGACTAGACATTGTGGTTTTAAACAAATTAAATGATAACCTGTTCACAAAAGTAATTGATGTCTATAAAGAAAATGCAAAAATCTTTTGAAATACAATAGCTAGTAAAACAGCACTACCAATAACTGTTTGCTGCCACACAAGATTAGCATGATCAGTTGGGTCATTTCAAGACGGTTCATGGGCTCTAGCAGCGGTAATCGTTGCCTGTTTGGCTGCCGCATCTCCGGTATCTACTACTGCACGCACCGAGTGTCTCCTGTCTGTGGCTGGCTCTCTTGACACCCAGGTCATTAGTGAATTCAGTAAAGCTGGAGAGAAGAATACATTCTTTCAGCACGTTGTTTGCTGACTGATGAGGCAGAAACAATTCAAAAGATGTTTTCAAAGATTTTGTTAAAGTTGTCGCTTTGTCTGGCCATTTAAATAAAACAGTATCGCAGAAATGGCCTCTGATGTTGACAGTCAATTATATATATATATTTTTTTTTTGAAGTATACAGTGATGAGCTCAGTTTTAGCAGGCTATTTAATTGTATACTTTATCAAGTCATAGAGAGAAACAGGAATCTGATTAACAGTTAGTAAAAGTAGGAACACTCATCACAACAGAAAGAGAGAGAGAGAGACAGAGAGAGACAGAGAGAGACAGAGCGAGAAAAAAGGGGGTGGGGGCTACCAGAAATCGACATATAATGAAATGCACTTTGAATGCATCAGTATCACAGTATCTCTCAGAAAACGATTTCAGGAGAGAACTGTAGAAGAGGGAGTTAGAAGACTGGTGATAGTTCAGCTGAGTTGAGTAAAGAACCTATATCGCAGCTCTCGTGACATTGTCTAATGCGCTCCGTCCCTATCTGCAGCAGCCAGCGTAGACTTTTTCACTGAGTGTTGAGTGTCGTTCACATCCCCTCGTCAGGTACTGCTGACTATCATGATTTATCTGCTATTTCGCGCTATTTACTCGAGCTTCCCCCCCCCCCCACCCCACCCCGCCCCCAATGACATTGGTAATATCGTACTTCTCGTGGAACAATTTACCACCAAGTGGTGCAGAACCTACCAGTCTGTCTACCTGTTCGTTTCTTAGCACACCTTCACTGCCTGAAGAAACTATTCGAAGGAAGCTAACTACCCTAGCCTTCTGAAACAATGCACGAAGAATACCTTCTCTCCGCCTTTCTCAACATGCTCTGTAAGTATGTTAGAATCACGACATGTGTGAAAAACTGTTTTCAAACCAGTGTAAGGCCGTAGTGGCTGCCTCCACCTCTATTCCCAACCTGGATCTTGTAGTATAATATGCCTGACTATGCTGCACTGAGCAAAACCCGCTTACTTTTACTATGAACTACCATGTATTTTCCCTGCCTCTCAGCACAAAGCCATCAGTGGGGGAAGCCCCTTCACCCCCCCCCTCCCCTTTTTTCACCCCTTGCTCTGCCAACCAGTAAGAAAAGCAACTAGTGCAGAAATCACCTTTAACTGTTATCCCCCCCCCCCCCCTTTCCTATTCCCACTTTTTGAGTGAAATTAGCTTTGTGTATAAAGGTTGTCTAATTATGAATACTCCTGTCTGGGTATGAAGCATTTAAACAGACACACATTTCAGCTTGTTACATTTAGAGACTGGGGGGGGGGGGGGGGGGGGAGGGGAGTGGAGGGTGTTCAGTTTTCCTTCCTCGTATGTATGTATGTATGTATGTATGTATTATGTATGTATGTATGTATGTATGTATGTATGTATGTATGTATGTATGTATGTATGTATGTATGTATGTATGTATGTATGTATGTATGTATGTATGTATGTATGTATGTATGTATGTATGTATGTATGTATGTATGTATGTATGTGTGTGTGTATGTGTGTATGTATGTATGTATGTATGAATGTATGTATGAATAAATGTATGTATGTGTGTATTGATGTATTTATTGATGTGTTTCTGTGTCAGTCTGTCTCTGTGTGTGTGTGTGTGTGTGTGTGTGTGTGTGTGTGTGTGTGTGTGTGTGTGTGTGTGCACGTAAAATTATAAATAAAACAATTTTCACGTCTTCGTGGTTTCGGGTACGCATTATGCAAACAGCGAGTAATCAAGTTTCCTAAGATCGAGACTTCTCTGACATATGTTGCTGGCTACTTTTACTTCAACGAACTTTTCCGTGTAGCGGTTTGTAGGTTTCGTTTTCCAGGAAGTCCAGTCAGTTTTTATAATTGCTCCCCGATGGTCATCCCAGCTGATAACTGCGGGGCTGACTTGCAAGTGGTCTAGACAACGCGTTGCTGTGGCGACATGGGTAAACTATTTTTGTAGCTTCATGTGTCATACCAGTCAGCATCTAGTGTATGATGCAAACACATCTGTAAAGTCAGGAAATAATAGAGATTTGCTGCTGTCTTCCTTGTTCAATAATTTCATCTGCAAAAAGATCGAAACGAGAAATTGCCGCAAATTAGCTTCGCAAGAACTTTTTAAAAAACACACACAAATAAGAATATTGCTTTTACAAGCCTTTACCGTCACAGAAAAAAATTCAAACACAATATAATTGCGTGTTTGCTTGAAATAATTTAACTAAAAACTCCACTAATGATAGGTTAAATTCAAATAAAGTGAAAAAAATTTTTGCCTAATCAAAGTGTTTAATTGATCTTTTTTTTTTTTTTTTTAAATGCTAAATGGTTTCCTAAATGTCTTCCGCTGCCTTTTATCACTAAATGTTTTTATAAATGTCAGCCGCTGCCTGGTATCCCTAAATAATTTCCTAAATTTCTCCCACTGCCTGGTATCCCTAAATGTTTTCTTAAATGTCTCTCGCTGCCTGATATCCCTGAATGCTTTCCTAAATATTTCCCGCTGCTCTGTATTTCTAAATGTGTTTATAAATGTTTCCAGCTGCCTGGTATCCCTAAACAATTTCCTAAATGTCGCCCGCTGCCTGGTATCCCTAAATTTTTCCCGCTGCCTGGTATCCCTAAATATTTTCCTATATATCTCCCGCTGCCTGGTGTTCCTAAATGTTTTCCTAAATGTTTTCCGCTGCCTGGTATCCCTAAATGTTTTCGTAAATGTCCCCCGTTGCCTGGTATCCCTAAATGTTTTCCTAAATGTATCACGCTGCCTGGTATCCCTAAATGTTTTCCTAAATGTATCACGCTGCCTGGTATCCCTAAATGTGTTCCTAAATATCTCGCGCTGTCTGGTATTCCTAAATGTTTTCCTAAATGTTTCCCGCTGCCTGGTATCCCTAAATGTTTTCCTAAATATCTCCCGCTTCTTAGTATCTCTAAATGTTTTCCTAAATGTCTCCCGCAGCCTGGTATCCTTAAAAAATTTCCTAAATGTCTCCCGCTGCCTGGTATCCCTAAACAATTTCCTAAATGTCTCCCGCTGCCTGGTATCCCTAAACGTTTCCCGCTGCCTGGCATCCCTAAATATTTTCCTAAATATCTCCCGCTGCCTGGTTTTCCTAAATGTTTTCCTTAACGTTTCCCCCTGCCTTGTATCCCTAAATGTTTTCCTAAATATCTCCCGCTGCCTGGTGTTCCTAAATGTTTTCCGAAATGTCTTCCGCTGTCCTGGTATCCATAAATGCTTTCCTAAATATCTCCCGCTGCCCGGTATTTATAAATGTTTTTATAAATGTCTCTCTCTGCCTGGTATCCCTAAATGTTTTCTTAAATGTCTCCCGCTGCCTGGTATCCCTAAATATGTTCCTGAATATCTCCCGCTGCCCGGTATTTATAAATGTTTTTATAAATGTCTCTCTCTGCCTGGTATCCCTAAATGTTTTCTTAAATGTCTCCCGCTGCCTGGTATCCCTAAATATGTTCCTGAATATCTCCCGCTGCCTGGTATTCCTAAATGCCTCCTACTGCCTGGTATCCCTAAATATGTTCCTGAATATCTCCCGCTGCCTGGTATTCCTAAATGCCTCCCACTGCCTGGTATCCCTAAATGGAACGGAATGCCTCATGTTTTGTGCCATCAGCTTAAGCACCATCTATCGAGTCCTCCCGTATTATTAATTTGGGTCCCAATTGTCTTTACAGTGTGTTTTCAGGTTTTCTAATGTTGCTTGTCTTTACGGAAGTCTAGGTGGTGTATCTGCTAGGCGCTCGCCTGCCGATCGGGAGGTCGTGGGTTTGAGTCCTGGCAGAGCTTGAGTGTTTAAAAAAAATTATCTTGGTTCCCATTTGATCCAGCCTTAAGTGGGTACCAGGTAAAGTCCTGGGAAGCAAACGGGCGGTGTGATGTTGACCACACCTTCAACCAAGTGATGTAAAATATAGGTCTCTCCTTTTTTGCCTAATTGGTCTGAAAGTGTGGACAACGTGTCACTTTACTTGCTTTATTAACTGCCCTTGGTTTTCTGGTCGGCTCAATCAAAAATGGGTACCAGGAAATATTCTAGGAAGTAAATGATGTCGCATGATATTTACCATATTACATAGAAAGCCTACCCGTCTATAAATATACATGGATCCTTCTCCGTATGCCCGAAGCGTAAATCCCTTTACTGCATCTATTCGAAAATACTTTCTTGTACCACTAAAAGTTCCCCCCCCCCCCTGCATTGTCCAACGCCAGCGTCTTTTCCTCTTCTGTGAATTCTCCGCAACGTGTTTACATATATCTGGATAATCGAAACTATCTTATTTAGTTATCTTCTTTTTTTCTGCTCAGATACCAGTTAAGGCAAATTTATTAGTGATTGTTTTATCCGTTCTCACGGTTTCTAAAGCATGTGTTAGTACTTACTCCTACAAAAGCCATACTGCTACAAACGTCTACTGCTTTCGCATTTATTGATTTCTACATTTCCTTTAGTTTCCTTTTTTATATATCCATACAAATATGCGTGCTTGTCTTTGTCTACATTTCATCTGAATTTGTTGTCAATCGACTTCTTAAATTAAAGTTTTACAAGAAAGACAGAATAATCATTTGTTCAGTTTATTTACATTCATACATTACATTCAGTAGCATGTCCCTCGCGGAACCTCGCTGCCATAACAACCCTCCGGAAAACCTTCCTATCCTGAGCAAGATGTCCTGATCTGATACACCCATCTGGAGATCATCTGCCACATCCTGCACCCATCTTCTCCTTGGCCTTCCTCTTCCTCTCTTCCCAGGCATATACCCCTCCATTATTGTTCTCTCTAGACTTCCATGACGTTTCAAGTGACCAAAATATTTCAATTTTCTTTGTTTTATTGTCTTTACTAGCCAACCCTCTTCAATATTCAGCTCTTGAAGTATGGATGCATTTGTTCATTTGTTCAGTTTATTTACGGACAAAAAATTATCATTGCCTTTCCCTTGTGCATTTTTTTTTCCTATTGTTGGTAATTTCCATCAAGCAAGTGAGCTTAATTTACCTTGTATTGGATTTCGTATTTGGAATAAGAAAGTTGGCAACTGTAAGTCCAAATCATCGCCTGACGTTTAGTTCAGGAGTCCCAATCTCGGTAAAAACACAATAGAATCAATGTCCGCAATCAAACATGTCGTAAAAGGCCACTGAAGAGGGTTTTGCTGAAATTATTTGCGTTTGGTGAAAGGCGTAGTTACCATACCCTACCCGTAAGCCAAAACACAGTGTGCCATCCTACATTTTAAGTGAGAAGTTAGAAAGAAGATGTCTTTATAATCCAGTCTATACTCAGTAGGAATAATGCTGGAGAAACCAAGCACCCCGCCTCACATTTATTTTGATCTCGAACCAAAACTTTTCCCTCCTTTGTCTTTACATAGATCTCTGTATTCCACAAATATATATTCTCTTTACTGGGGTAAACATCTGATATGGACTCTCATTTTCTCAGATAATCTATAGATGACCGTTTAAGGCCGCTTCAAAGTCCTAAATTGGGTTAGTGTGGCATCTGACTGTTTGAAACCCTGTTCATCCTCTAGTTGGTCGTCTATAGCATCTTTTATTCCCCCCCCCCCTTTTCCCCCTCCCCCAACAGAATGATCATGCTAAATAGTTTCTCAAGAAACTACAATAATATGATTTCTCTATAATTGTTGCACTCGTGTCTTGATTTTGGCTTCACAAGATAACTTTCTCTGCTGTCATGCAAAAACCTATCAGCAATGAGGGTCTTGGCCGCCGCTAATAGTGAGCAGAGACTGCTTCTGCTTCTGTTCCAGGGACTTGTACTTTCTCCTATTAAATATGCTCTAGTCATTCTCACTTTCAGCCATACTCAGACTGAAAGACATGATAAGGTCAAAACGAAGCAATGCGCATTATTCTGGGGTGCACTGGAGACACCTCATTTGTAGCAATGAGGTACCTTCTTGACTTCACTACCATGAACTACATGATCAAAATGTGGAGGGTTCGTGCATACCTCAAGATAAGCTCAGATCTGAAGCACCCTTTGCACCACATTCTCTTCAGGAAAAAAAAGGTAATAGACTTAAAAGGGGCTAATCATGGCTACGTAGGGCAGAGGACTACATCATGCAGGTCTGTATGTTGAGTGATTCTTTATGCATGATCCGGCGGATCGAGGCAGACTAGTTACGCAGACAGTGGATTGCGTCAGTGCAAACCCTCCCGTGTGTGCGGTTATCTTCATATTTGTCTCAGCGCGTGCAGGTCTTGTTGGTAATGAAAAAGCCGTTAGACTGGTAGGCGTCACAATAATTGAAGATGGCCTGCCCATGGATGTTGCAGACATTGCCAATACCTTTAGAGAGATACGACGTTCCGAGGATTTTGGAAGCAACGTGCCCACATCACTGCTAGGAACAAGAGAATTAGGAGTAAAGATCGGCACAGCCAAGCATGAGAAGCACACTGGACGCACATGAAGTCTTGTCAGCCAGCATAGGACTGGCACTATTAACCGCGCAACATTGACGAATGTGTTGAGAGGTGAATGTGAGCACTTAATGGATGTGTCCGGAGTGATGTGAAGATAATCCAACTCATAACTCCAAACTCTCTGCGGTCATCTGGTATTTCTTCAGTCTCTCAGACTAAAATTACCGTATGAAATAAATCAGCTAAAGTGTTTACAAAAGCGTCTAAAATATTCAACTTTGGTACGATATGGAACAGTAGCTTTGCCATCTCAAATGAATTTTGATTTTCTAACTTAATTTTTAGATGGTTTTTCCCAGTTGAATTCCGTGACAAATACTGCAGAAGATTTCTTGGCCGAACTTTTAAAACGTGGGCTATACAGATGTTCTTAAAAGGGTACGGTCAGTCTCTTTATTTAATCTGTAATGTTGTTGCGAACACAGCATTATTATTTTTATTAGCAACTTCATGCATGTTTTTTTTTTATGCAGTCAAGCGTTCCCAGGTTTCTTTTTTGTGTGTTTTTTTTGCCTTGTTTGCCTCCCCAGACACGAAGTCTTCATGCCATATGTCAGTGACCCTTATCCATTCCATAGTTTTCAGTTAGGTTCCATGTAGAGTTACCAGACGTACTGAATCCAACGACATTCAATGGAATCATTCAATTACAACTTTTTCTGGGAGCATCGCGTGTCTCCTCTTGAGAAAATTATCAACACAATTCAACCGAACCTTTTCACGACTTTTCAGTCTAGAAGTAATATTTCATGATTCAACTTTAAATGTACGCATAGTTAGCTCAGAAAGTATCAAATAACGTCAGTCTGTTCTACTGATGTTACATTTTGATGCCAATTTTTTTTCGTTCTATCTAATTAATTTTCAATAGTACTGCGGTGCAAATATAGTAAATTCGCAAACTGTAAAACAATTAAACATTTTAACATATATAATATGTGTATGTGCGTCTCTCTCTCTCTCTCTCTCTCTCTCTCTCTCTCTCTCTCTCTCTTTCTCTCTCTCTCTCTCTCTCTCTCTCTCTCTCTATATATATATATATATATATATATATATATATATATATATATATATATATATATATTGTCAGAGGCCAGTTCGGCTATGGGAAGGACAACTCTGATGATAGTGAAGCATCACGTATGAACGAGTTGACCTTCAGTACAACTCAGTATGAGAGCGGACAGCTTGACCACGGAATAAACTTGGTCCAGTTAAAAGACCAAACCTAGTTCTCACAGGTGACACGGATTACTGCGTGTTGAGCCGTGAACTCGGAACAAAAAGCTTTGTCCGAGCTGGTTGAGGGAGAGTCGTGTACTGAGACGGGACGAGACAAGACATAACGTTTTGACTAGGTAGAATTAGGTTTAGTGACGGTTAGTTGGAATAGGATCTTTGAGTTTAGTATCTATGATAGGCTGTGTTTATATGTTTCGACTAGATAGTATAGAGTTAACGTTATTTGTGTAGTAGACATTCCATGCAGTATTTATTTGAGCAGTTAGTAAAGGTGTGACGCGAATCGTAAATGGCGGTAACACTGCCTAGTCACGCTTAGGCAATACACCTTACGTGTATCGCTGAGTCCCGTGTGGCAATAGACAGCGGCTTAATTAGCACTGATAAACTGTCAGCTAGGAGTCGTGTTCCTTGTAGATCCACGGGGACCTGCGTGGGTTGACCAGTGATTGTAAAGCTGCTCATCACCAGGAGTTTCCGATAGGAACTGCCTAACTCAGTTGAAGTGTTTAACGTCGATTTGTTCATTGTACATTAAAGATTATGTTTGTACTCAGCAGGAGTGTGTCTTAAGTGTGTCTAGGTAGTTAAGTCTGTTAGCTGGCCTACCTAGCGACCCATATTAAATGTACAGAGTAAAGTAGGTCCCTAACATATATATCATTGAACTAAAGTCAATGGGTGCTAATGTTTGTGTGTGTTGTTGTTGTTGTTGTTGTTGAGAAAATGTTGTTTGAGCATTTAAATTCTTAAAAATGGTTTATTTGGCTTTGCCTTGACCCCCTCCCCTACCCACCACTAGAAGAATTTCGATATTTATCTAGGCCAACATTCGCTTTTAAAAAAATTTTAGTTCTGTTTGATATTTACCCAAAAAGTCAATATTCGTCTCTCCTCTGGCGTGGCTGGTAAGTCGTCAGACAAGAAAAAATTGTAGTTGATGGGCCAAGTACAACCATTAGGGATTAGCTGTACAGAAACGTACATTTTTTTAGAAGTGCTCTTAAACATGGTTATTGTTAATTAGTTTATCCATTCATTTAATGAAGATGTATTTTGACAATTGCTGCAAATTTAACACACACACACACACACACACACACACACACACACACACACACACATTGATAATCTCTTTGGAAAAAACGGGACTCATAAATCGTCTGGAAATACTATTGACTTATTAGGGCATGAATCGCGGAACTGACATAACCTGATGTCAGAAAGGAAGGTGACTCTCCTTGCAAACAACCTTTTTCTCTTTTTATTTTTTCTTCCTAATAAAAAAAAAAATTGTAATAAATTTGTATTCATTTAGGACTACGGTATATTTGTTTTATAAGTGACTCTTTGAGTATGATGACAGTATATTTACGTCATTTCATTACGTCAAGTTAACCGAGGCGTATATGGTCTCGCACTGATGTATTTTGACAATTGCTGCAAATTTAACACACACACACACATTGATAATCTCTTTGGAAAAAACGGGACTGATAAATCGTCTGGAAATACTATTGACTTATTAGGGCATGAATCGCGGAACTGACATAACCTGATGTCAGAAAGGAAGGTGACTCTCCTTGCAACGACTACGGTATATTTGTTTTATAAGTGACTCTTTGAGTATGATGACAGTATATTTACGTCATTTCATTACGTCAAGTTAACCGAGGCGTATATGGTCTCGCACTGTCATTTTGTGTTCGTCCGTCAGTTTTCCATGTACTCACCATGAGCACACTTTCTTAAGTTTGTAATCAATCATACTTTATGGTGTATGCCCAAAAATGTGAGCACCCTATTGCAGCTGCGACAATTAAGTCAACCGTTTCTCGCCTTTCATCTCTAATCATCTACTCCATCTGCTGCACGAATGTGTCCCTGGCAATCTCAAGAGGACGACTTTGTCAGCAATCTTAGAGCGTCGTTAAGAATTTTTTTACCCAGCTATGGACCGCTTTCTGGAATAAATATTTGTCAGCATAAACAGGCAGATTCCTTATTAATCTTCTTTACAGGAAGCCCTTTAGAAAAACACACTACAGCACGTTGTTCTTTGAGGGTGCAGTCCATAAATACGGTCGCCATTTTGTTCCTATACTGCGATTGCGCATGCAACACCTAACGCCCCCTAACGAACGGAGACATAAAGTTCGATGTGGCTGTCACCTACTGACACCTTTGGATACCACCAACTACATTTTCCTGCCATAGCATACCAATTGTGACTTACTTATTGACATCCTCTCGTGTGTGTGTGTGTAACATGCGTATATATATATATATATATATATATATATATATATATATATATATATATATATATATATATATATAATATTACATAATTCCTATACATGAGTACACAAGCACGCATATATGTATATATATACACCGAAACACACACACATACACACACACACATTTATATATATACATACATGGATGGGTACATAAACATTTCAAAAACATAACAGATTGCCCCACAATTTAATTTCTAGCATTAAAAAATGATGTCACAAAAAAGGACCCCGGGACCCCCCCCCCCCCCCCCCTCCCCCCCCCCCCCCCCCCCCCCCCCCCTCCCCCCATAAAAAAGTTTTCGTCGGTAGCGCGAAATTTAGAAACATATTTCATGCATGTTAAACGGGGGGATATAATTGAATGTTGACATTGCCAAGGGACATAAGATTAAATAAGGTCGTACTCTGAAACGCCCGGTTCCCTGGCAGGGAACCAGAAAGCGTTTAATTGATTTCACGGATATTTTAACTTGTTGCTGCAGGAGGGGGACATCAGAAGGATATTCAATATCCCGGTTAAATAAAAACGAAATAGAAAAGTAAAGGGTCTTTATTACACCAGTGACACATCTCTCCTGCAATGCTAGACTTAAATCTGTATAAATAAAATGGCACTCACCGGATTGGCAACGTTTACGTGTAGGCTGAAACCAATTCTTCAGTCGTCATTTGAAAACCCCACCTCCTAGGGGGCCCTAAATATAACCTACAGTTTGAACGGTGTTTTACCATCCTAATCGTATTTTTTGTGTCACGGGGTGTTTATGGCTCGCTGTGCGGGCTTGTCGGGGTTAACCGTCGGTCACTCAGACTAATGTATTCGCTGATGCTGCTTTTAAGATAACCTCTTATAAGTTGAACCGGGGCAGCTGTTATTCGCCCTGTTTTTTAGCCATCGAGAAAAAGACTCTAAGGTCACAGGAGTTATCAATTTTTCAAGTAGCAGCCGAAGAGCTTTTTGAAAAAACAGACAGGAGTAACGCTGTCAACATCACACCGTCGCTTTTACATCCGACAAATTTTTAAGTGCTCAATCTAGGCAGTACAACCTGGGGACCAAAATCAGTACGTTCAAACTTCCTCTGGTGTGGATTTCAATCTAAGAAACTGGAAACGCCATGCTAGAGTCTAACCACTATGTTTACCTCGGCTTCTACATCACTGTAGAGGTTACTAGGAGTCCAACCACTGTGTTTACCTCGGCTCTTACATAATTGAAGAGAATACTGAGTCTAACCACTGTGTTTACCACGGCTCTTACATAACTGAAGAGAAAACTTAAAATAACCACTGTGTTTACCTCGGCTCTTACATAACTGAAGAAAATACTGAGTCTAACCACTGTGATACCGCAGCTCTTTTATCTTTGTAGAGGCTACTGAGTGTCTAACCAGTGTGTTACCGCAGCTCTTTCATAATTGTAGATAGTACTGAGTGTCTAACCAGTGTGTTACCGCATCTCTTTCATAATTGTAGATAGTACTGAGTGTCTAACCAGTGTGTTACCGCAGCTCTTTCATAATTGTAGATAGTACTGAGTGTCTAACCAGTGTGTTACCGCAGCTCTTTCATAATTGTACATAGTACTGAGTGTCTAACCAGTGTTTCTGCAGCTCTTTCACCATTGTAGATGGTACTGAGTGTCTAACCACTGTGTTTCTGCAGCTCTTTCATAATTTTAGATAGTACTGAGTGTCTAACCACTGTGTTTCTGCAGCTCTTACATCATTGTAGATGGTACTGAGTGTCTTACCATTGTGTTACCGCAGCTCTTTCGTCATTGTAAAGCGTACTGAGAGTCTAACCAGTGTGTTACCGCAGCTCTTACATCATTGTAGACGGTACTGAGTGTCTAACCAATTTGTTAACGCAGCTCTTTCATAATTGTAGAGGGTACTGTGAACCTAACCACCGTGTTTCTGCAGCTCTTTCATTATTGTAGATGGTACTGAGTGTCTAACCAGTTTGCTACGGCAGCTCTTATATCGTTGTAGAGGTTACTGAATGTCTAACCAGTGTGTTACCGCAGCTCTTATATCATTGTAGAGGGTACTGAGTGTCTAACCAGTGTATTACCGCAGCTTTTATATCATTGTAGAGGGTAGTGAGTGTCTAACCACTGTGTTACCGCAGCTTTTATATCATTGTAGAGGGTACTGTGAGTCTAACCATTTTGTTAATGCCGCTGTTGCATCCTAGTTGCATCCTAGTAGACAGCACTGAGAGCCTAAGGATCTAGCGAATCCGTTGCCGTGGCTCTTACAGGCTTGTAGAAAGCACTTGATGTGTTCATTAAGGCTTGTCTCTGTATTGAAGTTATACGACTTTGCATGGTCTTTTTTTCAAATTGGCCTTGGCTTCCAGTTCGATTAAGACCTAAATGGGTATCAGGTAAAGTCATGGGGAGTAAAGACGGCCAGCGTAATGTTTATCACATCACCCACCGAATACTGATTAAAATAATAAAATATAGACTTAGCACAATTGGCCCAGTACGCCTGAAGGCGCGGTAAAAGGTCCTTATCTGTACTTGTTTATACTAATGTCACTAGGTAACATCTTGCAATATCTAATATCTTCATTTCTTTATAGACATGTTTCATTCCGATCTGGTTATGACATTATCGATTGCGCTTGTTTTTCTAGTACAGTATTTGTAGTCTTACTGAAAATGTTTGTAATTTTTGTAGTGTAATAGTTTCAATACGTGTTTGTAATGTTTTTGTGATGTACTTTTTATACTGAAGTGTTTGTCGCGTGGCATATTTACGTCGATATTTGTAGCCCAAAGTTTTTACTACATCTCTGTAATGTAGCGTTTTCACTGAAATGTTTGTAATTAAGGGATACCGCCCACCCTCACCTCCCTATATTACATTTAGCAACTGCAGTGGTTATTTCTTGTGCTGGATTTGGGACTTGTCAGTTATAATCTTATGTCTGATTGACCGACCGTCTACACTACCGAACTGCTATCGGAAGGTGTGTGAATCAAAGAGTCGCCTTTCAAATATCAAGCCAACGAGTCACATCTCAGATACCAGGTTTAACTCACCAAAGTTTCACTGAGGTTCTAGTATCTGTTCCAGCATGTACCACCCTGGTATACCCGGCTGTCTTGAGCTCCTGGGAGGTATATGCTTTCTGTAGGTGTAGAGCGTGGTAAAATATGTATGTTATTATTTACTGTCTGGTTGTTGATTTGCCGTCCTAGCTGCTTTCTAAATATTTGACACCATCGGCACTAGAAGAATCGCGTCCCGATTGTCCTTACAGCAGGGATTCAGTTTCCTAAAAAGTAATATTTATTGTGACATATTTGTAGTTACAATTAATGTCCTTGAAGTATTGCTGCTGGTGTGTGGTCGACCGTATCACTCACTGAGTGACGAATGGTCTGGAAACATGAGGTTGGCACCATACGCCAGAAGTGCCAATGGTGAGAAAAGGGTCCAGACTTCATTGTATTTGCTACAATATATAACACCAAATCTCACAATACCTTGTCACATACCGCTCCTGTCACCTGCCTGATTTAAAGATTTCTCCTTAAGAGCCAACAGCACTCTGAAAAAATAATGTTGAGTCGTTGGCTTGTATTGGTCTAAGGAATACCCCGTGGCCAATATACGCTCAACTTATTTCAGGAGTAGGGCAACTCAAGCTTTGGCACTACAAAATATATAATATTTTTGGGCACACTTGGCTGGACACCCCTACTACTATAAAAAGGTAGCCCCCAGGTTATGATAGTATACTATCATAATCATGTTAACACAGATTACACTTATTACTCACACAAACATAAAAGCTAGACAGTTAGAATGGTGAAACAGGGACACCCAAGTCAGCCATGATAATTTCTGCATGTAATAAGTACTTTATGTATACATCAATGAATAGATCATCAAGAATGTTCAGTAAATGGAGTTCAGGAATCAATGACACAACTCAGATATTGAAGCAGCCAGATACTGTTCTTTGAGGGTACATGAGTTCATCATCGAAATCACAAGGTGCTGTGGGAAGAGAGCATGCAAATAAATAAGAGATCACTTTTCCCAGTTCGTGGGTCAATGCTTCCCTCAGTCCATGGTGATTCGTCTGTAGTTGACTCAATAGGTAGCTATGCCTCGATTTGATCTGGTACAAGTTGACTGTCTCACAAACAAGGACACAGGAATTGCATAGGAACCCAACAAGACTCTTGGAGATTGTGGTGCCCACTGACTCTCTCACAGGTCAGGACACAAAAACTGCATCAGAGCCCAACAAAGCTATTGGAGACTGGTTCTCTGAATTGATGACATAGGTGTCTGCAATTGTCCACTAGTCCTGGAGCTCACAAACAAGCTCTTGCCATGTTGAGGTAGTGGCATAATGGGCAGGATTTTTGGGTATGCTTGGTGCCCAGAATGGTATGGGTTGGTGGTTGTTGGCTGGACTGTGATTCGTCTGCCTGATTTCTAAGGAGGTATCATCCCAAGCTTAGGAATTCTTCCAATATAGACCTGGTACTTCGAATGCGCCAATTTTTTACATTGACAGTATACAAGTCTTGACATATTGGAGATCAGGCTGAAGAATCCCGCTCAAAACTACATTTGGCATCTCTAAGAAAGAAGTGCCTGGATTCATACCCAAGGAATAAACCGGCTTACAGGAATTTCTGAATTAAACACCAGACATTCTCAGCCAACAGTTGCAAGTTTGAAAATGAAGATTTCTCAAAGCAACTAGAGGGTCTAGAAATGAATATTTCATCATTTAAAGATATATATCAATATAAGGAACTATATACCCCTCAGGGCGGGTTTAAGTTTGTAATGTGACTGCCCACTAAAAAAAGTCAGCATCACGACTCGTCCATCGTGTAGGGTTGGCTGTTCAATCCACGACATTCCTGTTGCAAATTTACTGTATCGTCTTGTCCTTGCCCGAGAGTCAGATGAAGTACAGTAGGGGAAAATTGGGGCCTGCAGTCAGGAACCAGGTTAGACCAACCTTTCGAGATTGTAAAGGAAGGAATAGGCTGAAACAATCGTCGATAAAGAATCTTTCTACTAATGAACGGTGGACCTTCGCTGAGGAGTTCTTCTCATTACCATTTGACTCGACATACGGTCTAATGAGAAATGAGGAGTTACCAGGGGATTTTGCCGACGCTCAACACTCAAAGGAACTGCGGTAATGATATACATGCAGACAGCTACTAGTACCATCAGAATTGCAACTCTTCGCAGCGAAGATGGAGACGGAGCGCTTATGGGGGTGTCTCCAATGCTGTCATGTCGATCCCTAATTCAACATTTAAGTCCATGAGCTCATAATGGAATGCTGGCTTTACATACTGTCAGGTCTGATTATTTTTATCAATATAAACATTTATGTACTTGGGGTTGCTTTTTTTTTTTTTTTTCAAACTACTCTCTCTGCAGCTTAGAGGTTAACGAATGGATTAACATCTCATAATCCTGAAGTACTTGGGTTCGCTCCCATTAAATAATATTGTCAAAGGCAACAGAGGTACAGCCAACCTTGATTGTGGACACGGCACAGACCTGCACCTTCTCTCTGATTTAATTTGATTCAATTTGATTCAAGAACTGACATTACAGCACTCAGGGTATTCCCATAACCGCTCCGTCCCCATCTTCAGCAGGCATCGAAGAGTTCCGATACTTATGGTGCCAGTAGCATTCTGATTAAACGTCCGTCTTGCCTTTCCTCTGAGCCTCGAGCATTTGCCAGAACCTTTCGTCAATGCCCTATGCATCAATCTCACCAGTCTGTGGTGATCGATCTGCTCCTCCGAACTGTACACGCTCTCCCACAAGGCACTATCCATATCTGCCTTAGCATGCATCAGTATTCCACCAAGTTGTGCAGAGCCAGCCAGTCTGTCCGCCTGTTCATTTGCCAACACACCGGCGGTCCCGTTGAAAAAATCCAGAACACCCGTGTTCTTCGCAGCGAGACATGCCACTCTGCACGAAGCATGCCTTTCCTGATCTTCCTCAGCATGCTTTCTGAGTCAGTTACAATCATGATGTGTGTGTGTCCTGTTCTCTAGCCAGCGGAAAGCTGCAGTGACCACATTCACCTCCTTTCTTAAGCTAGATGTTGTGGTATCATATGCTAGGCTCTCCTGCACCAAACGTCGACCATTAACTTTTGCTAAGAAACCCCAAGCACTTCTTTTGCCTCTTGACACTGAACCCTCTGTGTAAATGATCAAATCTTCCGAGCGTGCATTATAATGAATTAATTGCTGAATTTCCACGTCTGTGGCACCTGCTGGCCAATCTCTGCACTCCCGGCTTAGTATGATTAAGACCCTACACAAGTCTGACTGTTCTGGTGGCACTTTGACCACTCCTCTCCTCGCCTAATGTTCTCAAGGATGCAAGCCTGTCTGATTGTGTCTTCTGCCTGAGTCATCCATGACTTCCCTCTTATCAGCCGCTGAACCTTAACTGCACCCAGAGCTTCGTGCAAAGGGTGATCTGTGTCTGCATCGACCTTGAGATATAACTTCGCCTACAGCACCTTGTGCCTACCTGCAACAGTCGGCAAACCAAGGATGTATCGCATAACACCACTGGGGTGTCTCTAGTGCAACCCAGAATGACCCGGATAGCTGCGTTCTGTATGTGCTGTAGTTTGTCCATCTCACTCTCTGAGACGGTAAGCAGTCCCAGGCCATAATCAGCCACTGACAGGATCAGGTGCTGGTATAGTGTGAAACGCATTCTCAGCTCTATGTTATTTGCAGCCATAGTCTTAAGTGCACTTAAGTGTCACAACACTCCCCACATGGTCCTTAAAGGAGAGGCTCCTGTCGAATGTAATTCCTATCGTGAGACTTGAGACATTAGCTGTAACTGTCCTGTTGTCCAGAGAACACCACAAAACAGAAGCCTTTTCCGGGTTGGCGACAGACCTAATTTCTGTGCTTTAAAACCTCCACCTCATCCTTTTTCACATTATCCGCCATCTCTACTTTCTCTTGTGAGCTTGAGGATGTCAGTCGTACTTTCTTTAGCTGTTTTACTGCGGCTCCCTTTGCCTTCCACATCTGTTCTACTTCTGGAGTCCACCATGGGGGCTGTAGAAAATTAGTTCTGGCAGCACGCCCTGAGGCGTCCAATAGGTTGTTGGTCCACTTATACCGAAAGGTCTTTCGTGCTCTCCCAGCCTTAA
Organism: Candidula unifasciata; assembly: GCA_905116865.2. Taxonomy (NCBI): domain Eukaryota; kingdom Metazoa; phylum Mollusca; class Gastropoda; order Stylommatophora; family Geomitridae; genus Candidula; species Candidula unifasciata. Next base: position 33,138 of record CAJHNH020004890.1, read on the forward strand.
CCTTACTGGGTTTAGAAATCAGGACTGAACATGGTAGGTGATCACTCCCATGGTCATTCAGGACAGACCATTTAACATCTAAAACCAACGACTGAGAGACAAATGTCAAGTCAATAGCTGTGTCTGCATTGCTAGACCTAATTGCCTTTCTAGTCGGCCTTCCATCATTGATGCAAACCATATCGGAGTCAGCCATGGCCTTTGCAAGAGAAATTCCCTTAAACCACCAATCTCTATCCCTTGAACCTCTCTTCCACTGTGGTTCCACTGGCTCAAATGAAGCAACACATGCTTTACTCCTTCCTTTACCACAAGACCTCGTCAATGTCTCTCCTGTCCAAAAGGGTTTATATAACTGACGTACCCAGGGCAATGATATCTGTCTGTATTTAGCTCCTGAAGCATGATGACATCAAAATCAAAAATCAACCTCTCTTGTACGAGACTGCTCTACCTAGCACTCCGACAGTTCCAGTATCATACTCTTACATGATTAAAGCTCAATCTCTCCGCTTCTTTGTCTTATTATCCTAGCACCTGCCCTCCTATTTCTATGCCTTTTTCTCTCTCCATTTCCTCCTCGTCTCCTCCTCACTCTCTCTTCACGAACTGCTGAAAAATGTGTCAAGTTCAGAGCACGTGCTATGTAGCTCCGGCGACTTCTTCTTTCTCAGTTGTTCCAATTATTCTGTCTCAAAACCGCATTTTTGAAAACATCCATAAACTGGGGGAAATACTGATTGCTTCCATGTGCCCCTCTGAGCTGCCACTTGAAGGTTTGACAACCGTGCGATTATCAAATCTAAATTAGGTACAATGGCACGTCAACACATTTCTGTGAACATTCGCAGGTCCACCTTTAAACTTCAAAGATGTTTTAATTGCGGCCCACGCAAGATCTAGACCAGTATGATGTAATACGAATTCCTGTGTGGGCAAGGATATATGTCTGAATGTTGTTACACTAAGGTGATAACACTACACCCACACACACACACACATACACACACACACACACACAACACATACCGCCTCTAGGCCCCCCCCCCTTTTACACACACACACAAAGCACATACCACCCTACCTCTCTACCTCCACATACACTTACGCATACAACACACACACACATATACAAAACAACCTTGGCACACACATGAGACTGAAAGAATGACAGCACATTTGTTCTGTAGGAATCAGTGAGTGGTATCCCACAGCCACCTGCCCCTTAGAGTCTAGTTAACTTCTTCTGTAATTGTCTCTGGTTGGGCGTTGAAAGTGACAACTCTGTCATCTCGTCAATGCCAGCAGCAGAAGGACACTGCCAGGCTCAGACAATATTTACTGGTTGTCTTCCATTGTCCTCGGTGTCACATGCAGCATTGTTGGTTACACTGGCATAGTCTGTCACTTACAAGCTACTTTCCTGTCTGCAAGGTGACAAACAATGTGACACGAGTAGATAGGATGGGAAAGGATAAATGAATCAATACGTGAAATGTCTGTACTCGGAACATTCTCACACGTACTCCGTCTCTTTCCTTGGCAGACAATGAAAGGTCGTCAGTGTAACAAAAGGAAATGTCTATAACACGTTGTGCTGCATTCACATCCTCTCGTGGGAAGCAATTTTTCGTTATTTTGAAGCACCACCTTGACTATTGCTAGGGTGTGCAATATAGCCTAACGGTTGAACGCGGTTTCTAGAACCTCTCCGCGGGTGATCCTCATCCGCATGGTGTCACTTTGTGTCACCGGGTGTTTATAGCTCTTTGTGATGTCCTGGTTGTGTCACCGGGTGTTTATCGCTCTGTGTGATGTCCTGGTTGTGTTACCGGGTGTTTATCTCTCTTTGTGATGTCCTGGTTGTGTCACCGGGTGTTTATCGCTCTGGGTGATGTCCTGGTTGTGTCACCGGGTGTTTATAGCTCTTTGTGATGTCCTGGTTGTGTCACCGGGTGTTTATCGCTCTGTGTGATGTCCTGGTTGTGTTACCGGGTGTTTATCTCTCTTTGTGATGTCCTGGTTGTGTCACCGGGTGTTTATCGCTCTGGGTGATGTCCTGGTTGTGTCACCGGGTGTTTATCTCTCTTTGTGATGTCCTGGTTGTGTCACCGGGTGTTTATCGCTCTGTGTGATGTCCTGGTTGTGTCACCGGGTGTTTATCGCTCTGTGTGATATCTTGGTGGGGTAATATTTACTTACAAGTTTTGCTCTATAGGGGTAAACCACCCGAGTACTAACTTCAGCTGACATTGCTTGACTGAGGTGATCACACCCACCGGTGTTTTCAACAATATGTCTGTAAACCTGTTCTATTAAACTGGCCGCCTGCTGGCCAAGTCAGCAAGTGGTCAGCCAACTGTATTGTTAATTACTTTTTTATGCTGAGGACCAGGCCTCTGGCCGTAACGATTCTCATTTTCCAAATTTATTTAAGTGCGTAATAATATCAAGAAAATAATTCTAGTGATGTTAATGATGATGATGGTGCTGATAGTATTATTAAGTGTGCTGAAGAGAAAGTTCACTCTTTCAGGCCTATGATTTTGACAGACTTTTGGCTCACGTTAATTTCCCTTGACAAAAATGGCAGAGGGGGTGGTGTAAAATCAAGGCAATAGAAAATATATTATGTTTTTAATCACTATAAAAAGGAAAATTCTGTTTAAAGAGAAATTAAAGTACATTTTGAATCTAATTATAAGGGTATGTTTAGTACTGTTATAGTTAGTAGGAAAGAAGAATTCAGCAGTTGTTAAGTTTACAAAGACAAAATGTTACAAAAAAATTCTTTACATGCCATGGTTTTGCAGCCATAGGAGCAGCGAATATCCACATTTCAGAATAATAACTTACAGTTTGTTCAAATTGAAAAACAAAGTCTAAATTTATGATAAGTTTCTGGGTTAGTTTAGCTCTCAGAGGCTTTAAGTTCTCACAGAAAAAAATGTCAACAACAACAAAATTATCAAACAAAATGGACCATTACACACGCAATATTTGCTTTGCACAGTTATATGCAGACTGTAGCTGCAATGATTGCAATGTAGCTTAGCTGTATGCTACTGTCCGAAACAATGCATTAGATGCAAATGTGGGTGAGTGTCACAAAAAAGTTTATTTAAATAATATAAAATGCATACATAAATACTTGGACACAAAATAACTTCTATTCCTGGTCGGGGGGGGGGGGGGGGGGGAGAGAAAGGGGGGAGGGGGGGTTATAATCTTTACATATGTTCTAGAGGGGTCCTCCACAGTTGTTTTGTAGGGAAATAAATTGCCTAAGCCTCTCCCCCCCCCCCCCCCCAACCACACACACACACTCACCACGAGGAAGGGCGTAACTATCAGTGCCTCCTCCAGTTGTTCTTGTGGTTAAGCTCTCAGTCCCCTCCAGTTGTTGTGTTTAAGCTCTCAGTCCCCTCCAGTTGTTCTTGTGGTTAAGCTCTCAGTCACCTCCAGTTGTTGTGTTTAAGCTCTCAGTCACCTCCAGTTGTTGTGTTTAAGCTCTCAGTCACCTCCAGTTGTTGTGTTTAAGCTCTCAGTCCCCTCCAGTTGTTGTGTTTAAGCTCTCAGTCCCCTCCAGTTGTGTGTTAAAGCTCTCAGTCCCATCCAGTTGTTGTGTTTAAGCTCTCAGTCCACTCCAGTTGTTGTGTTTAAGCTCTCAGTCCCCTCCAGTTGTTGTGTTTAAGCTCTCAGTAGCCTCCAGTTATTGTTGTGTTTAAGCTCTCAGTCCCCTCCAGTTGTTATTGTGTTTAAGCTCTCAGTCCCCTCTACAGTTGTTATTGTGTTTAAGCTCTCAGTCCCCTCTACAGTTGTTAGTGTTAAAGCTCTCAGTTCCCTCTACAGTTGTTATTGTGTTTAAGCTCCCAGTCCTCTCCAGTTGTTGTGTTTAAGCTCTCAGTCCCCTCCAGTTGTTGTGTTTAAGCTCTCAGTCCCCTCCAGTTGTTGTGTTTAAGCTCTCAGTCCCTTCCAGTTGTTCTTGTGGTTGAGCTCTCAGTCCTCTCCAGTTGTTCTTTTGGTTAAGCTCTCCGTCACCTCCAGTTGTTGTGTTTAAGCTCTCAGTCACCTCCAGTTGTTGTGTTTAAGCTCTCAGTCACCTCCAGTTGTTGTGTTTAAGCTCTCAGTCACCTCCAGTTGTTGTGTTTAAGCTCTCAGTCCCCTCCAGTTGTTGTGTTTAAGCTCTCAGTCGCCTCCAGTTGTTGTTGTATTTAAGCTCTCAGTCCCCTCCAGTTGTTATTGTGTGTAAGCTCTCAGTCCCCTCTACAGTTATTATTGTGTTTAAGCTCTCAGTCCCCTCTACAGTTGTTATTGTGTTAATGCTTTCAGTCCCCTCTACATTTGTTTTTGTGTTTAAGCTCTCAGTTCCCTCCAGTTGTTGTGTTTAAGCTCTCAGTCCCCTCCAGTTGTTGTGTTTAAGCTCTCAGTCCCCACCAGTTGTTGTGTTTAAGCTCTCAGCCCCCTCCAGTTGTTGTGTTTAAGCTCTCAGTTCCTCCAGTTGTTGTCTTTAAGCTCTCAGTCCCCTCCAGTTGTTGTTGTGGTTAAGCTCTCAGTCCCCTCCAGTTGTTATTGTGTTTAAGCTCTCAGTCCCCTCCATTTGTTGTGTTTAAGCTCTCAGTCCCCTCCAGTTGTTGTGTTTGAGCTTTCAGTCCCCTCCAGTTGTTGTGTTTAAGCTCTCAGTCGCCTCTAGTTGTTGTTGTGTTTAAGCTCTTAGTCCCCCCCCCCAGTTGTTATTGTGTTTAAGCTCTCAGTCCCCTTACAGTTGTTATTGTGTTTAAGCTCTCAGTCCCCTCTACATTTGTTATTGTGTTAAAGCTCTCTGTCCCCTCTACAGTTGTTACTGTGTTTAAGCTCTCGGTCCCCTCCAGTTGTTGTGATTAAGCTCTCAGTCCCCTCCAGTTGTTGTGTTTAAGCTCTCAGTCCCCTCCAGTTGTTCTTGTGGTTGAGCTCTCAGTCCCCTCCAGTTGTTATTGTTTTTAAGCTCTCAGTCCCCTCCAGTTGTTGTGTTTAAGCTCTCAGTCCCCTCCAGTTGTTGTGTTTAAGCTCTCAGTCCCCTCCAGTTGTTGTGTTTGAGCTCTCAGTCCCCTCCAGTTGTTGTGTTTAAGCTCTCAGTCCCCTCAGTTGTTGTTGTGGTTAAGTTCTCAGTCCCCTCCAGTTGTTGTGTTTAAGCTCTCAGTCCCCTCCAGCTGTTGTGTTTAAGCTCTCAGTCCCCTCCAGTTGTTGTGTTTAAGCTCTCAATCACCTCCAGTTGTTGTTGTGTTTAAGCTCTTAGTCCCCTCCGGTTGTTGTTGTGTTTAAGCTCTCAGTCCCCTCTACAGTTGTTGTGTTTAAGCTCTTAGTCCCCTCTACAGTTGTTGTTGTGTTTAAGCTCTCAGTCCTCTCTACAGTTGTTATTGTGGAGTAACTGTCAGGTCCAACTTACACCTCACCGCCTCCCCCCCCCCCAACCCGCACCCTATCAGGTTCCGGCACCTATGTATGACTGTCTCCATAAAAGACATATATCCGATGAATTCAAACAGGCTGCTGACTTGACTAATCACATTGTGTCATGATTGAATATGTCAAAGAGCTCCACTCGCTACAGTCCTCTGATATCTCTTGACGTTAATCATACCAGCTTGACTCTTCTCATTACAAGTTCAGGAATGTTGATTGTCTCCTTTCTGATGTTTGTTTTTTCTAAATTATCTGATTTCAAAACATCAAGATTGCCCTTTAGACTTGGTGATACTTTCAACATTCGTCCAAGAAACCGTACTTCAGCCTTTAAAGATTGTTTTTTTTTTTTCATGCTTGCTAATTGATTGAAAACTAACTTGAACTTTTTTCCGGCCAGAAAGGCTTTTTTTTTTTTTTTTCAATGCTGCATAAAGGTTATTAACAAACACTGTGAAAAAAAAAAAAAACTTGTCTTAGGGTAAACAAACAATGGAATTAGCCGCTGGGGAAAATGATTATGCTTTGATAGCATTCTCTGACCAAATGTACAAAGAAAGATACCACATGAAGCAATTGTCAGGTTACAATGCTTGAAACTGAATCATGGAAAATATCAACAACAACATTAATTTATTAGCAAACAACAGACATGTATTACTTGATGCTTGTGCAGTGGGAATCAAATAGAATGACATAATCGCTAATGTAGAGGACTATGAGAGAACTAATTCAGTTAAAGTATAAGAGCTAATAAAATGCGTTGTCGGCTCTCGATAGGTCAAGCTTAAAGAAAACCTGAAAGACTGTGGGACTCAACATCGAAACGCAAGAGAAAAGGAGGAAACTGCTAAACCTACCTAGGGTTTGCCCCTATGAGCTGTTGGTTGTACAGGAGTTTGAGTACATAGGATCTCGAATCACAAATGATCTTTTCCTAAATCAGAATCAAACAGACGTATATGCCATGTAAACTCACAACAAAAGTGTGGGTTAAAAAAAAAAAAAAACTTACCGAGAGGATAAAATTAAACTGAATACTTTTTACTTTGCGCTGTTTGAAAAACATTCTTGGTTTATCATGGCGAGACTTTTTGTACACCGGTTGTGTAATCAGAAGAGCAGAAATACTATAAATGTACTCTTTTCTGAAGCAAAGATGCCTGCGCTGGTTAGGATGTGTCTGCGTGGAGGTAGGTGGAATTCTAGAGAAGCTGCGGTATTGTGAACTAAAAACAGGGAAAGGATCCACATGAAGGCCTAAGCTACGCTATAATGACATATGCAAACTTGATCTGAGAGATAGCAACATTGACATAGACGCTTAGAAAAGAGCAGCTGCAGATTGACTCCAGTCGATGCAGACAGTAAACGACGGTCTATGGCACTTTACAAGAGGGCTAACGCAGCAAGTTACAGAGAGAAGACTTCTGGGAGATCATGTAAACTAACTGGCAGAGACTACCATTTCTACACTGGATTACGGCCACAGCAGACAATGTTCCATAAACCAGCAGCACAGCTCCATGGTCCATACGAACTAACGGTTGCCTCATCATCAGCCACCAAGTCCTATACAGAATGTCGTTCTCTTTACAGCACGCCTAAATGTATCCCATTCTCTAGACAGCTTGCCAGCCCCATGCGCTTTCATTACCAATGCATCTTCAATGTCCTGTCGACCCCTGTCTCGCTTTCCACAAACAGCACCCTCCATCAATGACTTTTCCAAGCCACCCTGAATTTTGATGTGCCTGAAGTTTGATGTGGCCAAAATACTTCAACTTTCAGGACAGAACGCCGTTTATAAGCCAGTGTTTCTTGATGTTTAACTCATGTAGAATGTCGATGTTTTTTCCTCTTCTTGATTTATGGTATTCTGAGAATTTTTCTGTAACATTTCTATTCAAAATCTCCAAAAAAATTTTCTTCAGTGATTAAGTGAGAGTCCAAGACTCACAACCGTAAGTTGCCACAGGAAAAATGCATGCACGATTGCCAAACACAGATAAAACCTAGCAATTATCCATCTAGAATGTTCGTGCACTGGAACTCGCTGGGCTAAAGTATTAAAGGCAGGCGCATAAAGAATACATTTGAAAATTTCAATTTAAAAGAATAGGAAGAAAGTTGGGTAGACTGTAAACTTTCATTGAGGAAATGATAAGATCACTTCGCTGGGGTATACATGCAGAAAAAGAAGAAGGATTCAATTGAAACGACCAACAGATATCTTATGTTAACTAGGACTGTACAGTTGATATGGTTTCATGTGACATGACGAATTATTAGCCTAATATTTAGATGAGTAAAAATTTCTTATTGAGACATGAAGTAATCAAGGCTTCTATATAATAGTTATCTGCCTACATGTTTGAATTTAAAACCACACAAATCAATCGGACAGCAGCAAGTCCTGTGAAATACACTGACTGCTTCTTCCCCCCCCCCCCCCCCTAAACACATTTATTCCTCATCTTCATCATACTGTTGTATTCTATAATGTTTGTTACATTGAGGAAAATATGTTTTGGTTTCAGTATAGAATTATTGTGTCTCTCTTGAATATAGTAACCTGATGCAGTGTTTAGAGTTATGAACATTGTCAACATGGTAGAGTTTTTGCTAGCGACTTTAACATAACACAATTGGATCCCTGTAAAAATTGCTTTAATGTAAGAAATTCAAACACGTTAAAGAAAACGAAGCAATACCCGAACGAGGCTGGTATGAACAGTTATAAGAAAAAGAACATATAGCGGTATACTGAACACATTCTCAGCTTAGGCAGCAAAAAAAAAAAAAAAACAACAAAGAATAACAAAATACAACTAAAATGAAAAATAAAGGGATTGAGGAAGCGTTGCCGCCCAAAAGAAATCTTGCTACGAACGTTGACAGAGGCTAGAGGTCGAAAGCGTTGTACACAATAAAACGGAATGGAGGATTCCACTGCTAGTTCTATGCGATTTCATTGACACAACTGTCAGGTTTTGGTCAGAGATGACTGAGCTACCATAGAACAGTAGCCGGTACCACTTGTCTTCTGTTACGCCGAATGTTGGGCGGCGTATACTAACCTAACATCCCATATTGTGCCAACGGCTTCGGGTGGAGGAGCGCATTGGGGACGATACTGGCCTTATCCTAGGAAGAGGAAATGCAACCTGAGAACTTTGTGTTATGGCAGGGCGGACGAGGCCCTTAGCCTTGGCTTGCAGCTGGTCTAGGAGGGAAGCTCTGACAGGCGGACAGATGGAGCACTGCTCTTCAGATCCGGCAGCTTCGGCAACCTTCCTCGTTTCAAACATACTGGTTTTACCTTTCCTTTGGAGTAAACAAGGAGGGTCGAGTGAGAGATCATTACGCATGGGCACCATATGGCCTCTACAATACTGCTCAGGCTTTGTGCTATGGAGAGGAGGAACTTCATCCCTAGCCTTAATCGGTCTCGGAAACAAATCGAGAGGCAGCAGTTACGGGTTATTAGTCCTTGTCAGTGGGCATAGACAGGGGCGCCACGGGTTGCCTCTGACGGTGGGAGACATCTTCGAATGTCACTGGTCAACTACCGCTCGCCTCAAGCTGGGCAGCCCTCAGCCAATAAGGTGTTGATCCGCCACAGCTTGAATGCTTCAATGGGTGCTTGGAGCTATGACAAAATCCAAACTGCAGGCTGTAAAACCAATGTACCAGGCAATAAAAAAAAAAAACATAACCCCAAGCTTCGACTTGGCTCTTGGAACGTGGGTTTCCGCTGACCTGGAAAATATTATTGATGTGAGAAAAACGGCTGTGATTGATGCCGAATTCAACTTGACATAGATATTGCTGGCCTACAGGAAACCCGTCTGCCAGAGGAAGCGTTTATTAAAGAAAATAACTATACATTGTTCTGGAAAGGCAGAGGCCAGGAAGAAATCCGGATGTATGGAAAGGGATTTGCAGTAAAGAATTCACTGTTAGAATCAGGTGAGAGTCCAACTGGAGGAAGTGACAGAATATTATCACTACGATTGTCTACCTCAAGCGGTTTTATAACCCTTGTTACTAAATATGCACCCACTCTAACGTCAACAGAGGACGCAAAGGCTTCTTTTTATGAAGAACTGGATAACACAGTGAAATCAATTTCTAAATCTGACATCATCTATATACTTGGTGATTTTAATGCTTTCGTAGGGTCAGACTCACACTCATGGCCAGTTTGTCTTGGAAAATATAATGTTGGCCACATGAATGAAAATGGACACCGACTACTAGAATTCTGCACTAAAAGTGACTTGTGCATCACAAACTCCTTTTTTTTCAAAACTAAAGACCGCCATAAGGTGTCATGGAAACATCCAAGATATGGCCACTGGCAGCAGCTGGACTTTATTCTCACAAGGAGACAGCACTTGAACTGTGTATCACTAACTCGCAGCTATGATACTGACCACTCCTTAGTTGATGCAAGAGTTCGGATGAAACCAAAGAGAATTTGTACTTCAAAAAACAAATATATCCCTAGATTAAATATTTCCAAAACTAAAAAGCCTGAAATGTGTTCAACAACAGCTTGAAGATGCTTTCACTGATACCCAGGATAACTCTACAGCAAGCCTTTAATGGGATGAAATTAGGGAGACTGTTTACAAAACAGCTGTATCAGTCTATAAGATTAAAGAAAATAGAAGTAAGGACTGGTTTGGAGCAAATAGCCAGACACTTCAACCTTAAATCGACAGAAAAAAGGCAATAATCCTCAGAAACAAGGAAAGGACAACAAGGAACATTTTCATTGAATTAAGAGCACCTGGAAATCATTTGCAAAAGGTAGCTAGGCAGTGTGCCAACAACTACTGGATCCAGCTATGTGAAAGCATTCAAAATGCTAGCAGTGGTGGTAATGTCAGAGGCATGTATGAGGGGATCAAGAAGGCCATCGGTCCTACTATTTTAAAAAGTGCCCCACTAAAGAATCTGAATGGGTAGATTATTAATGACAAGAAGAAGCAGCTAGATAGATGGGTGGAACGTTATCTGGAGCTTTACTCAGTTGATACTAAACTAGCAGATGGTGCTCTTAATGCCATGGAGACGCTACCAACTCTTGACTATCTGGACACATTTCCAACAGTTGTAGAAGTTGGGACTGCTATTTATGAATTAGCTTCAGTGAAAGCCCCAGGCAGACATGGAATTCCTATTGAAATCATCAGGAATGGGAAAGATATTCTAACCCCACGCATCCATCAGCTAACAACACTCTGCTGGCAAGAGGGAGAGGTTCCGCAAGATTTCAAAGATGCAAGCATCATAACTATGTACAAGAACAAGGGTGATCGGAGTGACTGCAATAACTACAGGGGAATTTCACTACTGTGTACGGTTAGAAAACTGCTTGCGAGAATTGTTCTGCGAAGGCTCCAGATCCTGGGGGATCGCGTTTACCCAGAGTCGCAGTGTGGATTTCGTGGGAACCGATCTACCACTGATATGATATTTTTAATACGACAGTTGCAGAAAAAATCAATATACTTTTCCCTTCTTTTGACACATGCCTTTCGAGATCAGGAGGGTGGTATTTTCATTCACTCTCGATCTGACGACAGCCTTTACAAGCTCGCAGGCTGAAGGCCAAAACCAGGATAAGAAAGGTACTTATCAGAGAGCTGCTGTTTGCAGATGATGCTGCAGTAACCACCCACTCAAAGGAGGAGCTGCAATTTTTACTATCTGCCTTTGCTGATGCCTGCTGTGAATTTGGACTAACAGTCAGCAAAAAGAAGACAAAGGTTATGGTGCATGGTGTCAATGACAGACCTACAGTCTACATTGACGATGAAGAGTTGGAGTCAGTAGACCATTTTACCTATCTGGGTTCCATAGTGAATAGTAAATTTTCGCTGGACCAAGAAATGAACATCAGGATATGTAAGGCAGCAACAACAATGAGCAGATAGATAAAGAGAGTTTAGGAAAACTGAAAGCTCACAATTGAAACAAAAACCCTTGTCTATCAGGCTTGTGTTCTCAGCACTCTGCTTTATGGCAGTGAAACTTGGTCAGCCTTTTTGCACCAGGAGAGACGGCCTAATAGCTTTCACATGCGATGCCTAAGAAGAATGTTTGGCATTAAGTGGCAGGACAAAATCACAAACACTGAGGTACTGGAAAGAGCAGGTACTACAACAGTCTTTTCCATGCTCAGTCTACGAAGGCTCAGGTGGTTGGGTCACACCTGGAGAATGGAAGATTGCAGAGTCCCTAAGGACATCCTTTATGGTGAATTAAAGACAGGAAGAAGATGTCGAGGCCGACCTCTACTACGTTATAAATATGTGTGCAAGCGGGACATGAATGATACAGGTATTGAGGAGGACTCATGGGAACAAAATGCCATGTGTGGAAAGGCATATCAGGAAGAAAATGAGACTGAAGGAAGAAATAATTGCAAAAAGGATGAGAGCTGAGCGTCTGGAAAAAAAACGGATTAAACACAAGTGTTGTTAACAATGGTCCTGAAATCCCATGCTCTCATTGTGGAAGACTTTTCTTGAAACGGGAGGGTCTTACTAGTCACACTCGCCATCGCCATGGGATGTGAGTCTCATGCCTCCTCAGAGCGCAGCATAACACTATAGTCTGGAAAGACGGAAAGGTGCCAATGAATGATAAAGTACACAGCAGGATAAGGAAGTACGGCGGCTTGTCGTATCTGATGTGGTAACAAGTGGCCCCCTTGGATTATATTTCAGGGCTCTGCCATACTTGGTGCTCAGCGATGAGCTGTGCTAACAGTGATAGGAGGTGGCATAAACATGTCTATAACTAAACGAGATAGGTATAGGTAATCACGTGAGGACACTACGGGCATAATTAGGCTTATCTGTATCCAGTGCAGTCACAGACAGGATTTTAGAAACATTGAAGTTTATCCGTTAGACTGGATTACACCTGCGCCGTCGCGGAGCTGTCAGAGAAGTACAGTCTGCGTGGCGATAACTTCGTTTTGGTTTCATGGTTGGAGATCAGTCAGGTAACGTAGAGGGATCTGTCAGTCAACACATTAGGATAAGCCACTTAATAAAACAGCATGAGGCAAAAAACGGAAGTGGATCAATTTGTTAACACAGCGGGATCATACAGTTAAAGCTCGAGCCAGTTTGCTTTACTAGTGTATATGCTCGCATGTCTGCTTCCTGTACATTTACATTCAGTCTGGATGCGTATAGTAAGGATTATCACAGAAACGTCACTCCAAATTAATCACAGCTAGATAACCCTATACATTTAGGATGAACACGTGGGTTACGGGGTCCCATTTTGAGGAGGAGGGGGCGACCAACTGCCCCTTTCCCTAATAAGAATGTCGTAAAAGTTGACTAATTATGCGTGTCTCCTTGGATATTGGAGTTCATCTACCTTAGAGGTGAGGAACCAACAGTCTATACACAGACAAGTCAGGTCTCTAAAACAGACAAGTTCTGGATCAAGATTAAAGTTGAGTAGTGGACGAACAATCATAACTTTCGCCATTTACAGTCGGTGAACGTCAAAAAAGAGAAGAATATGAAGCATAGATCACACTGATAAATAGAGACTGGAACTAGAAATTAACGGCCAGCAACTATTTCATGCACACAATGTGTGCATACAAAAGAATAGGTTATATATCATGGAGACAAATATAGTCCTATACAGAAGTTCTGGAAAGGCTACAAACGAAAAGAGAATTACCGAAAGAAATACAAAAGAGACAATTTAAATACTTCGACCACGTTAAAAGACGAAAGACATTTTTAAGAACAATAGTGGAGCGAAAATTCGAAGGCAAGAAAGCAAGAGGTGGGCAACAATGCATATGGGAGGATAAAATCTAGAGATAGACTGGCAGCAGTCTGAGAGATTGTACAACCAGGACAAGGGACAGGGCGTGTTTGAGATCCTTTGTAGCCAAGCTTCACTGTGGAGACGGCATCTGATTGACTACCAAGAGATTCATGAGAGTGTCAGTGAGAGATACACTGGTTGACATTCTCATGAATCTCTGGGTAGCATTCTCCAGTTGTTCGTGTTGACATTTACCAGTTACGGCTTTGGCAGCGTCATGTTGGTTGAAAGATTCTACTAAAGTGCCATTCTTCATCTAGTGACGCCGACATTATCTAATACAATTAACTTGGGCCACACGGTTAACGGCATGTTTGTCCTACTGCATGCTTGTTCCATGTTAGGTCGATGTCGTCTACCCAAAAAAAAATCATCAATTTGGTGCCGTCTCCACAGTGAAGGTTGGCTGCTATAGATCTCCAACACGCCCTGATCGTCAAGGCTAGAACTCAAATAAAGTTATTGGCACCCAGTCTATACTTCTCGGACAGCTCCACAGTTCAGTCTTGTCTATCAGACACTGATCTTAAATGTATTTACACAACACACACACACACACACACACACATACACACAACAAATACGCACAAAACGACACACACAACACTCACACACACTGAGATGGGTGGGAGATAATAACGTTACTCAAGGAAACGGTAGGTGAGGCTTCTTGTTCATGCACACACGAAAGCAAAGCCTGTGCGCTACGATAACCTCCTTGAACACAGCGGACTCAATAGCCTCGTCCACGGATATTTTACTAATTTCAAGATGCCAAGCATAAGAAAGGTGGCAAAAAGAATAATAACAATAAGAATCATTATGTTCAAATAGTTTGGCCTTCCAGAGCCAAGCGTGTATTATGTGTGCATCCGAGGGATGTTCTTGTAACGAGTAAGCTTGCTTCGCTGTGTTTTTTATTAGTGTTGTTCAGTTAGAAAATAGCACCATAGGAACGATATATGGCATAGGATTAAAATGAATATGCTTTGTATGAGGTGTTTCTTTGTGCTGATTGGGATTGTCTTATGCTGCAAAGTGTC